>CM053026.1:17221752-17292490 GCA_028564925.1 Lithobates sylvaticus | reverse complement strand
GTCATTGGCCACTGCTAAAGCCAATCACAGTCCTGCTAGCCCCCACCCCCATATCTGGAGGAAGATGACTCGCTTGGTTGCCACTACCAATCTCAGAAAGAAGGGATTTCACTGTGATTGAGAAAACCCCAATCAGGTGACAGTTTGTGGAATTACTGTTGAGCTTCTGGGAACTTTGAAATTATTCCTGAACCTTTCCGTCACTACTGAACCCCCCGCACTCTGTGTCCCTTTAAGCCACAGCCAGTATTCAGCGCAATGCAGTGGCGGCCCGTCAATAGGGGGCGCAGGGGCGCCTCCCCCAAAGCTACGTATTAAATACATTTTTTTTTTGTCCCTTTAAGTGGGTGTGTTAAGGGCGCCGGGCACAGGGGTGCTCTTGGAGGCATGACTTGTATGTAAACACGTGATTGGGGTTAAGAAGCTCTATTGGTGTACTTTAGAGTGTGCTCGGGGCTATAAGGTTTGCGCCCCGAAAACTCCACCTCTGGCATTAGGTTTCCAGTGGTTGTAATTGATTGGGTCTGTAGGGTGGGGCTTTAATTGGACCTGCGGCGTCATTGGCTCACAGGCTGCCGGCCTCCTTCAGCAAGTGAGGGGGAAATCACCAGCAGAAGAGGCTTATGGCAGACAGGCAGCGATAGGTCTGTGCAGAGGTAGCTGTCCATTCATCTCCCTGTGACTCGGCATCCAGCAGTGCACACAGAGGGATCACACAGAAATCTCCAGGTACATTACATGCCAGGACTGGAGGGGGGTAGAAGGGGCTATTATCACTGTGTCCTGAGTGACTTTACAGCAGCAACTTTACAACTTTACTTTCCCCCTCTCTCAGTGTAATCCACGTCTGTACACCTTCCCTATTACACCGATCCCCTCCCCCCTTTACTATCTTCTGTTTGCATAGATCTTCACTGCTCTCATCCTGCAGCCTCCATCTCAGATCTGACCATTCCAATCACTGACTGACACCCTTTCCTTCCCAGATTACTTTTTATCTCTTCCAAACTGTTGAGCAGATCAGTACATTCTCTGCACTCATTTAAGGTGGCCGTAGGAATGAAATTAAAAAGGAATCATCTACACCTTAAATGAGTGCAGAGAATGTACTCATCTGTTCAACAGTTTGGAAGAGATAAAAAGTAATCTGGGATGGAGAGGGTGTCAGTCAGTGATTGGACCCCTAAAGAGGAATGCCCAGATCTGAGACCACACTTGTAAAGAAGAACTCAGCACAGGGATGGTGGAAACCCCTCATAATGGGCACAGCAGGTGTACAGGCCCCGGAACTCGGCACAGGGATGGTGGGAACCCCTCATAGGCACAGCAGGTGTACAGACCTGGAAACTCAGCACAGGGATGGTGGGAACCCCTCATAATGGGCACAGCAGGTGTATAGACCTGGGAACTCAGCACAGGGATGGTGGGAACCCCTCATAATGGGCACAGCGGGTTTACAGACCCCGGAACTCAGCACAGGGATGGTGGGAACCCCTCATAATGAGCACAGCGGGTGTACAGACCCCGGAACTCAGCACAGGGATGGTAGGAACCCCTCATAATGGGCACAGCGGGTGTACAGACCTGGGAACTCAGCATAGGGATGGTGGGAACCCCTCATAAATGGGCACAGCGGGTGTACAGCCCCCAGAACTGAGCACAGGGATGGTGGGAACCCCTCATAATGGGCACAGCGGGTATACAGACCCGAGAACTCAGCACAGGGATGGTGGGAACCCCTCATAATGGGCACAGCGGGTGTACAGACCCTGAAACTGAGCACAGGGATGGTGGGAACCCTTCATAATGGGCACAGCGGGTGTACAGACCCGGGAACTCAGCACAGGGATGGTGGGAACCCCTCATAATAGACACATCAGCTTACAGATCCGGGAACTCAGCACAGGGATGGTGGGAACCCCTCATAATGGGCACAGCGGATGTACAGACCTGGGAACTGAGCACAGGGATGGTGGGAACCCCTTTTAATGGGCACAGGTGTACAGACCCGGGAACTCAGCACAGGGATGGTGGGAACCCCTCATAATGGGCACAGCGGGTGTACAGACTCCGGAATTGAGCACAGGGATGGTGGGAACCCCTCATAATGGGCACAGCGGGTGTACAGACCCCGGAACTGAGCACAGGGATGGTGGGAACCCCTCATAATGGGCACAGCGGGTGTACAGACCCCGGAACTGAGCACAGGGATGGTGGGAACACCTCATAATGGGCACAGTGGATGTACAGACCTGGGAACCCCTCATAATGGGCACAGTGGATGTACAGACCCGGGAAACTCAGCACAGGGATGGTGAGAACCCCTCATAATGGGCACAGCGGGTGTACAGACCCCGGAACTGAGCACAGGGATGGTGGGAACCCCTCATAATGGGCACAGTGGATGTACAGACCTGGGAACCCCTCATAATGGGCACAGTGGATGTACAGACCCGGGAACTCAGCACAGGGATGGTGGGAACCCCTCATAAAGGGCACAGCAGGTGTACATACCTCGGAACTCAGCAAGGGATGGTGGGAACCCCTCACAATGGGCACAGCGGGTGTACAGACCTGGGAACTGAGCACAGGGATGGTGGAACCCCTCATAATGGGCACAGGTGTACAGACCCAGGAACTCAGCACAGGGATGGTGGGAACCCCTCATAATGGGCACAGCGGGTTTACAGACCCTGGAACTCAGCACAGGGATGGTGGGAACCCCCCATAATGGGCACAGCGGGTGTACACTCAGCCACAGGAACTTGGCACAGGGATGGTGGGAATCCCTCATAATGGGCACAGCGGGTGTACTGACCCAAAAACTCAGCACCGAGATGGTGGGAACCCCTTATAATGGACAGTGAGGCTGCAATTGATGGCCACAGTTTTACCTAGCAGTAATGACACATAATCACGTGATAAATGGCTATTTACAGCCCTCCATTAATAAAAGTTTATTTTTTTTTTCAGTTTGCTTGTATGTGACATCCCATACATCACGTACATCCCATACATCCTATACATCCCATATAAGCACGTAGGTTGGATGCAAGAGGTGGATCAGCAGGGTGAGTGTGCCAGGACAGGTGGATGTGTCTCATCTCTGCTTCCTTTCACCACTCTGCATCTCACGCATATCATAGATTAGAAGAGGGTACATCGGTGGGGCAGATGTGCAGGAAGGTACAGTGGTGGAAGTCATGAGAAGGGGGTTCAGCAGTGGAACAGATGAGCAGGGGGATTCAGTGTTGGGCCAGATGAGAAGAGGGGGTTCAGTGGTGGGACAGAAAAAAAAGGGGGTGGGGCAGATGTAAAAGGAGGTATATTGGTGGGGCAGGAGAGCAGTGGGGTTCATAAGTGAGACAGATGTGCAGGAGGTACAGTGGTGGGGCAGATGAGTAAGGGGGAACATTGGTGGGGGCAGATGAGCAGGGGGTTACAGTGGTGGGACAGAAGAGCAGGGAGGTGCAGTGGTGGGGCAGATGTGCAGGGTGGTACAGTGGTGGGGCAGATGTGCAGGGTGGTACAGTGGTGGGTAGGGGTGCAACGGATCGTCGCCGATCCGTGATCCGAACGGGTCAACCCGTTCGGATCGGCACACCCCGCGATCCGCGGAGCGCTCCGCGGCCTCGGCCTTATGAAAGGCCTTCGGCCTAGCTCCGGAGCGGCGGCGGCCATCTTGGTACACCCGGCGGCCTTAGGAAAGGCCGCGGCTTCGGCCTAGCTCCGGAGCGGCGGCCATCTTGGTACACCCGGCCACTGTTTACAATGTGATCGCTCCGTGAAATGACGGAGCGATCACTTGTAAACAAACTCTGCATTACCCAGCCAATACCCTGCCTTACCCAGCCAATACCCTGCATTATCCAGCATTACCCCGCATATACTCTGCAATACCCTGCATTACCCCGCATATACTCTGCAATACCCTGCATTACCCAGCATATACTCTGCGATACCCAGCCAATACTCTGCGATACCCAGCTAATACTCTGCGATACTCAGACAATATTACAGTGGGGGAGATGACGTGGATATTAGTGGGGACTATATGGTGGCGGAATTTTCACAGGTTTTTGCAAATTCAATTATTATTTGCTGATCCGAAAAATGATCCGATCCGTGACTCTGATCCGAGGATCGATCCGATCCGTGAGTTTTTTGATCCGTTGCACCCCTAGTGGTGGGGCAGCTGTGCAGGGTGGTACAGTGGTGGGGCAGCTGTGCAGGGGGTTACACTAGTGGGGCAGATGTGCAGGGGGTTACAGTGGTGGGGCAGAAGAGCAGGGTGGGGCAGATGTGCAGGGGGTTACACTAGTGGGGCAGATGTGCAGGGGGTTACACTAGTGGGGCAGATTTGCAGGGGGGGCAGTGATCTGAGGTGTGGAGTTGTATGAATCGGGGGTGATCTGAGGTGTCAGAGTGCAGTATGTTAATTTCTCACTACTAAAGTAGTTTACAGCATTTACTTTATAAAAAATTTTTTTTTTTGTGATTGAGAGTGTGAATTTGAATTTTTTTTTTTTTGTTATAAAATCGACACGATCGATTTCTTTGAAAACATTTTTCGGCACACTGTGCTCAAAAGGTTGCCTACCTCTGGTCTATTATATACACATGTACAGCGGAGTTCTGCTTGCACCTGAAAGGATAAACAAAGTTAAATGGTTATACTGACAAACTTCTAAAGTGGAAACCTCGGCCAGCCTATAAACCTTTAACTTTAATGAGAGGTCGGACTTAATGGCAATGGTATAAGGACCCTTGTAGCAATAATGACAGCAATGTCCCCATTGCAGATCTGATGGTCTTCACCGGCATGTAGGAGCTCATTAATTGTATCCAATAAGGTGTAATAGCAAGCAATAAGATTTATTGAGATGGTAGAAGCTAAAGGTGTCTGTTCACAGTGTTCAAAATAGGTTCAATAAAGTATTCCCAGAGGTAAAGATGTCTGTGCAAAGTGTCCCAGTGAAACCGTAAGAAATGATTTGTAAAGGTGGGCGATTGCCCTCTCACCAACGTCCAGGCCGATTCAATGCCCTCTGGACAGCAGCCCGTGCAGCGGATCTGCCATTTCGATCTCCTGATGCGAATCGTAGAACACAGGATGGCAGGCGACCGAAGTGGTGCTGGATGGATGTCCGACAAACAGAAAGCAGCGCTAGGCCACTCTCGTCCGGGTTGGAATGTTTTTACACCCTGTGGTAGGCCGCAACCTCTCTTCATGCGCGGAGAGAGATTCGTCTTGCGTCAGGCCCGGAGGAATAGACTGCAGGGTCGGGCTTTGGCTCCTTATATACCGCAGCTGCAGGCATCATCCCGGTACTGTTGTTTAGAGCGGGCGATTGGCTTTCCAGGGATAACAACCGATGCGGCTAAAAAACGCTCGATTGTTATCCCGGAGGGGCGGGAGGGGACGTCCCCCCCCCCTCCCGCCGCTCTTCCTGGGCCTCCCCGTCCCACCGGGAGGCCCGATCGAACATCCGCCGATTCCGCTGTACAGGTACGTCCCCGTTAAATCGCGGCATTGTGGGCGCGTACTCTGTGATCGTGCCCACGGGTCCCGCGGACTCGATGTCCACCGGGGGCCTGCGATCGTGTCACGGAGCTATGTAAACAAGGCATTTCCCCATTCTGCCTTAAGGTCCCTTAGTATTCTTTGGGGGGTACTTTCCTTTTTTTCAATATCCCTATTTTGTAGACGCTATAACTTTTGCGCAAACCAATCAATATACGCTTATTGCGATTTTTTTTTTTTTTTTTTTAACCAAAAATATGTAGAAGAATACATATTGGCCTAAGCTGAGAGAGAATTTTTTTTTATATATATTTTTGGGGATATTTATTATAGCAAAAAAGAAAAAAAAATATTGAATTTTTTTTGTTTATAGCGCAAAAAATAAAACCGCAGAGGTGATCAAATAGCACCAAAAGAAAACTCCATTTGTGGGGAAAAGGGACGTCAATTTTGTTTGGAAGCCACGCCGCACGACCGCACAATTGTCAGTTAAAGCGACGCAGTGCCGAATCGCAAAAAGTACTCTGGTCAGGAAGGGGGGGGAGGGAGGGGTAAATCCTTCCAGGGCTGAAATGGTTAAACAAATCCTTGCTGGAGGCTTTGGAGGAGTGAAGAAAGCTTCTCTTCAGTTCCTTTGTAGGCATAGAAAGTGGTCTGTTGCCCCGTGCATTACTTCAATGCAGAGCGTTTCCTTTCCATTCCTTCTTTTTTATTCAGACATGGTTGTTATATTATATTATGGGGAGTTTTCCTATAAAAGTTGTGAAATCTGGAGAAAAACACAACTTTTGTCTTCCTTATATTAAAAAAAATATATTATTTTTTTTATTTATTTATTTTTTACTTAATTTAATCAACAAACTTTTTCGAATTTATTAACGGATTTAGTAATAATTGAAGAAATTGTATAGCAAGGCCCTTGCACTTTTCTAATTGTTGTTAAATCCGAAGGCGATTGTGCGGAGAGACGGTACAATGAGATTGTAAGGTGTGGGCAGCTTTAGCTACAATTGGCATGAGTGTAATACTTCTTCTGACCACTAGAGGGCAGGATGGGGTTGGAAAGAAAAGCTGCCAAGTAAATCTGATTACAAGCGGCTGTTTTGCATTGAAGGGACCTGCTCTGCCTGTCCTCCTCTAACAGAAAACATGTGTTTGTGGATTAAACTTCAATTCTAGTCTTTCAAATATTGTTATAGATGAACGACTGAAACAAAAGTCAGTTTAGGCCAGTTTCACACTGAGGCGGTTTTCTAAGTGTTGTAGAAACGGCCTCTAAATAACGCCTGAAAATCGCCTCCCATTCATTACAGGGGGACCTTTCACATTGGAGTGGTGTGCTTGCAAGACGTTGGGCAAAGTCCTGCAAGCAGCATCTTTGGGGAACTACAAGTCCCACTGTTACTGACGGCAGCCAATACCGACCTACAAGTCCCACTGTTACTGACGGCAGCCAATACCGACCTACAAGTCCCACTGTTACTGATGGCAGCCAATACCGACCTACAAGTCCCACTGTTACTGATGGCAGCCAATACCGACCTACAAGTCCCACTGCTACTGATGGCAGCCAATACCTACCTACAAGTCCCACTGTTACTGATGGCAGCCAATACCTACCTACAAGTCCCACTGTTACTGATGGTGGCCAATACCGACCTACAAGTCCAACTGTTACTGATGGCAGCCAATACCGACCTACAAGTCCCACTGTTACTGATGGCAGCCAATACCTACCTACAAGTCCCACTGTTACTGATGGTGGCCAATACCGACCTACAAGTCCAACTGTTACTGATGGCAGCCAATACCGACCTACAAGTCCCACTGTTACTGATGGCAGCCAATACCTACCTACAAGTCCCACTGTTACTGATGGTGGCCAATACCGACCTACAAGTCCAACTGTTACTGATGGCAGCCAATACCGACCTACAAGTCCCACTGTTACTGACGGCAGCCAATACCGACCTACAAGTCCCACTGTTACTGATGGCAGCCAATACCGACCTACAAGTCCCACTGTTACTGATGGCAGCCAATACCGACCTACAAGTCCCACTGTTACTGATGGCAGCCAATACCGACCTACAAGTCCCACTGTTACTGATGGCAGCCAATACCGACCTACAAGTCCCACTGTTACTGATGGCAGCCAATACCGACCTACAAGTCCCACTGTTACTGATGGCAGCCAATACCGACCTACAAGTCCCACTGTTACTGATGGCAGCCAATACCGACCTACAAGTCCCACTGTTACTGACGGCAGCCAATACCGAACTACAATCCCATAGTTACTGACAGCAGCCAATACCAAACCACAAGTCCCACTGTTACTGATGGCAGCCAATACGGAAAAACAAGTCCCACTGTTACTGATAGCAGCCAATACCGACCTACAAGTCCCACTGTTACTGATGGCAGCCAATACCGACCTACAAGTCCCACTGTTACTGATGGCAGCCAATACTGACCTACAAGTTCTAGCAGTTCTTAGTTGCTTCTCCTTTTAGTGTCCTGCTAGTAAGACTGGGCAGCCATGAGTTTCTCCCTGTCTACCACTGGAGTTAGGCCTCATTTGCACAGGGCTTATTAATGTGTACTCTGTGCGAGGGCTGTGTATACCTGCACCCTTGTACAGACATGGTGGTGAATACAGGCACTTCAACCTCAGAGCTAACTCTGTGCCTCACGTTCTGGCATTTCTACAATCAGTTCTTGGCCAGAATTTTGGCCTTAAGCACTGGAGAGGTCTCAGCTTGTCCATTCCCTTTCAATGACCTCTTGCTTTACTCTCCCTTTTGAAGACTTTTCTTCAAGGTGTATCTTGCATTAATCTCCCATTTGCAGTACACTGTGCTTCCTTGTGATCTCAACTGGGTTCTCTCTGCCCCCCCCCCCCCCCTTTGAATCCATCAGGAATATTCCTTCGGATGACTGGTTGTCATAGCATCTGTTAGCCATGTCTTTGAGTTGTTGGCTCTTTCCTGTAAGGAACAATTCCTCATACTTCACAAAGTCAAGGTTGTTTTATGACAAGGACCATCCTTTCTTCCAAAGGTGGTATCGGACTTCCTCGTACCTTGCACCAAAGGAAATCTCTTCATTGCCTGGACTCGGAGCCAGTAGAGTCTACCTCTTAACTACAGCTTTAATCTGATGGACAGATGCCCCATTTGTCCTCTCGTCAGGACCTTGCATGGAACACCCTGCTTCCAAGTCCACTATCGTGAGATGGATAAGAAATCCGATCACACTGCCATTCCACCAGATTGATGGAAGTTACCTGGAGGCTTCAGCCACAGGCCTCTGTAGCCCAGCTTTGTAAGGCTGCTACCTGGTCCTCTGTTCACACTATTTCAAAGTTCTACTAGGTGGTTGTCCAAATATGAATTTGGGTCTGTTGACCCTTGTTGGACTTATTGGCACAGTTCCATTTGCCTAGTTGTTGACCGCTAGTGTTTTGGGCGAACGGTTCGGGCTGAACATTTGCCTGTTCGCTGAACACCCAAATTTGCAGGGTGTGTAGCAGCCATAACCCCTTGAGGGGCGGCCTTGACCTTTTGGGCTTACCAGTTACCTCCTCGTGGCTTGTCGTGGTTGTCTAGGGGTTCCCAGGGTTAGTACCCAACACTTCAGATGCTGACACATAAAAGTCCTTTAAAAGGTTTTTATTTTGCAGTGGTAACATCCAACACAAAACAGTCTCTAAAGGGAATAGAGGGCACGGGTGATAAACTCAGGCACCTTGAACTGTTGACATCCATCAAATGTCTCTAATCAACGCAGAGAGTAGCCACTCGCAGCTGGGCGCTTCACTGACGGATAGACCTCTAGCCAGAGATTTAGCAGCCAACATGTGATCCGGAAACTTTGCAAAGTCTCTGCCACAGACTATATTGTAACTGAAGACAAGTAGGAACCTTTCCCACAGTACCTGGATCTCTCAGCCTTCTTGGTGATACTGTGAGAAGTGTGGATTCTTTAGTGTCCGTACATCTCAGCTCCCCCCCGGATCTTACCGAGCAGCCAGCTTCTTGGCCCTCCTCCGAAGAGTCCTCCCCTGGTCACTTGTACGAGTTGCCGTGTCCCTCGAATACCGAGATCACACCGGGACACCTACGAATCCTCCTTCAGTTACTGGGCCTCGGAGCAACGGGTACCGTGGCTCGGGAACAGATGGATCCCCACCCCAGACCACGAGGGCCTCTGGGGCTGGTTGGATTGCCTATGCTTGTGGGACGGCAGACACTCCTCGGCCCGGGACCCCTCGTGGGGCTACCCCGGACCGGAACCAGGAATCAATACTGCATGCCGAACCCTGAACACGTGACTTCAGCACCTTAAACACCCCTTCCTAGACTACGCAGCGGGGCCAGACGCGCCCACTGATTGGCTCCAGGAAAGATTGGTACCTAAGACGTCCAACCAGACTTGGTTCTCGGTCTGTCACAGGTGCCTCACTACATCTATGACCAGGCAGAACTCCAGTACAGCCCAGCCAGACTGACGCCAAAGTAAATCCTGTACAATTAACCCTCAGAACTCCATTATAGTTCTGAGCAAAAACTAAATTTACATTGATAGCGCACGCTTGGTGAAGTGTGACCGCTACAGGTCTTCGCCCTGCCAAACACCCTGCAAGTGCACTGCGTGCTGCACAGTGTCTGTCCACGTGTTAAGGGCTGGATATATTAAAAAAGATATTATATTTAATCAAGGCCACCACCGCAAAGCCACCTCCCACCCCCCGCTGTCAGATCTAGAATTCTAGACTTCTATTCCGCACGCTTGTTTCGTGTAAACACTTCAGTAAGCAACTTTGGCCGCACGATGAAACGGAAAAACAAACGGCAGATCCCGAGGCGGGAATAATAACATGCTGGCTCTTGTACCTGAGGAGAAGCAGATGAGGAAAATGTTCCCCCGGCATCTCTCCAAGGCTGCAGATATAAATATTTACCCAGCCGTGCACCTTTCTGCAGAATCCCCCCTCCGGGGAACATGTCGGAAGTCCTCTATCCTCCGCAGCTTCCTGCCCTTTGCGGCCGGCCGACACTTCATCCCTGACCGCCGTCCACATGAGGACAAGTCTAGGAAAAGGCTGAGAATGCAGAAAGTAGTATATGGACTTTTATATTTACAGTTTATTCAGGAATAAAAGATGGTACATCTGACCCCCAGCCTGCCCTTCAGTCTCGCCCCCGGCACCATTTTTGTTTGTGTTGGCTCCTCCTTTCCTCATCTACGATGATTGTCTGGTGTAGATGAAGGGAATCCCCGGCCAATTACAAGCAGAAGGAAGCAGCTGGAAGCTGTCGCTTTTGTCTCTTTGTATTGTATATTTTGTGTTTGATAATCTCTATCGTCTGTGGTCAGTAGGAGGAGGAATAGTGCTCCATTATTGTTAAGGGAAGGAATGATGTCCCATCATTGGTGTCAATGAAAGGAATGGTTCCTCCTTGTTGGTGTCAGTGGAAGGAATGGTGCCTCATCACTGGTGTCAGTTGAAGGAATGGTGCCTCATCACTGGTGTCGGTGAGAGCAATGGTGCTTCATTGTTGGTGTCAGTGAGAGGAATGGTACCTCATTGTTGGTGTCGATGGGAGGAATAGTGCTTCATCATTGGTGGCTGTGGTTGGAATGGTGCCTCATTGGTTTCTGCGGTTGCAATGGTGCCTCATTGGTGTCAGTGGTTGGAATGGTGCCCGATTTTCTTGTGTCAGCGGGGAGGAATAGTGCCCCATTGTTGGTGTCAGGGGAAAGAATGGTGCTTCATCATTGGTGTCAGTGGGAGGAAAGGTGCTTCATTGTTGGTGTCATTGGTTATAAGGTGCCTCATTGGTTGGATTGGTGCCTCGTTGGTGTCTGTGGTTGGTTGGAATGGTGCCTCATTGGTGTCTGTGGTTGGAATGGTGCCTCATTGGTTTCTGCGGTTGCAATGGTGCCTCAATGGTGTCAGTGGTTGGAATGGTGCCCGATTTTTTGTGTCAGCGGGGAGGAATAGTGCCCCATTGTTGGTGTCAGGGGAAAGAATGGTGCTTCATCATTGGTGTCAGTGGGAGGAAAGGTGCTTCATTGTTGGTGTCATTGGTTGGAATGGTGCCTCATTGTTGGTGTCTGTGGTTGGAATTGTGCCTCATTGTTGGTGTCTGTGGTTGGAATTGTGCCTCATTGGTGTCTGTGGTTGGAATGGTGCCCCATTGTTGGTTTCCGTGGCTGCAATAGTGCCCCATTGTTGGTGTGTTAGCGGGAGGAATGATACTTCATCATTGGTGCCAGTGGTTGGAATGGTGCCTCGTTGTTGGTGTTTATAGTGTGCCTTGCATACCTCCATGGCCATGAGTATACTGCATGTATTGTTTTTACCGATGTAGTTCATTTAATAAAATCTCTATATATTTTTCTTTTATATGTTTTGTATGATTTGCACCTTTAAAGTCTCTTTATATGTTTTTTTTTTTTTCATCTAAACGGGATGTTGGTGCCATATTTTGTGTAAATGTTGACACCGATCTCTGACCACATAATCTAACATCTATTGCTCCTTGCAACACTTCTTCAAATAATCGCAAACATGCGAAATGCTGTACAAAGTTGTAGAAGTGCAAGAAATGACTCGCTGGGTGTTCTGTACACACATTGCACAATACTTTCATTTTTACCTTCCGGGCTGTGAAGAAACACCACATGGTGTTACTTTGAGCACATTTCTCAAGCTGCAGCTCTTGTGGGAGGTTCCCGGTCTGCAGTGGTCAAGTCTGACCAAAAGTGGTCCAAGGAAATAATAGCATCAAACCAGCGACAGGATCCTGTTCAGCCAAGGCTCATTGATGCACGTCGGGAAGGTTAGCCCATGTATTCTGATCCAACAAGAGAGCTACTGGAGCTCAATTGGCTGAAAAAGTGAATGCTGGTTCTGATAGAAGGGTGTCAGAACACACAGAGCATCATAGCTTGTTGTGTATGGGGGGCTGTGTAGCTGCAGACTGGTGAGGGTGCCCACGCTGACCCGTGTCCACAGACAAAAGGGCCTACAATGGGCACGTGAGCTTCAGAACTGGAGCGCGGAGCAATGGAAGAAGGCGGCCCCGTCTGAGGAATGCAAGAATGGTCGCAGGAACCTAACAAGTTTGAGGTGTTGACTTAACCTCCAAATTCTCCAGATCTGTCATATACCTGGTTAGTGAGCCTGATGTGCAGAGGAAGGCCTCTTGTACAGCTCCGGCTCGGGGGGGGGGGGGGGGGGGGGGGGGGGGGGGTCACTGGTAGTGGAACAGTAATGCCCCGTACACATGATCGGACATTCCGACAACAAAATCCATGGATTTTTTCAGACGGATGTTGGCTCAAACTTATCTTGCATACACACGGTCACAGAGGCGGCTCTCTAATTAGGCAAATTAGGCGGTCGCCTAAGGCCTCACACTCACTGGGGCCTCGCAGCTGCCTAATTTGCCTAGGAGCCACCTCTGAGGCTGTCCCACAGGGCACCCATGGATGAGAGAAAGCCGCTCCTGTCACTCTCTGGCTCCTGTCACATTTGTAAAGACACGGACGCACATGGACATGGATTATCCTCCCTCTCTCTCAGCTCTTTCTGGCGCTCCCACTCAGTGTGCTCCAACGCTGTCAGCAAAAATCTGGAGGTGGAGCTGCAGATTACAAGTGCTGAGATGGGAGTGAATGCTCATGGAGTGATGCTGAGTGCTCATTGCCCTAAATCAGAAATCCCCCCGTGCCCCCCTCCTGCACATATCACCCACCCTTATTCACTCCGTGTCCCCCTCCTGCACATACCACCTACCCCTATTCACTCCGTGCCCCTCTCCTGCGCATACCACCCACCCCTATTCACCCCATGCCCCCCCTCTTGCATATACCACCCACCCCTATTCACCTTGAGGCAGAGCATCTCACTACTGCTGCTGCTTGTATGGGTGGGATGTGTACTGTGGACCCTCCTCTCCTATTCATCCCATGTGATTGGAGCAGTACACATACCACCCACAAAAGCAGCAGCAGTAATAAGATTCTCGGTCTCTGGGTTCTTCCTTAACCCCTGCAAATGGTGTGAGTGGGGCCTCGTGTCTAAATTTTGCCTAAGGCCTCACAAAGCCTAGAGCCGCCTCTGCGCGGTCACACAAATCTTGTCGGAAATTCCTAACGTCAAGAACGCGGTGACGTACAACACGCACGACGAGCCGAGAAAAGTGAAGTCCAATAGCCAGTGCGGCTCTTCTGCTTGAATCCGAGCATGCGTGTAACTTTGTGGGTCGGAACTGTGTACACACGATCGGAATTTATGACAACGGATTTTGTTGTTGGAAAATTTGAGATACAGATCTCAAATTTTGTGTGACGGAAATTCCGATGGAAAAGGTCCGATGGAGCCTACACACGGTCGGAAATTTCCAACAACAAGCTCCCATCGAACATTTTCCGTCGGAAAATCCGACCGTGTGTATGGGGCATTACCGTGAATGCAAGACGAGGTGTTCGTGACTATGATCAGCCCACGTTGGTAGCAATCGATACGTCAAAGGAAGAATGCCAGGAGATGGAACAGCTGACAGTAGGCAGATGTGACAGCAGGGCAGGCTGGAAGTAGACAGGCTGGCACAGGGCTTGGCCGACAACAGGCTGTCGATGCGCAGCAGGAGCCAAAGGATAGTGTGCTGAACTGAAGGAACTGTAGCAGGCTGGAAGGGCTGGATGCAGGGTCAGACAAGCCTGGTTGGTAATGGACGGGGAGATCAGGCATAGATGTCTGACAGAAGAATGATCGGGTCACAGGCCAATGTTGGCAACGGTGAAAGGATCGGACAAGAGCAGAAGGCAGAGGCAGAATCAGAGGACAAGCCGAGGTCAGTGCAGGTACCAGACAAGGAATGGTCAGGAGCAAGCCGGGTCAAGATCAGAGGTCAGGCACAGGAACACTCACAGAATGCTGTAGAGCAAACAGGAATGAGCCAGTGCAGCAGCTCTGTTCAAATAGGCCATTTGCCAGTATTGGTGCCTGGGAATGCATGTGCGCGCACATCTGCTCGGCCAGTTCCTGGCTGGCGCATGTGCCATCTGTAGTGTGGCAAAGCTTTCCCTCACACAATCCAATCAAGCATCTTTTGGGATGTGTTGGAAAACCAAGTCCAATCCCTGGACCCTCCCACCTCCCAACTTACAGGACATAAAGCAGGGGTCATCAACCCTGTCCTCAGGGCTCACTAACAGGCCGGGTTTACAAGATAACTGAAATACATCACAGGTGATATCATTTGCTGCTCAGTGATTGCAGTATTCTAGTCTGCATCTCCCCCAAGGTAATACATGGCCTGTTAGTGGGCCCTGAGGACAGGGTTGATGACCACTGACTTAAAGGATCTGCTAATGATGGCTTGGTGCCAGATACAACACCCCATACCTTCCGCGGTCTAGTGGACAGGGGAGGGCTGGGCTGGGGGGCAGAGTGGCAATTGCCCCCCAGGCTGCCCTAACTTACGTTGAAAACAGCCGGCGCCCGCTGCCCGCTGCTATTTTTACGGCTGCAGCGGTCGGCCACTGTTGCATTCCGGGAGTTGTAGTCCACACTCAAGCTCCCAAGCAGCGCAGAGGAAACTACAATGCCCAGAGATCAGAGTCTTGTAGGCAGGGTGCCCGTGACTGGCTGGGGCTGTGGGGCTGGGTGCTGGCTTGTGCTGGCCGTGGCGTGCAACCTGAGCTGCCAGGTAAGAAACCCTGACACCCCCAGCTGACCCCCACATCCCATCCCCCCATACACCCCATTTACCCTGTGATCAGGCTGCATTGGATGGGCACTGGTAAGACTGCATTTATGGACACTGGTGAGGCTGCATTGATGGGCACTGATCAGGCTGCATTGAGGGGCACTGGTGAGGCTGCATTGAAAAACCAGCTGGGCATAGATGGTGAGCTGATTCGGTGGTTCAATGGGCCACTTGACTGGACTTCCCCCCAGGCCTTAGGCTGCCAGCCCTCCCCTGCTAGTGAAGTCCATGCCTGAATGAGTTATGGTGGCTGCTCATAATGTTAGGGCTGAGCGGTGTACTGTATATACTATAGAAGAGGACAGGCATGGTGGCACATCTCGTTCAGGTTCAGGCAGCCGTCGGGTGATGTCATGGAGCAGTGGCAGCGAAGAAGCTGATTGGGGCGGGATATACATGTAATGAACAAATATGGCGCACGTGGATAATTACAAACGGCATCAAAAGTTATAAAGTGTTATAAATCATTGAAAAAAAGGCGTGTGAAAGAAAGGGCTACATATCCTGTTTAATTAAAAACCAAAATGTAAAAACCTGCACAGTTGGCTGAAAATGTCTGTTCTCTGCCTTGCGTGCAGATCTGCAGGAAACGCCAGAAAGAAAAAAAAAAAAAAAAGTTTGCAGACGGCAATGAGAGCACCTCCAGCTATGTGCAATGGCCATCCACATGAAATAATGCTGATGGCGGCGTGTTATAACCAGAGGTGTGACCTCATGTGTTTTCTTCCGCTCACAGTTTATAAGAAGTGAGAGGGAGGCGGCGGCTCCCTGATGGGGGAGTTAAAACAATGAAACAATATAGAGAATTGAATTCTAGAAGAGGAAATAACAGATCTTAGCCACTTGCTACAGGGTTCCAAAACTAAAAATGTAACGTGGTTTAGAATGTTCGCCCTGCTTCACCCCGACCCACAGACACACAGAGAATCAGTGGTGAAGTCTAGGTGTTGGTGGGTTGTCCCCACTGTGCAGTAGAAGCCATCACAGGTCTAATGACTCCAACCTTGATGGCCGGAGCTGTATAATCCACTTGGTAACCTAGACAAGAGCCCCAAGCCCTGTGGGTGTTCAGGGGAGCCCAGCTACAACCTTCATTCTTCTACAGTAGAAGCCATGACAGGTCTAATGACTCCAACCTTGATGGCCAGAGCTGTATAATCCACTTGGTAACCTAGACAAGAGCCTCGGGCCCTGTGAGTGTTTAGGGGGCCCAGCTACAACCTTCATTCTTCTACAGTAGAAGCCAGCACAGGTCTAATGACTCCAACCTTGATGGCCAGAGCTGTATTATCCACTTGTTAACCTAGACAAGAGCCTCGGGCCCTGTGAGTGTTCAGGGGAGCCCAGCTACAAGCTTCATTCTCCTCCAGTAGAAGCCAGCACAGGTCTAATGACTCCTGTGACGGATCTTTTTCCTCACTCCGCTGAGTTCTTCCGTCAGTAATACTGCTTCCTCCAATCTGACCCTCAGAGAGAGATATTATTATAGCTGCAAACATAAGAATTGTATGGGGAGCTGATACATGGGTTTCTCAACCTTTCCAAGGGATTCTTGGTTCCATGTGCCCTCCCGTCACAACTCCAACCTTGATGGCCGGAGCTGTATAATCCACTTGGTAACCTAGACAAGAGCCTGGGGCCCTGTGGGTGTTCAGGGGAGACCAGCTACAACCTTCATTCTTCTACAGTAGAAGCCATCACAGGTCTAATGACTCCAACCTTGATGGTCAGAGCTGTATAATCCACTTGATAGCCTAGACAAGAGCCTTGGGCCCTGTGGGTGTTCAGGGTAGACAGCTACAACCTTCATTCTTCTACAGTAGAAACCAGTACCGGTCTAATGACTCCAACCTTGATGGCCGGAGCTGTATAATCCACTTGGTAACCTAGGCAAGAGCCTTGGGCCCTGTGGGTGTTCAGGGTAGACAGCTACAACCTTCATTCTTCTACAGTAGAAACCAGTACAGGTCTAATGACTCCAACCTTGATGGCCAGAGCTGTCTAATCCACTTGGCAACCTAGACAAGAGCCTTGGGCCCTGTGGGTGTTCAGGGGAGACCAGCTACAACCTTCATTCTTCTACAGTAGAAACCAGTACAGGTCTAATAACTCCAACCTTGATGGCCGGAGCTGTATAATCCACTTGGTAACCTAGGCAAGAGCCTTGGGCCCTGTGGGTGTTCTGTTCAGGGGGCCCAGCTGCAATCTTCATTCTTCTACAGTAGAAGCCAGCACAGGTCTAATGACTCCAACCTTGATGGCCGGAGCTGTATAATCCACTTGGTAACCTAGACAAGCGCCTCAAGCCCTGTGGGTGTTCAGGGGGCCCAGCTACAACCTTCATTCTCATACAGTAGAAGCCAGCACACATCTAATGACTCCAACCTTGATGGCCAGAGCTATATAATCCACTTGGTAACCTAGACAAGAGCCGTGAGCCCTGTGGGTGTTCAGGGGTCCCAGCTACAACCTTCATTCTTCTACAGTAGAAACCAGTACCGGTCTAATGACTCCAACCTTGATGGCCAGAGCTGTATAATCCACTTGGTAACCTAGACAAGAGCCGTGAGCCCTGTGGGTGTTCAGGGGAGCCCAGCTACAACCTTCATTCTCCTCCAGTAGAAGCCAGCAAAGGTCTAATGACTCCAACCTTGATGGCCAGAGCTGTATAACACACTTGGTAACCTAGACAAGAGCCGTGAGCCCTGTGGGTGTTCAGGGGAGCCCAGCTACAACCTTCATTCTTCTACAGTAGAAACCAGTATAGGTCTAATGACTCCAACCTTGATGGTGATAGCTGGATAATCCACACTGTAACCTAGGCAGAACCCTTGGGCCCAGTGAATGTTCAGGGGTCCCAGCTACAACCTTCATTATCCTACAGTAAATCGGGGGCAGGGGGGTGGCATATCACTGTTGGTCAGATTCGTGCCCCTTTCCATCACTTCCCAATGGAAAATGAACTTGCAGGCAGTTGGTCTTTTATAGCAGTCTTACCTGACCATACAATGCAAATGTATGGGTGGGGGGGGGCAAAGCAACATCCATACCTCTACTATCAGTTTAGTGAACTGATGGGTTTCCTGAGCTGACTGTTATCAGCTACGTTGTCCTCAGTTCTCTTTGTGGATTGAGGAACACCCTTCATCCTCCATGTTATGAAGTTGCAGAGAGTAAAACACGTTCTGTAGTGCTGTCCTTGGGCGTGACATCAGTGATTGATCACAGGCAAATTAGGCGGCCGCGAGGCCCCTGTAAATTGTGAGGCCTTAGGCAACCGCCTAATATGTCTAATTAGAGAGCCGCCTCTGCTTCTCTGCAACTGAGATGTTCCTGTGTGACTTACCCTCATATAAGACCTATATTGAAATACTGACATAGGGATGGCTGCAGTGTATATAAATCACCTGGTGGGGGGGTTGTTTTTTATTTTTTTTCTCTGCAAAATTAGATTGTAGCTTTAGATTTTGGCTTGATTGAGGTTTCGATTTCTGAGGGGTGGGTGGTGTTTCCAGGGTGCGACGCAGTGCAGAGGATGTTGTGGGGAGCTGCGGTGACAGTAAACACTCTTCAAGGGTTCTTCAAGGTGATTGGGGGTGGGGGACACACAAATGGCTTGTCTATACAATAAAAAAGAAAAAACTCCCGAAAAGTCTGACATCTATTATTTTCGGGTTATGCAGAACCCGTGACTGCAATCTCTGACCGGGAATCCCCTGAGGGCCAGAATCCTCCGACAATTCAAAAAAATGCCAAATGATCAGATGATAACCTATTGAAGGCCAAGTATGGCATATTTGCAGTGAGCGCATCATTACTGCAGGGTTTACACTGGGGCTCACTCACACAAATCCGATCGTGCATTGCGGTGTCATTCATGCACCCCAGTGCAAGCCCGTGTGCACTGCACCATGCGGCACGATGTAGTGTGCTGCCAAATGTGCAGCAGGATCTACATTTTTATGCATAGGGAGTCGCATTCTATTCATTTTAAAGGGGTGCGGCAATGCCCCGCGATGCACAAAACCGTGAACGCTGTGGTGCAGTGCATTCAGGTATACATGGGCCCCTAATGTGTTCCTGAACGGTCTGTCTGCTCTTACGGTTTTCTTTTGGGCTTGTTTAACCCCTTCGATACCGGGCACTTTCACCCCCTTCCTGCCCAGGCCAATTTTCAGCTTTCAGCGCTGTCACACTCGCGGTCATGCAACTCTCTGTTTAAATTTTGAAAAAAAAAAGATTTTCTTAGTTATAAAATTTTGCAAATAAGTAATTTTTCTTCTTCATTGATGTGCACTGATGAGGCTGCACTGACGGGTACTCATGAGGCGGCACTAATAGGCTGCACTGATGGGTACTGAAAGGCTGCACTGATGGGTACTGATAGGCTGCACTGATGGGCACCGATAGGCTGCATGATGGGTACTGATAGGCTGCACTGATGGGCACTGATTAGGCGGAACTAATAGGCTGCACTGATGAGGCTGTACTGATGGGTACTCATGAGGCGGCACTAATAGGCTGCACTAATGGGCACCGATAGGCTGCACTGATGGGCACTGATAGGCTGCACTGATGGGTACTGATAAGCTACACTGATGGGCACCGATGGGCTGCACTAATGGGGACGGATAGGCTGCATGATGGATACTGATAGGCTGTACTGATGGGCACTCATGAGGCGGCACTAATGGGCTACACTGATGGGCACTGGTGAGGCTGCACTGAGGGGTACTCATGAGGCGGCACTAATAGTCGGCACTGGTGGGTACTTATGAGGCGGCACTAATAGGCTGCACTGATGGATACTGAAAGGCTGCACTGATGGGCACTATTAGGCTGCACTGGTGGGTACTGATAGGCAGCACTGATGGGCACTCATGAGGTGGCACTAATAGGCTGCACTGATGGGCACTGATGAGGCTGCACTGAAGGCCACTATTAGGCTGCACTGATGGGTACTGATAGGCTTCACTGATGGGCACCGATAGGCTGCATGATGGGTACTGATAGGCTGCACTGATGAGGTGGCACTGATGGGTACTCATGAGGCGGCACTAATAGGCTGCACTAATGGGCACTAATAGGCTGCACTAATGGGTACTGATGAGGCTGCACTGATGGGCACCGATAGGCTGCACTGATGGGCACCAATAGGCTGCACTGATGGGTACTGATAGGCTACACTGATGGGCACCAATGGGCTGCACTAATGGGGACCGATAGGCTGCATGATGGGTACTGATAGGCTGCACTGATGGGCACTCATGAGGCGGCACTAATAGGCTGCACTGATGGGCACTGATGAGGCTGCACTGAGGGGTACTGATAGGCTGCACTGATGGGCACTTATGAGGCAGCACTAATAGGCTGCACTGATGGGTACTGATAGGATGCACTGATGGGCACTTATGAGGCGGCACTAGTAGGCTGCACTGATGGGCACTCATGGGGCGGCACTAATAGGCTGCACTGATGGGCATTGATTGGCACTGATTATTATTATACAGGATTTATATAGCGCCAACAGTTTACGCAGAGCTTTACAATATAGAAGGGAGACAATACAGTTACAATACAATAAAATACAAGAGCATTAGGAGGGCCCTGCTCAGAAGAGCTTACAATCTAATAGGGTGGGGCAGGTGGTGCAAAAGGTTGTAACTGTGGGGAATGAGCTGATGGAAGTGGTAGAAGATTAGTTGGAGACGTGATAGGCTTCCCTGATGAGATGAGTTTCCAGGGATCACCTGAAGGCAGCGAGAGTAGGAGATAGTCGGACAGGTTGAGGTAGAGAGTTCCAGAGGATGGGAGAGGCTCTGGAGAAGGCCTGGAGATGAGCATGGGAGGAGGAGACCAGGAAGCTAGAGAGTAGGAGGTCTTGGGAGGAGCGGAGAGGACGGTTTGGGTGATATTTGGAGACTGGTGATGTAGCTCCGTATAGACTTGTGAATGGCTTTGTATGTTGTAGTTAGTATTTTGAATGTAATTCGCTGGGCGATCGGAAGCCAGCGTAGGGATTGGTGGGGACTGCACTGACAATCAGCAATGATTATCAGTGTAAACGATTTACTGACAGGCTTGCCGATTAACGTCTCTCCTTTCCTCCAGCAGACACAGCGTGGGAGGAAAGGACTGCTGATAACCAGTAAGTCTGTTTACATGTGACCAGCTGTGATTGGACACCACTGATCACATAGTAAAGGACCGCTGTAATTGGCCCTTTACCCCAATCTGTGATCAGCTGTGTCTGAAGGATGCAGCGGACACAGAGCGTGCCTGATGCGCGCCAACATGAGGACCGCGCCTGATGTGCGCCAACATGAGGACCGTGCCTGATGTGCGCCAACAGGAGGACCGTGCCTGATGTGCGCCAACAGGAGGACCGTGCCTGATGTTCGCCAACAGAAGGACCGTGCCTGATGTGCGCCAACAGGAGGACCGCGCCTGATGTGCGCCAACAGGAGGACCGCACCTGATGTGCACCAACAGGAGGACCGCGCCTGATGTGCGCCAACAGGAGGACCGCGCCTGATGTGCGCCAACAGGAGGACCGCGCCTGATGTTCGCCAACAGGAGGACCGCGCCTGATGTTCGCCAACAGGAGGACCGCGCCTGATGTTCGCCAACAGGAGGACCGCGCCTGATGTTCGCCAACAGGAGGACCGCGCCTGATGTGCGCCAACAGGAGGACCGCGCCTGATGTGCGCCAACAGGAGGACCGCGCCTGATGGGCGCCAACAGGAGGACCGCGCCTGATGGGCGCCAACAGGAGGACCGCGCCTGATGCGCGCCAACAGGAGGACTGTGCCTGATGTGCACCAACAGGAGGACCGCGCCACAGGGAAGCTTCTATGAAAAACTCTCCCAGAACTAGCCAATTGGACTGTAGCCATCTTTTGGCTATAGTGCAGTTGGCAAGTGGTTATATGGGTGGCCAGGGGGTAGTGAAAGCAAGAGATTGAGCTGTGGTTTTACCGCCCACCTAAACACAGAAATGCAGCCACAATACTTCAGGGTTGCGACAAAAATTAAAGAGTGTATCACTAGCATTACTGCTGTTGATTGCGATTTATTCAAGTGAATGGGGCCGTGGCAAAACCACCCTGCAGCTGGGCAGAGAGTTGGCATTTTTAAGGTTAAAGCTGAATTCAAGAAATTCAGCTACATTGTAGAAAGGGCAGGCACACTATGGGTTAAAGTGGACCTTCAGTCATTTTTTTTCATCTTTCCATCTATTAAATCTTCCGCCCTTGTTGTTGTTTTAACTTTGGATAGTAAATTTTTTTTTTTCTGCCAGTAAATCCCTTATACGGCCCACTTCCTGTTTCTTGTCTGGTCATTAGCCTAGGCTCATGACATCATGCACAGCTCTCTCTCTCACTTTCCTGAGAGTTTTCCAGGAAGGGAGGGGGGATGAGTCATAAGAAGGCCAATGAGAGCTGGAGGTGTGTGTCTGTGTAAATCCAGGAAGTGAACAGGCAGCAGCTTCAGCTGCCCACAGTTAAAATGGCTGCAGCCAGACTCAGTGGAGGGAGATTTCTGCAGCATATTTGGCAAGTACACAGTGGCGGAACTACCGCCATAGCGACCCATGCATTTGCTATGGGGCCCGCAGCCAAGTAGGGCCCCATCCTAGTTGACAATACAAACTTTTACTTTTTCCCTGCCGCCGCCGCTGCCGCCGCTAGAGGCCCGCGGCCGGCGGAGATATTGTCTCCGCCGCCGCCATTTTCCCGAAGACCAGACGAGTTAGACAGGGAGCCTGCCCAGTTGCTACAGTAGAAATAGAGCTGTGGCGCCGCCCACCCCCCGCCCCCGGTCTGTCTGTCATCTGTGACCTGCTGTTGAAAGGGGTGGGGAGTGGGCGGTGCCGCAGCTCAATTTCTATTGTAGCCGGCCGGCTCCGCCTCTATTTTGTTCCCCCCTGGGAGACACTGCTGTGCTGTTGGGAAATAGAAGGGCTCCAATGGGGGGGGGGGGGGGGGGGGGGGCGCACCTGAAATGTAAGGAGGCACTCCGCTGGCTGGGGACACCTGAGATGTGAGGAGGCACTCCGCTAGCTGGGGACACCTGAGATGTAAGGAGGCACTCCGCTGGCTGGGGACACCTGAGATGTAAGGAGGCACTCCGCTGGCTGGGGACACCTGAGATGTAAGGAGGCACTCCGCTAGCTGGGGACACCTGAGATGTAAGGAGGCACTCCGCTGGCTGGGGACACCTGAGATGTAAGGAGGCACTCCGCTGGCTTAGGACACCTGAGATGTAAGGAGGCACTCCGCTGGCTGGGGACACCTGAGATGTAAGGAGGCACTCCGCTGGCTGGGGACACCTGAGATGTAAGGAGGCACTCCGCTGGCTGGGGACACCTGAGATGTAAGGAGGCACTCCTCTGGCTGGGGACACCTGAGATGTAAGGAGGCACTCCGCTGGCTGGGGACACCTGAGATGTAAGGAGGCACTCCGCTGGCTGGGGACACCTGAGATGTAAGGAGGCACTCCGCTGGCTGGGGACACCTGAGATGTGAGGAGGCACTCCGCTGGCTGGGGACACCTGAGATGTAAGGAAGCACTCCGCTGGCTGGGGACACCTGAGATGTAAGGAGGCACTCCGCTGGCTGGGGACACCTGAGATGTAAGGAGGCACTCCGCTGGCTGGGGACACCTGAGATGTAAGGAGGCACTCCGATGGCTGGGGACACCTGAGATGTAAGGAGGCACTCCGCTGGCTGGGGACACCTGAGATGTAAGGAGGCACTCCGCTGGCTGGGGACACCTGAAATGTAAGGAAGCACTCCGCTGGCTGGGGACACCTGAGGTGTAAGGAGGCACTCCTCTGGCTGGGGACACCTGAGATGTAAGGAGGCACTCCGCTGGCTGGGGACCTGAGATGTAAGGAGGCACTCTGCTGGCTGGGGACCTGAGATGTAAGGAGGCACTCCGCTGGCTGGGGACACCTGAGATGTAAGGAGGCACTCCGCTGGCTGGGGACACCTGAGATGTAAGGACGCACTCCGCTGGCTGGGGACACCTGAGATGTAAGGAGGCACTCCGCTGGCTGGGGACACCTGAGATGTAAGGAGGCACTCCGCTGGCTGGGGACACCTGAAATGTAAGGAAGCACTCCGCTGGCTGGGGACACCTGAGGTGTAAGGAGGCACTCCTCTGGCTGGGGACACCTGAGATGTAAGGAGGCACTCCGCTGGCTGGGGACCTGAGATGTAAGGAGGCACTCTGCTGGCTGGGGACCTGAGATGTAAGGAGGCACTCCGCTGGCTGGTGACCTGAGATGTAAGGAGGCACTCTGCTGGCTGGGGACCTGAGATGTAAGGAGGCACTCCACTGGCTGGGGACCTGAGATGTAAGGAGGCACTCCGCTGGCGGGGACCTGAGATGTAAGGAGGCACTCCGCTGGCTGGGGACCTGAGATGTAAGGAGGCACTCTGCTGGCTGGGGACCTGAGATGTAAGGAGGCACTCCGCTGGCTGGGGACCTGAGATGTAAGGAGGCACTCTGCTGGCTGGGGACAGTGACACCTGAGATGTAAGGAGGCACTCCGCTGGCTGGGGACCTGAGATGTAAGGAGGCACTCCGCTGGCTGGGGACCTGAGATGTAAGGAGGCACTCTGCTGGCTGAGGACACCTGAGATGTAAGGAGGCACTCGGCTGGCTGGGGACCTGAGATGTAAGGAGGCACTCCGCTGGCTGGGGACCTGAGATGTAAGGAGGCACTCCGCTGGCTGGGGACACCTGAGATGTAAGGAAGCACTCGGCTGGCTGGGGACCTGAGATGTAAGGAGGCACTCTGCTGGCTGGGGACCTGAGATGTAAGGAAGCACTCCGCTGGCTGGGGACCTGAGATGTAAGGAGGCACTCTGCTGGCTGGGGACACCTGAGATGTAAGGAGGCACTCCGCTGGCTGGGGAGGGACACCTGAGATGTAAGGAGGCACTCCGCTGGCTGGGGACCTGAGATGTAAGGAGGCACTCCGCTGGCTGGGGACCTGAGATGTAAGGAGGCACTCCACTGGCTGGGGACACCTGAGATGTAAGGAAGCACTCCGCTGGCTGGCAGAACGCTCGAGCGCACCTGTGAAGGGACATCGTTTTCAGCACATGAGGAGGCTCTGGAGTCTGAACAAGAGGTAGGGAGTGGGAGTCAGACTGTCATCTGTTTTGCACAGTTCAATTATTTTTTTTGGGGGGGGGGGGGCCCAAACAACATTTTGCTATGGGGCCCTGTGATTTCTAGTTACGCCCCTGCAAGTACAGAATCACAGTATATATAAACTAAAATGCAAAGTGGTTGGAGGGAAGCTTCAGAATGGCAAAGATGTTTTTATTACAAATTATGGGAGCAGACTGCAGTTCCTCTTTAAGTCAAAGGAGGTGCATGGCAGCTCTTGGGCTTAAATGTTTTACTTATATCTGAGGTTTATGTCGCTGTCACAGCTTACACCGGCACTTGAGGCTGTAAGAGAGTATAGAGAGACACACAGAGGAGCTGTTCCCACCTTGCCGCCCATTCACAGGGGCCTTTGTATTTTGTGATTTTACATAATACAAAGGCTTCTGTGATTGGGCGGGGAGTTGGGATGTGTGGCAGTGCTGGCCGGGAGTTTGGATTATTGGCAGTGCTGGCGGGGAGTTGGGATGAGGGGCAGTGCTGGTGGGAATAGGGTTGCCACCTGTTCGGGATTCACCCGGACAGTTCGGGTTTGGAATCATGCGTCCTGTTTTTAGACTGCCTGAAACCCGTACACATTTTTCAGACTGGACTATGGCTTCCCAGCAGGGTTGCTGGCTGCAGTTGTCTAAGTTTAGAGTGTCTGTTACACTCTCTTTCACACTGCCCAAAGCCAACACGAACAATCCCCCCCCCCCCCACCACAAACACACACACAGACAGGAGAGGAGAGAGGGCTCTATCTGCTCCTCTTCCTCCCACCCCTACCCCTCTGTGTCTGCCCACACTCCAATCCCCGGCGCTGTGCCTCAGAAAAGGAAAGTTGGGGCCAAAAATTTGAAGTCCAGCAGCTTCAGATACATCTGGATGAGAGGTGCTGACTGCCAAGGGGTGACTGAGCTCACCATCCATACCTGTCTCCCCCCTTCTCTCTCCTGCCTCCTGAGTGAGTACACAAAGGTAAATCAGGGTTCTCAGAGCACCCCTTACATCAGAGTTCCCCTTTACACCAGAGGCCACAGTTTTCTCCCCTACATCAGAGTCCTCTCCATACATCAGAGTTCTCAGTGTTCCCCCTTAAATCAGGGTTCCCAGAGCATCCCTTATGTCAGAGTCCCCAGGGTTCTCCCTTAAATCGGAGTCTTCAGAGTCCCCCCTTACAGTGAAAGGGAACTCTGCGAGTTCAGATGTAAAAGAGGAACTCTGTGGATTCAGATGTAAAAGGGGAACTCTTGTTATTAACTTCATATGATTAGAAATGGTATTTAATATCAAAATATATGTATAGTTTATACTTTAAAAAAAAGTTTGCTGTGAGCCGCTAAAGTGTTCGGATTTGACTTGAAGAAAAGGGGGCAACCCTAGGTGGGAAGTTGGGATGAGTGGCAGTGCTGGTGGGAAGTTGGGATGAGTGGCAGTGCTGGTGGGAAGTTGGGATGAGTGGCAGTGCTGGTGGGAAGTTGGGATGAGTGGCAGTGCTGGTGGGGAGTGGGGATGAGTGGCAGTGCTGGCGAGGAGTGGGGATGAGTGGCGGGGAGTGGGGATGAGTGGCAGTGCTGGCAGGGAGTGGGGATGAGTGGAAGTGCTGGCGGGGAGTGGGGATGAGTGGAAGTGCTGGCGGGGAGTTGGGAAGAGTGGCAGTGCTGGGGGGGAGTTGGGAAGAGTGGCAGTGCTGGGGGGGAGTTGGGAAGAGTGGCAGTGCTGGGGGGGAGTTGGGAAAAGTGGCAGTGCTGGCGGGGAGTGGGGATGAGTGGAAGTGCTGGCGGGGAGTGGGGATGAGTGGAAGTGCTGGCGGGGAGTGGGGATGAGTGGCAGTGCGGGCGGGGAGTGGGGGTGAGTGGCAGTCCTGGCGGAGAGTTGGGATGAGTGGCAGTGCTGGGGGGGAGTTGGGAAGAGTGGCAGTGCTGGGGGGGAGTTGGGAAGAGTGGCAGTGCTGGGGGGGAGTTGGGAAGAGTGGCAGTGCTGGGGGGGGTGGGAAGAGTGGCAGTGCTGGGGGGGAGTTGGGAAGAGTGGCAGTGCTGGGGGGGAGTTGGGAAGAGTGGCAGTGCTGGGGGGGAGTTGGGAAGAGTGGCAGTGCTGGGGGGGAGGAGTGGGGATGAGTGGCAGTGCTGGCGGGGAGTGGGGATGAGTGGCAGTGCTGGGGGAGTGAGGAGAGTGCTGGGGGGGTGAGTGGGGATGAGTGAAGTCGTGCTGGCGAGGGAGTGGGGATGAGTGGCAGTGCGGGCGGGGAGTGGGGGTGAGTGGCAGTCTGGCGGGGAGTTGGGATGATGGGGGGAGTGGGAAGTGTGGCATTGTGAGTGGGGGGAGTTTGGGAAGAGTGGCAGTGCTGGGGGGGGGGATGTTGGGAGTGGCAGTGATGGGGGGGAGTTGGGAAGAGTGGCAGTGCGGGCGGGGGGGGAGTTGGGTGCTGAGTAGTGGGGGGGGGGGTTGGATGGGTGGGTGTGTGTTGTGGGTTTTTGAGTGGCAGTGCTGGGGGGTTGGGAAGAGTGGCAGTGCTGGGGGGGGAGTTGGGAAGAGTGGCAGTGCTGGGGGGGAGTGGGAAGAGTGGCAGTGCTGGGGGGGAGTGGGTTGGGAAGAATGGCAGTGCTGGGGGGGGGGGTTGGGAAAGAGTGGCAGTGCTGGGGGGGAGTTGGGAAGAGTGGGGGGGGGGGGGGTTGGGAAGAATAGCAGTGCTGGGGGGGGGGGGAGTGGGTGAGTGGCAGTGCTGGGGGGGAGATTTGGGAAGAGTGGCAGTGCTGGGGGGGAGATTTGGGAAGAGTGGCAGTGCTGGGGGGGGAGAGTTGGGAAGAGTGGCAGTGCTGGGGGGGGGGGGTTGGGAAGAGTGGCAGTGCTGGGGGGGGGGGGGGGAGTTGGGAAGAGTGGCAGTGCTGGGGGGGGGTGAGGGGCAGTGCTGGGGGGGAGTTGGGAAGAGTGGCAGTGCTGGGGGGGGGAGTTGGGAAGAGTGGCAGTGCTGGTGGGGGGGGGGTTGGGAAGAGTGGCAGTGCTGGGGGGGGGGGGGGGAGTTGGGAAAAGTGGCAGTGCTGAGGGGTGGGGAGTTGGGAAGAGTGGCAGTGCTGGGGGGGGGGAGTTGGGAAGAGTGGCAGTGCTGGGGGGGGGGGAGTTGGGAAGAGTGGCAGTGCTGGGGGGGGGGGAGTTGGGAAGAGTGGCAGTGCTGGGGGGGAGTTGGGAAGAGTGGCAGTGCTGGGGGGGGGGGAGTTGGGAAGAGTGGCAGTGCTGGGGGGGGAGTTGGGAAGAGTGGCAGTGCTGGGGGGGAGTTGGGAAGAGTGGCAGTGCTGGGGGGGGGAGTTGGGAAGAGTGGCAGTGGTGGGGGGGAGTTGGGAAGAGTGGCAGTGGTGGGGGGGGGGGGGAGTTGGGAAGAGTGGCAGTGGTGGCGGGGGGTTGGGAAGGAGTGGGGAGTGGTGAGGGGAGGGGGGGAGTTGGGATGAGTGGCAGTGCTGGGAGGGGGGGAGTTGGGATGAGTGGCAGTGCTGGGGGCTGGGGGGGGGGGGGGGGGAGTTGGGATGAGTGGCAGTGCTGGCGGGGAGTTGGGAAGAGTGGCAGTGCTGGGGGGGGGGGGGAGTTGGGATGAGTGGCAGTGCTGGCGGGGAGTTGGGAAGAGTGGCAGTGCTGGGGGGGAGAGTTGGGAAGAGTGGCAGTGCTGGGGGGGGGGAGAGTTGGGAAGAGTGGCAGTGCTGGGGGGGGGGGGGGAGTTGGGAAGAGTGGCAGTGCTGGGGGGGGGGGGGAGTTGGGGAGAGTGGCAGTGCTGGGGGGGGGGGAGTTGGGAAGAGTGCCAGTGCTGGGGTGGGGAGAGTTGGGAAGAGTGGCAGTGCTGGTGGGGAGAGTTGGGAAGAGTGGCAGTGCTGGGGGGGGGGGAGTTGGGAAAAGTGGCAGTGCTGAGGGGTGGGGAGTTGGGAAGAGTGGCAGTGCTGAGGGGGGGGAGTTGGAAAGAGTGGCAGTGCTGGGGGGGGGAGTTGGGAAGAGTGGCAGTGCTGGCAGGGAGTTGGGAAGAGTGGCAGTGCTGGGGGGGAGTTGGGAAGAGTGGCAGTGCTGGGGGGGGGAGTTGGGAAGAGTGGCAGTGGTGGCGGGGAGTTGGGAAGAGTGGCAGTGCTGGGAGGGGGGGAGTTGGGATGAGTGGCAGTGCTGGGAGGGGGGGAGTTGGGATGAGTGGCAGTGCTGGGAGGGGGGGGGAGTTGGGATGAGTGGCAGTGCTGGCGGGGAGTTGGGAAGAGTGGCAGTGCTGGGAGGGGGGGGGAGTTGGGATGAGTGGCAGTGCTGGCGGGGAGTTGGGAAGAGTGGCAGTGCTGGGGGGGAGAGTTGGGAAGAGTGGCAGTGCTGGGGGGGGGGGGAGAGTTGGGAAGAGTGGCAGTGCTGGGGGGGGGGAGAGTTGGGAAGAGTGGCAGTGCTGGGGGGAGAGTTGGGAAGAGTGGCAGTGCTGGCAGGGAATTGGGAAGAGTGGCAGTGCTGGGGGGGGAGTTGGGATGAGTGGCAGTGGTGGGGGGAGTTGGGAAGAGTGGCAGTGCTGGGGGGGGGGAGAGTTGGGAAGAGTGGCAGTGCTGGCAGGGAGTTGGGAAGAGTGGCAGTGCTGGGGGGGGGTTGGGATGAGTGGCAGTGCTGGCGGGGAGTTGGGATGAGTGGCAGTGCTGGGGGGGTTGTTGGGATGAGTGGCAGTGCTGGGGGGGGGAGTTCTGATCAGCCAACTTAGGTGCTCTTGATCAAGGTCATCTGCTGATCTGAGAAATGTAGTGGAAACTTTTAATGGCAACTCTAATCACAGGTAGTGTTACTCTCATGGTGTCTCGCAGCAGTGACACCCATGCCGAAATCAGGAGATAGGGTCTCCTCCAAATTCACATTCCTCACCAGTCAGCTGACCTCTAGTCTCTGCCCCCCACCTATCCCGTGAACTGAATGGGCGGCTGTGAAGAGGCTGAGTGGGCGGCCGCGGGCACCAGGAACAGCCCAGGATTTGGTGAGCCCTGGCAAATCATCATTCGACCCCCCCAGGTTGAAAACCACTGCCTTAATGGATAATATTGCTCCTGTTTTGAGGACTATTCCAGCTTCATCTGTCAGCAGAGAGGACGTATGAACTCTGGGGTTAGCAGGTGAAAGAGCAAAATTTTGATGGACTTGTCTTTTTTCAACCTCACCTACTATGTAACTAAGTGCTTATATTTACCCACTTGCTTGATTTTCCGATACACATTGGTGGGATAAAATGTTTCCTTTATTACTCCAACAATGAACAAGCTGTCCAGCCAGCTGCTTCTCCAAGTCTCATTGGGATTTGGGAGGCAACGTTTGTCAGAAACCCAAATGATCCTCCACACAACGTGTCCTCCAAATTTCCCCAAATCTGCCGGAGACAGATGTGTATGATCAGGAGGGTGTGTATGATCAGGAGGGTGTGTATGATCAGGAGGGTGTGTATGATCAGGGGGGTGTGTATGATCAGGAGGGTGTGTATGATCAGGAGGGTGTGTATGATCAGGGAGGTGTGTATGATCAGGGGGGTGTGTATGATCAGGGGGGGTGTGTATGATCAGGGAGGTGTGTATGATCAGGGGGGTGTGTATGATCAGGGGGGGTGTGTATGATCAGGGAGGTGTGTATGATCAGGGGGGTGTGTATGATCAGGGGGGTGTGTATGATCAGGAGGGTGTGTATGATCAGGAGGGTGTGTATGATCAGGGGGGTGTGTATGATCGGGAGGATGTGTATGATCGGGAGGTGTGTATGATCAGGGGGGTGTGTATGATCGGGAGGATGTGTATGATCGGGAGGTGTGTATGATCAGGAGGTGTGTATGATCAGGAGGGTGTGTATGATCGGGAGGATGTGTATGATCGGGAGGTGTGTATGATCAGGGGGGTGTGTATGATCAGGGGGTTGTGTATGATCGGGAGGTGTGTATGATCAGGGGGGTGTGTATGATCAGGGGGTTGTGTATGATCGGGAGGGTGTGTATGATCGGGAGGTGTGTATGATCAGGGGGGGGTGTGTATGATCAGGGGGGGTGTGGGGGGGTGTGTATGATCAGGGGGGGTGTGTATGATCAGGGGGGTGTGTATGATCAGGGGGGTGTGTATGATCAGGGGGTTGTGGTCAGGAGGGTGTGTATGATCGGGAGGTGTGTATGATCAGGGGGGGGTGTGTATGATCAGGGGGGGGGGTGTGTATGATCAGGGGGGGGGTGTGTATGATCAGGGGGGTGTGTATGATCGGGAGGATGTGTATGATCAGGGGGGTGTGTATGATCAGGGGGGGGTGTGTATGATCAGGGGGGGGTGTGTATGATCAGGGGGGGTGTGTATGATCAGGGGGGTGTGTATGATCGGGAGGATGTGTATGATCAGGGGGTGTGTATGATCGGGAGGATGTGTATGATCGGGAGGTGTGTATGATCAGGGGGGTGTGTATGATCAGGGGGTTGTGTATGATCAGGAGGGTGTGTATGATCGGGAGGTGTGTATGATCAGGGGGGGGTGTGTATGATCAGGGGGGGGGTGTGTATGATCAGGGGGGGGGGGGTGTGTATGATCAGGGAGGTGTGTATGATCAGGGGGGGGTGTGTATGATCAGGGGGGGGGTGTGTATGATCAGGGGGGGTGTGTGTATGATCAGGGGGGGGGGTGTGTGTATGATCAGGGGGGGGGTGTGTATGATCAGGGAGGGGTGTGTATGATCAGGGGGGGGGTGTGTATGATCAGGGGGGGTGTGTGTATGATCAGGGGGGGGGGTGTGTATGATCAGGGGGGGGTGTGTATGATCAGGGGGGGGGTGTGTATGATCAGGGGGGGTGTGTGTATGATCAGGGGGGGGGGTGTGTATGATCAGGGGGGGGCGTGTATGATCAGGGGGGCGTGTATGATCAGGGGGCGTGTATGATCAGGGGGGCGTGTATGATCAGGAGGGCGTGTATGATCAGGGGGGCGTGTATGATCAGGGGGGCGTGTATGATCAGGAGGACTATGGTGGTCTCTGGAAGGATTTTGGATTATGATTTGGTGGGCTCATATACTGTCTGTCCAGGAATTCTGGTGATATAAATCTATAGAACCCCAGAGCACTGACATTGTGTGATTTGTACAATATTCTATAGCTCTGCAATATCTTATATCACATTTTCTGCTGCTTTCTACAATTCCTCTTTAAGCAGAAGTGAGAGAGGAAGACGTGGTGTGCCAGAGAACCCATCAGAGATCATCCCACTCCTTCCGTCTATGTGTGTGTATGGGCCCCGCCACAGACCCGCGTGGTCACTATGAGTGCAGAACAGAACCACAAATCCTCACCAATGTCTATCTATATATCCTTCTCAGATTCTGTTTGCTTTATCAACAGTAAGATCACTCTGTCTATCTATCTATCTATCTATCTATCTATCTATCTATCTATCTATCTATCTCTATCTTTCTATCTGTCTATCGCTTTCCATTCTCAGATTCCATGTTTACATGGCCAAGATATCTATCTATCCACCTATCGCTTTCCCTTCTCAAAATCCATGTTAGCATGGGCAAGCTATCTATCTATCTATCTATCTATCTATCTATCTATCTATCTATCTATCTATCTATCTATCTATCTATCTATCTATCTATCTATCTATCACTTTTCCTTCTCAGATTCCATGTTTACATGGCCAAGATATCTATCTATCTATCTATCTATCTTTCTTTCTATCTTTCTATCTGTCTATCGCTTTCCATTCTCAGAAGCTGGGAGAAAACTAGAAACAACGGACTACCACGGGGGGCAGCAGAGACTTGCCACATCCAGAAAGTGACTATAGGATTCGGCCACGGAAGACCACCATAGGGATTAATTCTACCACCGGCCTGTTCTATGTAAAAGTCGATAATGACAGGTTCTCTTTTCTTCCTGACTTTCATTAGTGACCGCAGCCCTTCCCAGGAAGAGAGGAATGGCGGCACAGCTGGAGTTCTAATGTATTACATTTGTTATTGTTAATGACAACAACTTCTTCCTCAAAGTGTTACATTGTGTTCTACATGTCTGAGGATTGCGGTGAAGACCACGCTGCCTTTCAACCAATAGAATCCCCCCCTCCAGCACTGTCTACTGTGCAAATGTATGAGAGGGTGATGAAAACTTCTCCGCCTCACCCGATTTCCAAAATCCGAGCACAATTCTGTTATTGTAGATGGGAGAGTTCTATTATATCAGCCGTATTTACTTCAAATTTAAGAAGGTCCAGCCAGTAAAATGTTTTCCTAGCAAAGATCCAAATCTTACATCAAATGTCCCCATCACAGTGCCCTCTTACATCAGGTGTCCCCATAACAGTGCCCCTTTACATCAGGTGTCCCCATAACAGTGCCCCTTTACATCAGGTGTCCCCATCACAGTGCCCCCTTACATTAGGTGCCCCCATGATGATAGTGCCCCTTTACATCAGGTGTCTCCGTCACAGTGCCCCCTTACATCAGGTGTCTCCATCACAGTGCCCCCTTACATTAGGTGCCCCCATGATGATAGTGCTGCCTTACATCAGGTGTCCCCATCACAGTGCCCCCTTACATTAGGTGCCCCCATGATGATAGTGCCCCTTTACATCAGGTGTCCCCATCACAGTGCCCCCTTAAATCAGGTGTCTCCATCACAGTGCCCCCTTACATTAGGTGCCCCCATGATGATAGTGCCCCCTTACATCAGGTGTCCCCATCACAGTGCCCCCTTACATTAGGTGCCCCCATGATGATAGTGCCCCCTGACATCAGGTGTCCCCATCACAGTGCCCCCTTACATTAGCTGCCCCCATGATGATAGTGCCCCCTGACATCAGGTGTCCCCATCACAGTGCCCCCCTTACATCAGATGTCCCCATCACAGTGCTCCCTTACTTCATGTGTCCCCATCACAGTGCTGCCTTACATCAGGTGTCCCCATCACAGTGCCCCCTTACATTAGGTGCCCCAATGATGATAGTGCCCCCTGACATCAGGTGTCCCCATCACAGTGCCCCTCACATCAGGTGTCCCCATCACTGTGCCCCTTACATCAGGTGCCCCCATGATAATAGTGTCCCTTTACATCAGGTGCCCTCATCACAGTGCCCCCTTACACCAGGTGTCCCCATCACTGTGCCCTGCTCACATCAGGTGTTCCCATCGCAGTGCCCCCTTACATCAGGTGCCCCCATCACTGTTCCCCCCACATCAGGTGTTCCCATCACAGTGCCCCCTTACATCAGGTCCCCCCATCACTGTTCCCCTTACATTAGGTGCCCCCATGATGATAGTGTCCCTTTACATCAGGTGCCCTCATCACAGTGCCCCCTTACACCAGGTGTCCCAATCACTGTGCCCTGCTCACATCAGGTGTTCCCATCACAGTGCCCCCTTACATCAGGTCCCCCCATCACTGTTCCCCTTACATCAGGTGCCCCCATGATGATAGTGTCCCTTGACATCAGGTGCCCTCATCACAGTGCCCCCTTACACCATGTGTCCCCATCACTGTGCCCTGCTTACATCAGGTGTTCCCATCACAGTGTCCCCATCACTGTGCCCCGCTTACATCAGGTGTATTCATCACAGTGCCCCCTCACATCAGGTGTTCCCATTACAGTGTCCCCATCACTGTGTCCCCTTACATCAGTTGTCCCTACCGCGGTGCCTCCCTTACATCAGGTGTCCCCATCACTGTACCCCTCACATCAGGTGTTCCCATCACAGCGCCCCCTTACTTTAGTACCCCCTTACTTTATTGCCCCCATCACAGTGCCCCCTTACTTCAGTGGAGGGTGTTGGGGAGGTTTGGGGGGAGCAGAGTGGAGAGTGTTGGGGAAGTTCAGAGGGAGCAGAGTGGAGGGTTTCAGGGAAGTTTAGAGGGAGCAGGGTGGAGGGTTTCAGGGAAGTTCAGGGGGAGCAGAGTGGAGGGTGTTGGGGAAGTTCAGGGGGAGCAGAGTGGAGGGTTTCAGGGAAGTTCAGGGGGAGCAGAGTGGAGGGTTTGAGGGAGGTTCAGAGGGAGCAGAGTGGAGGGTGTTGGGGAGGTTCAGGGGGAGCAGAGTGGAGGGTGTTGGGGAGGTTCGGGGGGAGCAGAGTGGAGGGTGTTGGGGAGGTTCGGGGGGAGCAGAGTGGAGGGTGTTGAGGAGGTTCGGGGGGAGCAGAGTGGAGGGTGTTGGGGAGGTTCGGGGGGAGCAGAGTGGAGGGTGTTGGGGAGGTTCGGGGGGAGCAGAGTGGAGGGTGTTGGGGAGGTTCGGGGGGAGCAGAGTGGAGGGTGTTGGGGAGGTTTGGGGGGAGCAGAGTGGAGGGTGTTGGGGAGGTTCGGGGGGAGCAGAGTGGAGGGTGTTGGGGAGGTTCGGGGGGAGCAGAGTGGAGGGTGTTGGGGAGGTTCGGGGGGAGCAGAGTGGAGGGTGTTGGGGAGGTTCAGGGGGGAGCAGAGTGGAGGGTGTTGGGGAGGTTCGGGGGGAGCAGAGTGGAGGGTGTTGGGGAAGTTCAGGGGGAGCAGAGTGGAGGGTTTCAGGGAGGTTCAGGGGGAGCAGAGTGGAGGGTGTTGGGGAGGTTCAGGGGGAGCAGAGTGGAGGGTGTTTGGAAAGTTCAGGGGGAGCAGAGTGGAGGGTGTTGGGGAGGTTCAGGGGGAGCAGAGTGGAGGGTTTCAGGGAGGTTCAGGGGGAGCAGAGTGGAGGGTTTCAGGGAGGTTCAGAGGGAGCAGAATGGAGGGTTTCAGGGTGGTTCAGAGGGAGCAGAGTGGAGGGTTTCAGGGTGGTTCAGAGGGAGCAGAGTGGAGGGTGTTGGAGAGGTTCAGAGGGAGCAGAGTGGGGAGTGTTGGGGAGGTTCAGAGGGAGCAGAGTGAAGGGTGTTGGGGAGGTTCAGAGGGAGCAGAGTGGAGGGTGTTGGGGAGGTTCAGAGGGAGCAGAGTGAAGGGTGTTGGGGAGGTTCAGAGGGAGCAGAGTGGAGGGTGTTGGGGAGGTTCAGAGGGAGCAGAGTGAAGGGTTTCAGGGAGGTTCAGAGGGAGCAGAGTGAAGGGTTTCAGGGAGGTTCAGGGGGAGCAGAGTGAAGGGTGTTGGGGAGGTTCAGAGGGAGCAGAGTGGAGGGTGTTGGGGAAGTTCAGGGGGAGCAGAGTGGAGGGTTTCAGGGAGGTTCAGGGGGAGCAGAGTGGAGGGTTTCAGGGAGGCACCGGGGGAGCAGAATGGAGGGTGTTGGGGAGGTTCAGGGGAAGCAGAGTGGAGGGTGTTGAGGAGGTTCAGGAGGAGCAGAGTGGAGGGTGTTGAGGAGGTTCAGGAGGAGCAGAGTGGAGGGTGTTGGGGAGGTTCAGGGGCAGCAGAGTGGAGGGTGTTGGGGAGGTTCAGGGGCAGCAGAGTGGAGGGTGTTGGGGAAGTTCAGGGGGAGCAGTGTGGAGGGTGTTGGGGAGGTTCAGGGGGAGCAGAGTGGAGGGTTTCAGGGAGGCACCGGGGGAGCAGAATGGAGGGTGTTGGGGAGGTTCAGGGGAAGCAGAGTGGAGGGTGTTGAGGAGGTTCAGGGGGAGCAGAGTGGAGGGTGTTGGGGAGGTTCAGGGGCAGCAGAGTGGAGGGTGTTGGGGAGGTTCAGGGGGAGCAGAGTGGAGGGTTTCAGGGAGGCACCGGGGGAGCAGAATGGAGGGTGTTGGGGAGGTTCAGGGGAAGCAGAGTTGAGGAGGTTCAGGGGGAGCAGAGTGGAGGGTGTTGGGGAGGTTCAGGGGCAGCAGAGTGGAGGGTGTTGGGGAGGTTCAGGGGGAGCAGAGTGGAGGGTTTCAGGGAGGTTCAGGGGCAGCAGAGTGGAGGGTGTTGGGGAAGTTCAGGGGGAGCAGAGTGGAGGGTGTTGGGGAGGTTCAGGGGGAGAAGAATGGAGGGTTTCAGGGAGGTTCAGGGGGAGCAGAGTGGAGGGTGTTGGGGAGGTTCAGGGGGAGAAGAATGGAGGGTTTCAGGGAGGTTCAGGGGGAGCAGGGTGGAGGGTTTCAGGGAGGTTCAGGGGCAGCAGAGTGGAGGGTGTTGGGGAAGTTCAGGGGGAGCAGAGTGGAGGGTGTTGGGGAGGTTCAGGGGGAGCAGAGTGGAGGGTTTCAGGGAGGCACCGGGGGAGCAGAATGGAGGGTGTTGGGGAGGTTCAGGGGAAGCAGAGTTGAGGAGGTTCAGGGGGAGCAGAGTGGAGGGTGTTGGGGAGGTTCAGGGGGAGCAGAGTGGAGGGTGTTGGGGCGGTTCAGGGGGAGCAGAGTGGAGGGTGTTTGGAAAGTTCAGGGGGAGCAGAGTGGAGGGTTTCAGGGAAGTTTAGAGGGAGCAGGGTGGAGGGTTTCAGGGAAGTTCAGGGGGAGCAGAGTGGAGGGTTTCAGGGAGGTTCAGAGGGAGCAGAGTGGAGGGTGTTGGGGAGGTTCAGGGGGAGCAGAGTGGAGGGTGTTGGGGAGGTTCGGGGGGAGCAGAGTGGAGGGTGTTGGGGAGGTTCGGGGGGAGCAGAGTGGAGGGTGTTGAGGAGGTTCGGGGGGAGCAGAGTGGAGGGTGTTGGGGAGGTTCGGGGGGAGCAGAGTGGAGGGTGTTGGGGAGGTTCGGGGGGAGCAGAGTGGAGGGTGTTGGGGAGGTTCGGGGGGAGCAGAGTGGAGGGTGTTGGGGAGGTTTGGGGGGAGCAGAGTGGAGGGTGTTGGGGAGGTTCGGGGGGAGCAGAGTGGAGGGTGTTGGGGAGGTTCGGGGGGAGCAGAGTGGAGGGTGTTGGGGAGGTTCGGGGGGAGCAGAGTGGAGGGTGTTGGGGAGGTTCAGGGGGGAGCAGAGTGGAGGGTGTTGGGGAGGTTCGGGGGGAGCAGAGTGGAGGGTGTTGGGGAAGTTCAGGGGGAGCAGAGTGGAGGGTTTCAGGGAGGTTCAGGGGGAGCAGAGTGGAGGGTGTTGGGGAGGTTCAGGGGGAGCAGAGTGGAGGGTGTTTGGAAAGTTCAGGGGGAGCAGAGTGGAGGGTGTTGGGGAGGTTCAGGGGGAGCAGAGTGGAGGGTTTCAGGGAGGTTCAGGGGGAGCAGAGTGGAGGGTTTCAGGGAGGTTCAGAGGGAGCAGAATGGAGGGTTTCAGGGTGGTTCAGAGGGAGCAGAGTGGAGGGTTTCAGGGTGGTTCAGAGGGAGCAGAGTGGAGGGTGTTGGAGAGGTTCAGAGGGAGCAGAGTGGGGAGTGTTGGGGAGGTTCAGAGGGAGCAGAGTGGAGGGTGTTGGGGAGGTTCAGGAGGAGCAGAGTGGAGGGTGTTGGGGAGGTTCAGTGGGAGCAGAGTGAAGGGTGTTGGGGAGGTTCAGAGGGAGCAGAGTGGAGGGTGTTGGGGAGGTTCAGAGGGAGCAGAGTGAAGGGTTTCAGGGAGGTTCAGAGGGAGCAGAGTGAAGGGTTTCAGGGAGGTTCAGGGGGAGCAGAGTGAAGGGTGTTGGGGAGGTTCAGAGGGAGCAGAATGGAGGGTGTTGGGGAAGTTCAGGGGGAGCAGAGTGGAGGGTTTCAGGGAGGTTCAGGGGGAGCAGAGTGGAGGGTTTCTGGGAGGCACCGGGGGAGCAGAATGGAGGGTGTTGGGGAGGTTCAGGGGAAGCAGAGTGGAGGGTGTTGTGGAGGTTCAGGTGGAGCAGAGTGGAGGGTGTTGGGGAGGTTCAGGGGCAGCAGAGTGGAGGGTGTTGGGGAGGTTCAGGGGCAGCAGAGTGGAGGGTGTTGGGGAAGTTCAGGGGGAGCAGAGTGGAGGGTGTTGGGGAGGTTCAGGGGGAGCAGAGTGGAGGGTTTCAGGGAGGCACCGGGGGAGCAGAATGGAGGGTGTTGGGGAGGTTCAGGGGAAGCAGAGTGGAGGGTGTTGTGGAGGTTCAGGGGGAGCAGAGTGGAGGGTGTTGGGGAGGTTCAGGGGCAGCAGAGTGGAGGGTGTTGGGGAGGTTCAGGGGGAGCAGAGTGGAGGGTTTCAGGGAGGCACCGGGGGAGCAGAATGGAGGGTGTTGGGGAGGTTCAGGGGAAGCAGAGTTGAGGAGGTTCAGGGGGAGCAGAGTGGAGGGTGTTGGGGAGGTTCAGGGGCAGCAGAGTGGAGGGTGTTGGGGAGGTTCAGGGGGAGCAGAGTGGAGGGTTTCAGGGAGGTTCAGGGGCAGCAGAGTGGAGGGTGTTGGGGAAGTTCAGGGGGAGCAGAGTGGAGGGTGTTGGGGAGGTTCAGGGGGAGAAGAATGGAGGGTTTCAGGGAGGTTCAGGGGGAGCAGAGTGGAGGGTGTTGGGGAGGTTCAGGGGGAGAAGAATGGAGGGTTTCTGGGAGGTTCAGGGGGAGCAGGGTGGAGGGTTTAAGGGAGGTTCAGGGGCAGCAGAGTGGAGGGTGTTGGGGAAGTTCAGGGGGAGCAGAGTGGAGGGTGTTGGGGAGGTTCAGGGGGAGCAGAGTGGAGGGTTTCAGGGAGGCACCGGGGGAGCAGAATGGAGGGTGTTGGGGAGGTTCAGGGGAAGCAGAGTGGAGGGTGTTGGGGTGGTTCAGGGGGAGCAGAGTGGAGGGTGTTGGGGAGGTTCAGGGGCAGCAGAGTGGAGGGTGTTGGGGAGGTTCAGGGGGAGCAGAGTGGAGGGTTTCTGGGAGGCACCGGGGGAGCAGAATGGAGGGTGTTGGGGAGGTTCAGGGGAAGCAGAGTTGAGGAGGTTCAGGGGGAGCAGAGTGGAGGGTGTTGGGGAGGTTCAGGGGCAGCAGAGTGGAGGGTGTTGGGGAGGTTCAGGGGGAGCAGAGTGGAGGGTTTCAGGGAGGTTCAGGGGCAGCAGAGTGGAGGGTGTTGGGGAAGTTCAGGGGGAGCAGAGTGGAGGGTGTTGGGGAGGTTCAGGGGGAGAAGAATGGAGGGTTTCAGGGAGGTTCAGGGGGAGCAGAGTGGAGGGTGTTGGGGAGGTTCAGGGGGAGAAGAATGGAGGGTTTCAGGGAGGTTCAGGGGGAGCAGGGTGGAGGGTTTCAGGGAGGTTCAGGGGCAGCAGAGTGGAGGGTGTTGGGGAAGTTCAGGGGGAGCAGAGTGGAGGGTGTTGGGGAGGTTCAGGGGGAGCAGAGTGGAGGGTTTCAGGGAGGTTCAGGGGGAGCAGGGTGGAGGGTGTTGGGGAGGTTCAGGGGGAGCAGGGTGGAGGGTGTTGGGTAGGTTCAGGGGGAGCAGAGTGGAGGGTGTTGGGTAGGTTCAGGGGGAGAAGAATGGAGGGTTTCAGGGAGGTTCAGGGGGAGCAGAGTGGAGGGTGTTGGGGAGGTTCAGGGGGAGAAGAATGGAGGGTTTCAGGGAGGTTCAGGGGGAGCAGGGTGGAGGGTTTCAGGGAGGTTCAGGGGCAGCAGAGTGGAGGGTGTTGGGGAAGTTCAGGGGGAGCAGAGTGGAGGGTGTTGGGGAGGTTCAGGGGGAGCAGAGTGGAGGGTTTCAGGGAGGTTCAGGGGGAGCAGGGTGGAGGGTGTTGGGTAGGTTCAGGGGGAGCAGGGTGGAGGGTGTTGGGTAGGTTCAGGGGGAGCAGAGTGGAGGGTGTTGGGTAGGTTCAGGGGGAGCAGAGTGGAGGGTGTTGGGGAGGTTCAGGGGGAGAAGAATGGAGGGTTTCAGGGAGGTTCAGGGGGAGCAGGGTGGAGGGTGTTGGGTAGGTTCAGGGGGAGCAGGGTGGAGGCTGGAGGGTTACATGGATTTTACACTGGCATAGAGGAATTCTGGATGGAGATTATTATACCAGAGCTGGGATGGAGTTTGGAGGTGGAATCACAGCAGAGGTAGCTGAGCTCCAGCATTGCTCACATTCCACATAAGATTATTACAGAGAGCCAGAGGACAGAAATACTTTATCAGCTGCGTAATGCTGTGTGATGATGATGTATGGCCCATATATGTGGTGGACAGACTGCCTGCCCGACCTCTGTGTGCCATTGAGAGGAGAAGACAAGGCTGATAACATTACCCATTCTTAATCATCGGAAAGTCATACTTTCAGTTACTGGTACTGATCTGTCATTGTCTTCAGGTTCTGTCCCTAGCTATACTGGGATGTTCTGCCTTCTGCCCCCTCTCATTATATTCTCTATGAATTCATCCCTCTGGTAGCATAGGGCAAATTGTAGGGCAAATTGTAATGGCACCAGCACAGCAGAGATCTCACCAATAGTATCCCTAATGCCTTGTACACACGGTCGGACAAAGTTGTCGGAAAATCCGATCGTTCGGAACGTGGTTGACGTTCGTTGCGTACGACGGAACTACGTAGAGGCTAGTAGCCAATAGATTTGGTCTTGTAATTTGATCTGAGCATGCGTGGCACTTTGTCCATCGGAATTCTCTACAAACGATCGAAAAAAGTCCGGTCGGATTTTGCTGTCGGAAAATTTTAGGTCCTGCTTTCAAATTTTTCCCGTCAGAATTTCCGACTGAAAAAGTCTGATAGAGCCCACACACGATCGGATTTTCCGACAAAATAATCCGATCGGACCTTTTCCGTCTGAATTTCCGACCGCGTGTGGGCTCTATCAGACTTTTCCCCTCGGAAATTCCGATGGAAAAAATTTTGAGAGCAGGACCTAAAATTTTCCGACAGCAAAATCACTGAAACATCAATATACTGCTCCTTCTCACAATGCAATTCAGGTAGCTCACTGAAAACAATGCTCTCCCTGTGCGGCTCATATCTCACAAAATCCATCAGATGGTCCTTTATTGCTTATAGCTTTGTAAAAAAAAATGAATTCTTTATATTTTTAGCTGCCATTTTTCGCTTGGTAAGACACATATAACAAATTTTAGTATTGCTGTGCTTTAAGCTTTGCGGCATTTGTATAAAGAGTTTGTGATACGGTGTCCAAGCCCCACCCCTTTGAGACCACATGCGCAACAATCGAGCCACACCCATCAGTGGGCCGTCTTAATTTCTAGATGGCAATTCTGTGATTTTTCAATGAATTGGTAGGTGGGCGTTGCCAGGTCCACACCTTTTTGTGATAATTTCTCGAGTGATGGTGAAGGCTAATGTGTCTTCCTTAATCTGAGATATTAGTTTTGGGCAGCCTGTGCTTCGAATCATCTTCAAAGCCTCCATAGAAGTCTATGACAAAGCTTGCTTGAAGTATCTGCAGCTTTTGAGAGGCTTTAATTCAGCTTTAGCGTTTCTTTGTTTTGGAGGTTTTGCAGGTATGGGATATCAACACACACACACACACACACACACACACACACACACACAGGGCATCTGCCAAGCTTCGTTAAAGCTTCAAAAAAGCACCATTGAAGCATCTCAGAAGCATAAAAAAAAAGCATGTTGAAGCGGTAAGCGCTTCAAAATGTGTTGAAGTTAAAGCAAGTGTAAAAGAGCCCTTAATGTGTTCCTTGTGGTTAGCACCAGAGTCCAGCAGCACCAGGGTCCAGCACCAGTAGTGACTTTATTGCACTGTGGGCCCCAGCAGGGGCGGACTGACCATTTGGCCACCCGGGCACTGCCCGAGGGCCCCGGGCCGCTAGGGGGCCCCATCAGGGTTTCCAGCCTCAGTAAAACCAGGGACAGTATGTAAAAATCTGTGTTTTTTTTACATCTGTCTCTGAAATGTGCCTTACCGACATCCTTTTGGTTATAGAAATCCTGAGATTATAGCTGCCCCACCTCTCCAGTACCTTCTCAGCCAATAGAAACATGTCTGTGTATACTGTGTGTACATGTACGTGTACACTGTGTAATTGTATACTGTGTGATTGTATACTGTGTGTGTGTTTGTGTATACTGTGTGACCCCATAATCTCTGATTGCTTGGGGGCCCCATAATCTCCTATTGCCCGGGGGCCCCATGAGTTGTCAGTCCACCCCTGGGTCCCAGGCTGTTTTCAGTTCATGGGCCCACCACTAATTTAACCAATATACATTTCAAAAAAGACCTCTGAGTGATATGAACCTTTGTACTAGGCGCGTCTCAATACCTACCCCCGGATTTCATTTTGGATTGGATTTTATGCAGCAGTGTACTCTGTGCAAATGACCTACACTACCTGGCCAAAAAGTGTGTGGAAAAGGGACCATCACACTTATATGAGCTTGTTTTGGACAACCCATTCCAGAACCCTGGTCAATGACATGGAGTTGGCCCCAGCTTTGTGGCTATAACATCCTCCACTTTTCGTGGAAGGCTTTCCACGAGATTTTGGAGGGTACCTGTGGGAATTTGGTCCCATTCAGCCCAAGGAACTTTTCTGACGTCAGGTACTCATGTTGGATGAGACCTGGCTCGCAACTGGCATTCTAATTCATCCTAAAGGTGTTCAGTAGAGTTGAGGTCAGGGCTCTGTGAGGGCCACTAATGCCCCGTACACGTGGTCGGAAATTCCGACCACAAAATCCGTCGATTTTTTCAGATGGATTTTGTCCGACACTAATGTTGCATACACACGGTCGGACAAAGTTGTCGGAAAATCCGATCTTCCTGAACGTGGTGACGTTCGTTGCGTACGACGGGACTACGTAGAGGCTAGTAGCCAATAGCTTTGGTCTTGTAATGTGATCTGAGCATGCGTGGCACTTTGTCCGTCGGAATTCGCTACACACGATCGGAAAAAGTCCGATAGGACTTTGTTGTTGGAAATTTGAGAGCAGGAGATAAAACTTTGTCCGTCGGAAATTCCAATGGAAAAAGTCAGATGGAGCCCACACACGGTTGGAATTTCCGACAACATGGTCCGATAGGACATTTTCTGTCGGAAAATCCGACCGTGTGTACGGGGCATAAGAGTTCCTCCACACCAAACTAATGTTTTATGAATTTGATGGGCCTCTCTGAAGTCTGAGACCTGGGGAAACCATTTTTTTTTCTGTTACTCCATCAACGATCAACATTTCCTCCCTTGGAATCAGCTAGCAGATAATATGATGTGCCGCGTACACACGGTCGGAATTTCCAATGGAAACAGTCCGATGGGAGCTTTTCATCGGATTTTCCGACCGTGTGTACGCCATCAGTCTTTTTCTGTCGGAATTTCCAACGGACTTTGAATTGAGAACCTGTTCTTAATTTTTCAGACGGAAAACCTTTCTATCGGATTTTCCAATCGTGTGTATGCAATTCCGACACGCAAAATTCCGACGCATGCTCGGAAACAATTCGACGCATGCTCAGAAGCATTAAACTTCCCTTTTATAGTGCAGTTGAACGTGTTGTATGCCGTGGTGTTATTGACTGTCGGAATTTGGTGTGACCGTGTGTAGGCAAGACAGTTTGAGCGAAATTCCGACGGGAAAACCATCAGAGCTTTTTCCGACGAGAATTCCGACCGTGTGTACGCGGAATAAGGGTCCAACTCGCACTAAAAACCTTACATCATCGTTACTTTATCCTTTTCAGCCTTATGTGGGATCTCATGGGTAGGGTAGATCGGTACCCATACTGGATTCAAATCTTTGCATTGAGGACGTTCGGTGCTGAGCCTGTCGCGGCAGGAGCGGGTGATTTTAGGAATCCAACGTTCCTGGCAATCTTCTGCCATACCTTCCATTAATTCCTCATCACTTTCACTCCGTTCTTCGCTGTCTGGTATTGCATTCAGATCGGACTCAAGTAGACCAGCCAGCAAGATGTCTGGCTCTGTAATATTAGAACACTCTTGGTCCGGTACATAATCCCATACAATCGGCATTGTCACACGTGCCTTGGGAGCACCCCTCTTATCGACCGCTAACTCCGCTTTCCCCTCAGGCACACTGCTTTCATTCTTCACTGGCTTACCCAATTCTAGTATTTAGGTAGGGTAGGGTGAGTAGCTGAGCCTGACCTTTGCTCCTCAGAGCCACCAACTTATGGAGCCCAGGGGAAGTCATCAACCCAATGTTAGCAGCTCCTCGCCCGATTTGGGCGACGGCTGGTAGACCCTGAATACTGCTTCCAGCAGGGGCAGCGACATCTCCCTTCTGGTTCATCTTCTCCGTTCTGGTTCATCTGCAAAATCTTCGGGGGTTGTGTGGTAGAGACGATCTCGAACGAGTGTTTTCCGCAACATCCACATATGATCCAAGGCCTCAACTAGTGGGTCAGACTAGAACACTTCTCACAGATCAGCTCCAGCGCCTCGTAACTTCCGACTGCATACAGGGCGAGATGACCATCTGGTGCATACCGCACTCCGGTGTCAGTCAGAACACCCTTCAACCGACCCCAACTGAGATCCATCCCTGAAAGGTACATCGCCCAATCCGCCATCGTGCTCCAGAATTTCCCCGTCTTCTTCACCAACCCGCAATCAGACGCACGTGGTGGCATTTCCTTATCCTCCTCTGCAGAGCGAGAACTCCTCCCCCTGCCAACGGATTGGTGCAAATGTTTCTTGGGAACTGTGGCACCTGCCTCACTCTTGCTGCGGCACGCCAAAACTGTAATGGAGTCCATTTTGGGGCCTGTTTTAACCCTTACAGCACTGGCGAGAAGTGGTAAAAGAGCAGGCTGATTCTCTCCTATGAGTAGTGAGATTTGTTGGATCTTCCCCACACTGATGGTTCACACAACACACATTTATAGGAGGGTAAATGTTACTTGACACCTTCCCATGGAGCCAGGCGAAGTCCCGATGGAGCTGAAGACGGTTGCTATGGGCGACTGCTGCAAAGACAAAACCTTAGCCCCATGTTGGGTGCCAAATGTAGCAGAATCTCTAACCTCTTGCAGTCTAATGAGAACCTTTGAGGCCACAGACCGCTGACATCCTCAATATGTAGTGGGCTGTGAGGCATAATGGGTGCAAATATGGTAAAAGTCATTGGGCGCCAGACACTTCTTGGATGCAAAAGAGTTTTTTTTTTCTTTTAACCACTACAATACCGGGCACTTTCGCCCCCTTCCTTCCCAGACCAATTTTCAGCTTTCAGCGCTCTCGCACTTTCAATGACAATTGCGCGGTCATGCAACGCTGTACCCAAATGAAATTTTTATCATTTTGTTTGCACAAATAGAGCTTTAGTTTGGTGGTATTTATTCATGACTCCGTTTTTTATTTTTTGCGATATAAGCGAAAAAATTGCGGAAATTTTGAAAAAAAACAATATTTTCTCCTTTCTTTTTTAAAAGAAATCCAATAAAATCAAGTTTTGTCATAAATTTAAGCCAAAATGTATTCTGCTACATGTTTATAGTAAAAAAAATATCAGTTAAGTGTATAATAATTGGTTCGCGTGATCACGGACATATGTACGCAAATGATCATGTACAGATGTGTGCAGGTGATCACGGACATATGTGTGCAGATAATCATTGGCACATGTTATTTTACTGGGACATATGTGGGGGGCATGTGTTTTTTTTTATTTGGGGACATGTGTTTTTATTATTTGGGGACATGTGTGTTTTGGGGACATGTATGTTTTGGGGACATGTGTGGGGGACATGTGTGTTTACACTAGACTGGTGATCAGTGAGTAAAAATCTGTAAAAAAAAAAACAGCTAATACTCACTGATCACCAGCCGGCTGCAGCGATCCGCTCTCCTCTCCTCAGCGACGACTTCCGCGTGAGGGGAGGAGAGCCGATTGCCTAGCAACCGGCTGTTTGCTTACATCACATGACGGCTGTGATTGGACACGGCCGTCATGTGATCAGGAGGGCCAATCACAGAGCCCTCCTGCCGATCCGAGATGCGCCGTGTCCGGGTGACACAAGCACATCGGGATCGCGCCGCTGCGTGGGCACGCGCGCGCGATCCCCCTACTTCTGAAGGACGTTCCGGAACGTCCTATCAGAAGTAGAAGGCTCCCACCCGGCCGTATATATACAGTGGCCGGGTGGGAAGTAGTTAACAGTCCTTTTTATATTTTGCAAGGGAAAGAGAGGGTTAGGGCCAGGACACCCTTAAGTGGTTGTAATTTCAATAGGCAGACTCCGAGACTTCAATAAGAAGACAGCCGTACAGGGAAAGGCCCCAGCAAGGTGCCACTTCTGCACGTGCAAGTTTGCTGTCTCCTATGGCAACAGTACTTAACAGTTCCAAACACAAAGTTCAATAGTTCTCTCAACTTCATTACAATGTCCACTTGTAGCAGTTCAGTCCCTTTAGCTCCTGGCCTCTCACTGGATTCTCTGATTCACTGATGAGCTCCTCAGGGCTTCTGTGGTGGTATCTCCCTCAAGCGTCACCCACACTTCCCAGCTGGGTCCCTAGCTTGGCACTCCAGATACCTTTCAAGCGTCACCCCTGCTAACCGGCCTGGTCCCCGGCTTGACACACAAGGCTGCTCTGCAAGCGTCACCTCCGCTGGTTGGGTCCCTGACTTGGTCACCTCCTGAGGTTTCCCGATTCTCCACCGTGCCCGTTCGGTGAGAATGTCACTCCGGTATTTGCTTCAGTTACTCACTGTGGTCCCCGGTAAAGGTGGTTGGACCCTTAGTGGCGACAGCTTCCCCTCTACCTCTGATCACAACTGGTTCCTCCGGCCGGCAGAACCGTTACAAAGACACAAGTCCATCCAGTTCAAGCATAAAAATAAATAAATAAATAAATAATAATATCATACAATCCCATATACACAATCCTTTACCCACAGTTGATCCGGAGGAAGCGAAAAACAGCAAAGCATGATCCAATTTGCTACAGCAGGGGAAAAAATTCCTTCCTGATCCCGAGAGGCAATCGGATTTTCCCCGGATCAACTTTACCTATAAATGTCAGTACCCAGTTATATTATGTACATTTAGGAAAGTATCCAGGCCTTTCTTAAAGCAATCTACTGAGCTGGCCAGAACCACCTCTGCAGGGAGTCTATTCCACATTTTCACAGCTCTTACTGTGAAGAAACCTTTCCGTATTTGGAGATGAAATCTCTTTTCCTCCAAACGTAAGGAGTGCCCCCTTGTCCTCTGTGTTGACTGTAAAGTGAATAACTCAACACCAAGTTCACTATATGGACCACTTATATATTTGTACATGTTGATCATATCCCCCCTTAATCTCCTCTTATCAAGAGAGAATAAATTCAGTTCCTCTAATCTTTCCTCATAGCTGAGCTCCTCCATGCCTCTTATCAGTTTGGTTGCCCTTCTCTGCACTTTCTCCAGTTCCCCGATATCCTTTTTGAGAACCGGTGCCCAAAACTGAACTGCATATTCCAGATGAGGTCTTACTAATGATTTGTACAGGGGGGCAAAATGATATCTCTCTCTCTCTGGAGTCCATACCTCTCCTAATACAAGAAAGTACTTTGCTCGCTTTGGAAACCGCAGCTTGGCATTGCATGTTACTATTGAGCTTATGATCTACCAAAACCTCCAGATCCTTCTCCACTACGGATCCCCCCAGTTGTACTCCCCCTAGTATGTATGACACATGCATATTCTTAGCCCCCAAGTGCATAACTTTACATTTATCAACATTAAACCTCATCTGCCACATAGTCGCCCAATTAGACAGAGCATTGAGGTCGGCTTGTAAATTGGAGACCTCCTGTAGGACGTTATTCCACTGCATAGCTTGGTGTCATCTGCAAAGACAGAAATGTTACTTTTGATCCCAGACCCAAGATAATTTATAAAGATATTAAAAAGTAAGGGTCCCAGCACTGAACCTTGGGGTACACCACTGATAACCTTAGACCATTCAGAGTAAGAATCATTAACCACGACTCTCTAAATTCTGTCTTTTAGCCAGTTTTCTATCCATTTCCAAACCGATATTTCCAAACCTGTAGACCTTACCTTACACATGAGCCGTGTGTGGGGAACTGTATCGAACGCTTTTGTAAAATCCAAGTATACCACGTCCACCGCCACCCCTCTGTCCAAGTATACCACGTCCACCGCCACCCCTCTGTCCAAGTATACCACGTCCACACCACTGTCCAAGTATACCACGTCCACGCCTCTGTCCAAGTATACCACGTCCACCGCCACCCCTCTGTCCAAGTATACCACGTCCACAGCCACGCCCTCTGTCCAAGTATACCACGTCCACCGCCACCCCTCTGTCCAAGTATCCACCGCCATCCCTCTGTCCAAGTATACCACGTCCACCGCCACCCCTCTGTCCCAAGTATACCACGTCCACCGCCACCCCTCTGTCCAAGTATACCACGTCCACTGCCACCCTTTTGTCCAAGTATACCAAGTCCACAGCCACCCTTCTGTCCAAGTATACCACGTCCACAGCCACCCCTCTGTCCAAGTATACCACGTCCACCACTACCCCTCTGTCCAAGTATACCACGTCCACCACCCCTCTGTCCAAGTATACCACGTCCACCACCACCCCTCTATCCAAGGTTTTACTTACCTCTTCATAAAAAGAAATCAGATTTGTCTGACAACTTCTGTCTTTCATGAATCCATGCTGTCTTTTGCTTAAAATATTTTTTTCCAACAAGAACTCGTCTATGTGGTCTTTTATTAAACTCTCCAGTAACTTCCCAACTATAGAAGTTAAACTAACAGGTCTATAGTTACTTGGTAAAGAAACTGTTAGTAAAAAAAAAAAGACTTTGTTCCCTTTTTAAATATAGGCACCACGTTGGCCCTGCGCCAATCCAGTGGTACTTTTTCTGTCATTAACGAGTCTCTAAAAATTAGATACAATGGCTTTAAAATGACAGAGCTCAATTCTTTTAGGATCCGTGGGTGGATGCCATCTGGTCCAGGTGCTTTATCCACCTTTATTCTGTCAAAATTTTTCTGGACCAGATCACTTTTGAGCCATTGTGGATCATTTGGGGCTGTGTCACTACCACCCCATTATGGACATGAGCTCCCCCATGCTCCTTTGAATACACAGAGCTGAAGAAAGTATTTAATAAATTAGCCTTCTCTTTGTCCCCAGTCACCCACTCTAGATTATTTTGTAAAGGGCCTACACTTTTTACTATTAATATATTTGAAGAATTTTGTTGGGGTTTGTCCTACTATCTTTTGCAGTCCCAACCCTGCGCTGCCCTCTTACTTCTGAATAGGCCCTCACACAGCCTGGCAGCCAGATGCCCCCGGGATAGGCCCAATCTCCGGCCTAGCAGCCCGGGGGCAGACGACACATGTCCACCCATATGGCACAGAACACAGATCACCTGACTCCACCCGGTTCTCCCAGCAGGTTAAGGGATTCAAGAAGACCCCAACCCATTGGCTGAGATATCCCATATACCACCCGGTTCTCCCAGCAGGTTAAGGGATTCAAAAAGACCCCAGCCCATTGGCTGAGATATCCCATATACCCATAACTTGACCTTGAAATGTCCTTCTCACATCTAATGCCACCAAGTGCCTGGCCACCTAGTGGCAGAACAGAAAAGTACAACAATGCCAAACTTGGGGAGAAATCAATGGATCTCTAACAACTATCTACAGTAGCTTCTCCTGACAGGGAATTTGATGAGGAGCTCCCTGACTAAACCCCAGGGCGCTACACGTCTTTTAAGATGAGTAATTGTCTAGATCTAAATCACCTATTTCTTCAGAACTCTTTTCAGTAACTGCAGTGTTATTCTGAACAGACCTTTCACAACATCTGAGGAAACCTGCAACTGCACCCTGTGAATTCTTCACCTGAACTGCAGCAAGTAGATTGTGTGTGCACCGATGAACGCACAGCAAACAGCTTTATTACCTAATGGAGAAGGAGATGAAATGTTCACCAATTTGGTAGATGTAAATGAGTGCTCATATAAAAGAATGGAAGAATACTAATTTCCGACTGAGGGCATGCTACATGTGTTGGAGACTGGGGACATACATTGGGTATTGTTGGAGACAGAAGACATGCTAGAGATGCCATTGTAGACTGGGGACATACAATGGATGATGTTGGAGACTGGAGACATACTAGAGGTGCTATGGTAGACTGGGGACATGCTATGGATGTTGGAGTCTGGGGACATACTATGGATGTTGTTGGAGACTAGGAACATGCTAAAGGTGTTGTTGGAGACTGGGGACATAATAGAGGTGCTATTGTAGACCAGGGGCATGCTACGGGTGTTTTTGAAGACCAGGGGCATACTACGGGTGTTGTTGGAGACCGGGGACATGCTACGAGTGGTTTTGGAGACATGCTATGGGTGTTGTTGTAGACCGTGGACATGCTACGGGTGTTGTTGGAGACCGTGGACATGCTACGGGTGGTTTTGGAGACATGCTACAGGTGTTGTTGGAGACTGTGGATATGCCACGGGTGGTTTTGGAGACTGGAGACATGCTACGGGTGTTGTTGGAGACCGTGGACATGCTACGGGTGGTTTTGGAGACATGCTATGGGTGTTGTTGGAGACCAGGGGCCTGCTACAGGCATTGTTGGAGACTGGGGACATGCTATGAGTGTTGGAGTCTGGGGACATACTATGGATGTTGTTGGAGTCTGGGAACATGCTACAGGTGTTGTTGGAGACTGTGGATATGCTACGGGTGGTTTTGGAGACTGGAGACATGCTATGGGTGTTGTTGGAGACCGGGGGCATGCTACGGGTGGTTTTGGAGACATGCTATGGGTGTTGTTGGACACCAGGGGCCTGCTACAGGCGTTGTTGGAGACTGGGGATATGCTATGAGTGTTGTTGCAGACCAGGGACATACTACGAGTGTTGTTAGAGACCGCGGACATGCTATAGATGTTGTTGGAGTCTGGGGACATACTACAGGTATTGTTGGAGACCAGGACCATGCTACCGGTGTTATTGGAGTCTAGGGGCATGCTACAACTGTTGTTGTAGACTTGGGACATGCTATAGGTGTTGTTTGCTGTCTGAGGACATTCTACAGGTGATGTCGGGACTGGGGGCACACTACAACTGTTGTTGGAGACTGGGGACATGCTACAGGTGTTGTTGGTGTCTGAGGGCATACTACAGGGGATGTCGGGGAATGGGAACACACTAAAGCCCCATACACACGGTCGGATTTTTTCATGGATTCTGTCCGATCGGACAATGTTGTTGAAAAATCAGACCGTGTGTATGCACCATCGGACAGTGTACGTCGGATTGTCCGACGGACAAAGTCCTATCTCCTGCTGGATAGATTTTCCGACAACACGGTCCGATCACACCAAATCCGATCGTGTGTACGGTTGTCCGACGGACAAAGTGCTACGCATGCTCAGATCACATTACAAGACCAAAGCTATTGGCTACTAGCCTCTACGTAGTCCCGTCGTAGGCAACAAACGTCACCACGTTCAGAATGATCGGATTTTCCGACAACTTTGTCCGACCGTGTGTACGCAACACCAACATCGGACAAAGTATGACGGACAGGATCCGACGGACCTGGTCCTCGGATAGTCCGCGCGTGTGTATGGGGCTTAAAGGTGTTGGGGACTGGGGTTATGCGACAGCTGCTGCTGAACAGTGGGGACTTGCTACAGGTGTTGTTGGGAGACTGGAGACATAATACAGGTATCGTTGGATACCAGGGACATACTGCACGTGGTGTTGAAGACCAGAGGCATACTCCAGTTATTGCTGGAGACTAGGGGCATATTACAGGTATTGCTGAAGATTGTGGACGTTCTACAGTTGTTGGAGACTGAGGACATAATACAGGTATTGGAGACCAGGGGCATACTACAGGTGTTGTTGAAGATTGTTGACACACTACAGGTTATATTGGGGACTAAAGGTATTGTTGGAGACCAGGGCCATGCTACAGGTGTTGTTGAAGAGCAGGGGCATGCTACAACTGTTGTTGGAAACTGGGGACATACTATCGGGGGTTGTTGAAGTCTGGGGACATACTACAGATGTTGTTGGAGACCAGGGGCCTACTACAGGTGGTGTTGGAGATTGAGGACCTACAGCAGAAGATAGTTAGAGATTGGAGATGAGACTGCTAAAGATCACTGCCATTACAGCCCTTTTGCAAATCAATGCTCCCACTCCCTCTATTGGGGGTCCGCAAAGGGCCACACAGCAAGTACCAAAGGGCTGTTTGTAGATCTTGGGCAACATGTTTAACGAAAGGCCCTAAAGTGTCAGGGCAAAGAAAACAATTATGTAGTACATCCCTGCAATACATGCACAGTCCTCAATGTTTTATACAATGAAAGTAATGAAAATTACCGGTTGAACCACCAGAAATCCAGTGAGCTCCTATTATCCTGTAGTACAGGGGTCTCCAAACTTTCTAAGCAAAGGGCCAGTTTACAGTCCTTCAGACTTAATGGGGGATTGGACTGTGGCCATTGGAAGTAGAAAAGTTTCCGACATCAGTGGGAAAAAATAATGCCCCATCGTTTGTTTTAGTGGGAGTAATTGTGCCCCATCATTGGTGTCAGTGAGAGTAATTGTGCCCCATCATTGCTGTCAGTGAGAGTAATTGTGCCCCATCATTGGTGTCAGTGGGAGTAATTGTGCCCCATCATTGGTGTCAGTAGGAGTAATTGTGCCCCATCATTGGTGTCAGTGGGAGTAATTGTGCCCTGTAAGTGGGAGGAATTGAGCCCAATCATTGGGATTAATTGTGCCCCATTGTTGGTGTCATTGGGAGACATTGTGCCCCATTGTTGGTGTCATTGGGAAACATTGGGTCCCATTGTTGGTGTCATTGGGAGACATTGTGCCCCATTGTTGGTGTCATTGGAAGACATTGGGTCCCATTGTTGGTGTCATTGGGAGAAATATTGCCCCTTCATTAGTGTCAGTGGGGGGAATTATGCCCTATTGTTGGTATCAAATGGATGAAATGGTGCCCCAAGGCCAGAATAAAAGCAAGAAAAGGGCCGCATCTGGCCCCCGGGCCGCAGTTTGGAGACCACTGCTGTAGTAGAATGGCAGCCCTGCCTCTGCTGCACTGGGATCCCAAGCGATGTTGTCGGCTTTGCCCAGTTCTCTGCTGGACTACAGACCACAGTATACCAGCAAAGGCACTGTGTTATATTTGTTTGGGAAGTGAGAATACAAATCTTTTGTTCCCACCCAGGGGCGGACTGACAACTCATGGGGCCCCCGGGCAATTGGAGATTATGGGGCCCCCGGGCAATTGGAGATTATGGGGCCCCCAGGAAATCAGAGATTATGGGGCCACACAGTATACACACACAGTATACACATACATGTACACACAGTATACACACACACACAGTACACACACACACAGTATACACACACATGTATACACATACATGTACACACAGTATACACAGACATGTTTCTATTGGCTGAGAAGATACTGGAGAGGTGGGGCAGCTATAATCTCAGGATTTTTAGACCAAAAGGATGTCGGTAAGGCACATTTCAGAGACAGATGTAAAACAAACACAGATTTTTACATACTGTCCCTGGTTTTACTGAGGCTGGCAATCCTGATGGGGCCCCCTAGTGGCCCGGGGCCCTCGGCCAGTTGCCCGAGTGGCCGAATGGTCAGTCCGCCCCTGTTCCCACCAGAAATTCTGCTGTGTCCTGTGCACGCTTCCTGTGTTATTTTAAAGACTCTAATTAGCCCTCCTAGTTCTCATCTTGGGACTGTAGAATGATGAGTCTCTGCACAGTGGAGAATAGGATATGGGGAGGGTTTAACAAAGGACAACTGGGCAGGGCTGACACCGCTCATTCCACAAAAATGCCATGTGTTTTCAGGAGTTCACTTCTGGCAGATCGTCAGTTATTTTTCTGTACTTGCGGGATCTTTTAAAGGGACAAATCATAGAACAACGTGCATGTATTTCTTGGACGCACAACATTTTTTTATCTTTGACATAAACAACATATAAAAGATATTAAACTACAGGAAGGAAAAACTGTCTTTGGTCTGTCAGATGCTCACCGATGAAATCAGTTTTCAATGATTTGCTTATAAGCATTGCACGTTCGTTGAATACATTGCTGGAAGGGAAACCTCCCACACATGCAAACATGCCCGTACGCACGCACACACACGCGCGCACGCACGCACACACACGCACGCACGCACGCACACACTTATAATCATTACAATAACCATCAGTGATGTTGGTGCCCCGTGGCATATCCAGAATCATTTTGTTATTTCTGTAGAAGTGAGTGCAGGTTTGGATGGGCGGGAGATATGATGAAATTCTTATCTTGGATTCTTTTCTCTACACTCATCACATAAATATCCTTAGATAACACCATCGCCACTGCTTGTCTCCTCTCCTACTACTACATAGGACCCCTTCATTTATACAGAGCCAGAATATCACACAGGACTGAATATTTCTGAATCTGACAGACACAACATGGAGCCGACTTCCATCTCACTGGAAATGAGAGTCCCCCCCCCCTGCCATTCTGTCCCCGGATCCCCCTATTCCAGACCTAAGACTGAGCCCAGATAATGGGAGGAGGAGAGCACCCCCTGTCCTGTCCCCGGATACCCCTATTCCAGACCTAAGACTAGACCCAGATAATGGGAGGAAGGGAGCACCCCCTGTCCTGTCCCCGGATCCCCCTATTCCAGACTGAAGACTGAGCCTAGATAATGGGAGAAGGGAGCACCCCCTGTCCGGTCCCCGGATCCCCCTATTACAGACTGAAGACTGAGCCTAGATTATGGGAGAAGGGAGCACCCCCTTTACTGTCCCCAGATCCCCTTATTTCAGACTAAAGACTGGACCCAGATAATGGGAGGAAGGGAGCACCGCCTGTCCTGTTCCCCGATCCCTTTATTCCAGACTGAAGACTGAGCCTAGATAATGGGAGAAGGGAGAAGGGAGCACCCCCTTTACTGTCCCCAGATCCCCTTATTTCAGACTAAAGACTGGACCCAGATAATAGGAGGAAGGGAGCACCGCCTGTCCTTTTCCCGGATCCCCCTATTCCAGACTGAAGACTGGACCCAGATAATGGGAGGATGGGAGAACCACCTGTCCTCTTCCCAGATCCCCCTATTCCAGACTGAAGACTGGACCCAGATAATAGGAGGAAGGGAGCACCCCCTGTCCTGTTCCCGGATCCCCCTATTCCAGACTGAAGACTGAGCCCATATAATGGGAGGAAGGGAGCACCCCCTGTCCTGTTCCCGGATCCCCCTATTCCAGACTGAAGACTGAGCCCAGATAATGGGAGGAAGGGAACACCGCCTGTCCTGTTCCCCGGATCCCCCTATTCCAGACTGAAGACTGAGCCCAGATAATGGGAGGAAGGGAGCACCCCCTGTCCTGTTCCCGGATCCCCCTATTCCAGACTGAAGACTGAGCCCATATAATGGGAGGAAGGGAACACCGCCTGTCCTGTTCCCGGATCCCCCTATTCCAGACTGAAGACTGAGCCCAGATAATAGGAGGAAGGGAGCACCGCCTGTCCTGTTCCCAGATCCCCCTATTCCAGACTGAAGACTGAGCCCAGATAATAGGAGGAAGGGAGCACCGCCTGTCCTGTTCCCGGATCCCCCTATTCCAGACTGAAGACTGGACCCAGATAATGGGAGGATGGGAGAACCACCTGTCCTGTTCCCAGATCCCCCTATTCCAGACTGAAGACTGGACCCAGATAATAGGAGGAAGGGAGCACCCCCTGTCCTGTTCCCGGATCCCCCTATTCCAGACTGAAGACTGAGCCCATATAATGGGAGGATGGGAGAACCCCCTGTCCTGTTCCCGGATCCCCCTATTCCAGACTGAAGACTGAGCCCATATAATGGGAGGAAGGGAGCACCCCCTGTCCTGTTCCCGGATCCCCCTATTCCAGACCTAAGACTGAGCCCAGATAATAGGAGGAGGAGAGCACCCCCTGTCCTGTCCCCGGATACCCCTATTCCAGACCTAAGACTAGACCCAGATAATGGGAGGAAGGGAGCACCCCCTGTCCTGTTCCCCGATCCCCCTATTCCAGACTAAAGACTGAGCCTAGATAATGGGAGAAGGGAGCACCGCCTGTCCTGTCCCCGGATCCCCCTATTCCAGACTGAAGACTGAGCCTAGATTATGGGAGAAGGGAGCACCCCCTTTACTGTCCCCTGATCCCCTTATTTCAGACTAAAGACTGGACCCAGATAATGGGAGGAAGGGAGCACCCCCTGTCCTGTTCCTGGATCCCCCTATTCCAGACCAAAGTCTGAGCCCAGATAATGGGAGGAAGGGAGCACCGCCTGTCCTGTTCCCCGATCCCTTTATTCCAGACTGAAGACTGAGCCTAGATAATGGGAGAAGGGAGCACCCCCTTTACTGTCCCCGGATCCCCTTATTTCAGACTAAAGACTGGACCCAGATAATAGGAGGAAGGGAGCACCCCCTGTCCTGTTCCCAGGACCCCCCTATTCCAGACTGAAGACTGAGCCCAGATAATAGGAGGAAGGGAGCACCGCCTGTCCTGTTCCCCGGATCCCCCTATTCCAGACTGAAGACTGAGCCCAGATAATAGGAGGAAGGTAGCACCGTCTGTCCTGTTCCCGGATCCCCCTATTCCAGACTGAAGACTGAGCCCAGATAATAGGAGGAAGGGAGCACCGCCTGTCCTGTTCCCTGATCCCCCTATTCCAGACTGAAGACTGGACCCAGATAATGGGAGGATGGGAGAACCCCCTGTCCTGTTCCCAGATCCCCCTATTCCAGACTGAAGACTGGACCCAGATAATAGGAGGAAGGGAGCACCCCCTGTCCTGTTCCCGGATCCCCCTATTCCAGACTGAAGACTGAGCCCAGATAATGGGAGGAAGGGAGCACCGCCTGTCCTGTTCCCGGATCCCCCTATTCCAGACTGAAGACTGGACCCAGATAATGGGAGGATGGGAGAACCACCTGTCCTCTTCCCAGATCCCCCTATTCCAGACTGAAGACTGAGCCCAGATAATAGGAGGAAGGGAGCACCGCCTGTCCTGTTCCCGGATCCCCCTATTCCAGACTGAAGACTGGACCCAGATAATAGGAGGAAGGGAGCACCCCCTGTCCTGTTCCCGGATCCCCCTATTCCAGACTGAAGACTGAGCCCAGATAATAGGAGGAAGGGAGCACCCCCTGTCCTGTTCCCCGGATCCCCCTATTCCAGACCTAAGACTGAGCCCAGATAATGGGAGGAAGGGAGCACCGCCTGTCCTGTTCCCGGATCCCCCTATTCCAGACTGAAGACTGGACCCAGATTATGAAGGGAAGGGAGCACCGCCTGTCCTGTTCCCTGATTCCCTTATTTCAGACTAAAGACTTTACCCAGATAATGGGAGGAAGGAAGCAACCCCTTTCTTGTCCCCGGATCCTCTTATTCCAGACCGAAGACTGAGCCCAGATAATGGGAGGAAGGGAGCACCGCCTGTCCTGTCCCCGGATCCCCCTATTCCAGACTAAAGACTGAGCCCAGATAATGGGAGGAAAGGAGGAAAAACTGGGGCCATCACACAGAAACTTCCCCTATTACTCTGCACTGGGTTCACATGCTATCACATTCTCAGAGTTTGTGTAAAAGAAGGGAGGGGGGGGAGAGAAAAGAGGGAGATAAAAAAATGAAATAAAAAGGGAGGGAGAAGAGAAAAGAAGGAAGGAAGGAAGGAGAGAAGGAATGTAAGGAAGCGAGGGAAGGTAAAAAGGAAGGAAGGAAGGAAGGAGAGAAGGAATGGAAGGGAAGAGAGGGAAGGAAGGAAGGAAGGAAGGAAGGAAGGAAGGAAGGAAGGAAAGAGGGAAGGATAGAAGAGGGGAAAGAAGGAAGGAAGGCAAAGAGAAAAGGAAGAAACGGAAAGAAGAGAAGGAAAGAAGGAAGGGAAAGGATGGAAGGAAGGAGAGAAGGAAGTAAGGGAAGTGAAGGAAGGAAGGTAGGAAGGAGAGAAGGAAGGAAGGGACAAGAGGGAAGGAAGGAAGGAAGGAAGGAAGGAAATAGAGAAGGAAGGAAGGGAAGAGAAATTGAAGGAAGGAAGGGAAGAGAAGGAAGGAAGGAAGGAGAGAAGGAAAGGAGGAGAGGAAAGGAAGGGAATGTAACAGAAAGGATGGAAGAGAAGGAAGGAGAGAAGGAGGGGAAGAGAGGGAAGGAAGGGAAGAGAGGGAAGGAAGGGAAGGAAAGAAGGAAGGAGAGAGGGAAGGAAGGAAAAGTGAAAAGGAAGAAACGGAAAGAAGAGAAGGAAGGGAATGTAACAGAAAGGATGGAAGAGAAGGAAGGAAGGAAGGAAGGGAAGGGAAAAAAGGAAGAAAAAAGGAAGGATGGAAGGGTAGAGAGGGAAGGAAGGAAGGAAAAGAGAAAAGGAAGAAAAGGAAAGAAGAGAAGGAAGGGAATGGAACGGAAAGCATGAAAGAGAGGGAAGAAAGAAAGAACGGAAGGAAGGAAGGAAGGAAAGAAGGAAGGAAGGGAAAGGATGGAAAAGATTGAAGAAAGGAAGGGAGGGAGGGGAAGGGGAATCAGAAATGATTGACAGCTCTGCTCCACCCCTGCAGAGACGGTGTACCAAGGGAGGGCAGGTTTACAGCATACGCCATATAGAGAATGCATTGCGATCTAGAGGCACTGTGAAAGCCCTGCTAAGTCTTTCTCCAAAGGATCCAAGGAAGCGCTGTATTTATCAGATACAGACTGAAGTAGACCAAGTTGCCTTCAACACAGCGGTTTTTATTTCTGGATGCCATTAGCAGCATCCAATGAGCAATGCTGGCTTGCTCTGAAAGAGGAAATCTGATTGGATGCCCTGGATTGGGATTCCTTGTTGCCTCATTTAACAAACCGGAGACGGTGTCATGTACAACATCTGTGGGTAATCCCAGGGGGGAGGGGGGATACCTCCTGGTTCAGTGACGCACAAGGTCATTGGAGGGTTAATCCTGGCTGGGGGCCCCCTGGATGGACAGGAGACACAAGATCTGCTCTCTTCTCTCTCCTGCAGAATTCTCCTTCAGGGCTTCTCCTCCGATTTCAAAGGAAAAGCGGAGAATTCCTGCTAAGTATGAGATCACCGCCCCAGTCCCACATTGTTTATAACAAGATCCCGAGTTGGTTCGTTTTACTTTAAATGTAATCCCAATCGGTGAAATCTTCCATGAGTCATTGCGGCTTTCATTAACTAAATCCCCGGTGATCCTGCCATGACGGTGCTTGTCCAGGCACTTCCTGTTACAGGGTGACAACGCTCGGTCCCCGTCTACCAATTGTGCTCCTGTGTTGTCACCCCATCACACAGGCTTCCATAGGCTGTTAATGGCCCTTTCCACTGTTGTCACCATAATGAAACCCACCCTGAGCAATGCCATGCTGCCATCACTGGAGGGCATGTAGACAGGAAGTTAGGGTTAAAAAAAAAAGCGATCTTATTTTTAAAAAAATTAAATGATGCATGGTACACGGGGTTTTAGCAAGCTAAATGTTTCCAGTTAAACTTTAAAGTAGAATTAAAGACAAAACATTTAAGACTGGCACTAATGATAGGTTTTGTTTTTGCTATCTGTGTCCTCATTGGGGATATTTCCCTTTACTTCCTGTCCCATAGCTAAAAGAGGAAGTGGTGTAATATAATGTGTTATGTTTCAATATCCCTCCCTGTTGTGGCTGTGGGACAGGAAGTGAAGGGAAACCTCCCCAATGGGACACCGAAGGCAAAAAAAAAAGAAGGTGACAGTGGTTAAAACCCTCCCTTACACCTGCTGTGCCCATTTTGAGGGGTTCCACCATCCCTGTGCTGAGTTCCCAGGTCTGTGCGCCTGCTGTCCCATTATGACGGGTTCCCACCATCCCTGTGAGGAGTTCATGGGTCTGTACACCTGCTGTGCCCATTATGAGGGGTTCCCACCATCCCTGTGAGGAGTTCACGGGTCTGTACACCTGTTGTGCCCATTATGAGGGGTTCCCTCCATCCCTGTGCTGAGTTCCCAGGTCTGTACAACTACTGTGCCCATTATGAGGGGTTCCCTCCATCCCTGTGCTGAGTTCCCGGGTCTGTACACCCTGCTGTGCCCATTATGAGGGGTTTCCACCATCCCTGTGCTAAGTTCCCGGGTCTGTACACCTGCTGTGCCCATTATGAGGGGTTCCCACCATCCCTGTGCTGAGTTCCCGGGTCTGTACACCTGCTGTGCCCATTATGAGGGGTTCCCACCATCCCTGTGCTGAGTTCCCCGGGTCTGTACACCTGTTGTGCCCATTATGAGGGGTTCCCACCATCCATGTGCTGAGTTCCCAGGTCTGTAAACCTGCTGTGCCCATTATGAGGGGTTCCCACCATCCCTGTGCTGAGTTCTTGGGTCTGTACGCCTGCTGTGCCCATTATGAGGGGTTCCCATCATCCCTGTGTTGAGTTCCCAGGTCTGTACACCTGCTGTGCCCGTTATGAGAGGTTCCCACCATCCCTGTGCTGAGTTCTTGGGTCTGTACACCCGCTGTGCCCATTATGAGAGGTTCCCACTATCCCTGTGCTGAGTTCTTGGGTCTGTACACCTGTTGTGCCCATTATGAGGGGTTCCCACCATCCCTGTGAGGAGTTCACGGGTCTGTACACCTGTTGTGCCCATTATGAGGGGTTCCCTCCATCCCTGTGCTGAGTTCCCAGGTCTGTACAACTACTGTGCCCATTATGAGGGGTTCCCTCCATCCCTGTGCTGAGTTCCTGGGTCTGTACACCTGCTGTGCCCATTATGAGGGGTTTCCACCATCCCTGTGCTGAGTTCCCGGGTCTGTACACCTGCTGTGCCCATTATGAGGGGTTCCCACCATCCCTGTGCTGAGTTCCCGGGTCTGTACACCTGTTGTGCCCATTATGAGGGGTTCCCACCATCCATGTGCTGAGTTCCCAGGTCTGTAAACCTGCTGTGCCCATTATGAGGGGTTCCCACCATCCCTGTGCTGAGTTCTTGGGTCTGTACGCCTGCTGTGCCCATTATGAGGGGTTCCCTCCATCCCTGTGCTGAGTTCCCGGGTCTGTACACCTGCTGTGCCCATTATGAGGGGTTCCCATCATCCCTGTGCTGAGTTCCCGGGTCTGTACACCTGCTGTGCCCATTATGAGGGGTTCCCACCATCCCTGTGCTGAGTTCCCAGGTCTGTACACCTGCTGTGCCCATTATGAGGGGTTCCCACCATCCCTGTGCTGAGTTCCCGGGTCTGTACACCTGTTGTGCCCATTATGAGGGGTTCCCACCATCCATGTGCTGAGTTCCCGGGTCTGTACACCTGCTGTGCCCATTATGAGGGGTTCCCACCATCCCTGTGCTGAGTTCCCAGGTCTGTAAACCTGCTGTGCCCATTATGAGGGGTTCCCACCATCCCTGTGCTGAGTTCCCAGGTCTGTACACCTGCTGTGCCCATTATGAGGGGTTCCCACCATCCCTGTGAGGAGTTCATGGGTCTGTACACCCACTGTGCCCATTATGAGGGGTTCCCTCCATCCCTGTGCTGAGTTCCCAGGTCTGTACAACCGCTGTGCCCATTATGAGGGGTTCCCTCCATCCCTGTGCTGAGTTCCTAGGTCTGTACACCTGCTGTGTCCATTATGAGGGGTTCCCACCATCCCTGTGCTAAGTTCCCGGGTCTGTACACCTGCTGTGCCCATTATGAGGGGTTTCCACCATCCCTGTGCTGAGTTCCCGGGTCTGTACACCTGCTGTGCCCATTATGAGGGGTTCCCACCATCCCTGTGCTGAGTTCCCGGGTCTGTACACCTGTTGTGCCCATTATGAGGGGTTCCCACCATCCATGTGCTGAGTTCCCAGGTCTGTAAACCTGCTGTGCCCATTATGAGGGGTTCCCACCATCCCTGTGCTGAGTTCCCAGGTCTGTACACCCGCTGTGCCCATTATGAGGGGTTCCCACCATCCCTGTGTGAGTTCCCAGGTCTGTACACCTGCTGTGCCCATTATGAGGGGTTCCCACCATCCCTGTGCTGAGTTCTTGGGTCTGTACGCCTGCTGTGCCCATTATGAGGGGTTCCCACCATCCCTGTGTTGAGTTCCCAGGTCTGTACACCTGCTGTGCCCGTTATGAGAGGTTCCCACCATCCCTGTGCTGAGTTCTTGGGTCTGTACACCCGTTGTGCCCATTATGAGAGGTTCCCACCATCCCTGTGCTGAGTTCTTGGGTCTGTACACCTGCTGTGCCCATTATGAGAGGTTCCCACCATCCCTGTGCTGAGTTCCTGGGTCTGTACGCCTGCTGTGCCCATTATGAGGGGTTCCCTCCATCCCTGTGCTGAGTTCCCAGGTCTGTACACCTGCTGTGCCCGTTATGAGAGGTTCCCACCATCCCTGTGCTGAGTTCCCAGGTCTGTACGCCTGCTGTGCCCATTATGAGGGGTTCCCACCATCCCTGTGTTGAGTTCCCAGGTCTGTACACCTGCTGTGCCCGTTATGAGAGGTTCCCACCATCCCTGTGCTGAGTTCTTGGGTCTGTACACCTGCTGTGCCCGTTATGAGAGGTTCCCACCATCCCTGTGCTGAGTTCTTGGGTCTGTACACCCGCTGTGCCCATTATGAGGGGTTCCCACCATCCCTGTGCTGAGTTCCCGGGTCTGTACACCTGCTGTGCCCATTATGAGAGGTTCCCACCATCCCTGTGCTGAGTTCCTGGGTCTGTACACCCTGCTGTGCCCATTATGAGGGGTTCCCTCCATCCCTGTGCTGAGTTCCCAGGTCTGTACGCCTGCTGTGCCCATTATGAGGGGTTCCCATCATCCCTGTGTTGAGTTCCCAGGTCTGTACACCTGCTGTGCCCATTATGAGGGGTTCCCACCATCCCTGTGCTGAGTTCCCGGGTCTGTACACCTGTTGTGCCCATTATGAGGGGTTCCCACCATCCATGTGCTGAGTTCCCGGGTCTGTATACCTGCTGTGCCCATTATGAGGGGTTCCCACCATCCCTGTGCTGAGTTCCCAGGTCTGTAAACCTGCTGTGCCCATTATGAGGGGTTCCCACCATCCCTGTGCTGAGTTCCCAGGTCTGTACACCTGCTGTGCCCATTATGAGGGGTTCCCACCATCCCTGTGCTGAGTTCCCAGGTCTGTACACCTGCTGTGCCCATTATGAGAGGTTCCCACCATCCCTGTGCTGAGTTCTTGGGTCTGTACGCCTGCTGTGCCCATTATGAGGGGTTCCCACCATCCCTGTGCTGAGTTCTTGGGTCTGTACGCCTGCTGTGCCCATTATGAGGGGTTCCCTCCATCCCTGTGCTGAGTTCCGGGGTCTGTACACCTGCTGTGCCCATTATGAGGGGTTCCCACCATCCCTGTGCTGAGTTCCCAGGTCTGTACACCTGCTGTGCCCATTATGAGAGGTTCCCACCATCCCTGTGCTGAATTCCCAGGTCTGTACACCTGCTGTGCCCATTATGAGGGGTTCCCACCATCCCTGTGCTGAGTTCCCGGGTCTGTACACCCGCCGTGCCCATTATGAGGGGTTCCCACCATCCCTGTGCTGAGTTACCGGGTCTGTACGCCTGTTGTGCCCATTATGAGGGGTTCCCACCATCCCTGTGCTGAGTTCCCAGGTCTGTATACCTGCTGTGCCCATTATGAGGGGTTCCCACCATCCCTGTGCTGAGTTCCTGGGTCTGTACACCTACTGTGCCCATTATGACGGGTTCCCACCATCCCTGTGCTGAGTTCCTGGGTCTGTACAACCGCTGTGCCCATTATGAGGGGTTCCCACCATCCCTGTGCTGAGTTCTCGGGTCTGTACACCTGCTGTGCCCATTATGAGGGGTTCCCACCATCCCTGTGCTGAGTTTCCAGGTCTGTACGCCTGCTGTGCCCATTATGAGGGGTTCCCATCATCCATGTGCTGAGTTCCTGAGTCTGTACACCTGCTGTGCCCATTATGAGAGGTTCCCACCATCCCTGTGTTGAGTTCCCGGGTCTGTACACCTGCTGTGCCCATTATGAGGGGTTCTCACCATCCCTGAGCTGAGTTCCTGGGTCTGTACACCTGCTGCGCCCATATTATTTATTTTCTATTTTTGGGGTCTGGCGGGCATCGTGATTGACGAGGGATTTACATTGAGGGACACTCTTTTTTTATTTTTTAATAAAGTTCTTGTCAAAAACTGTTTCTTGTGGTTATTACTTTTTGACACTTTTTTTGGTGAATGGGTACGAGTACTATGTACGCGATGCCCATTTACATAAGGGAGGGGGGGTGGCCTGGATCTGGGGTCCTGCTTGTTAAAAGGGGCTTCCAGATTCCAATAATCCCCCCTGCCCGCAGACCCAGACAACCACAGCCCAGGGATGTCAGGAAGAATAATATAGACAAAAGCTCACCCAAGCTCTACTGCGTGTTTATAGGATGATGATCTGAATAACGGTGCTCAGGCCATTGTGTCCCCTACATCAAAATTGCATTTTTGTAATCTTGTCAGGAAGAGGCCCTTGGGGTGGGGAGCACAAAAGAGCACCCCCCCCCCCCTCATGTTGAGGGCATGTGGCCTGACCTGCCGGGATGCATGCTCGGATAAGGGTCTGGTATAGATTTTGGTTGGGGCCCTATGCCTTTTTTTTTTTTTAATCTTGGAATGGGGTTCCCTTTAAATTCCATACCAGACCCGAAGGGCCTGGTATAGACTAGGGGGGGCACCCTACACCGTTTTGTTTTTTTTAAACATTTTTATATTGCTGGGCAATTGCTGGCATTCTTTTCTTTCCATTCATCTGTCAGTGGGGAAGGTCTGTATCTCACATACTAGAGCTGTATTGCCCACTAATTCACTGTTCTGTATCTATGGAGGAGCAGCGTGGTCACCCTAGGACAGGATGTGTGTTGGGGCAATAGGAAACCTCCTTCTCCTCCTCTCCATAACATATAGTCTACAATGAGAACCAGAAACAATGTAGCTGATAACAGTCAGCACAGGCAGAGAGTACAGGAAGATATCTGCTCCCCAGAATGCATTGTGGTAGTTTGTGTCGCAACATGCTGGGCTTAAATTTTTTTTTAAAGTAGTGCATGCAGTGCTTTTTTTTCTGACTCCGTAGAAATCCGATTGGCAGCTTGCCTAGACTTTGCATTGGGATTGCATTAACTAGTGCAAACGCTGTGAATGGTGTGTCCCTTTAAATGGTATGACTGGAGCATCCCTTTAACTACTTCAGCTCCGGAAAGTTTTACCCCCCCCCCTCCTGACCAGGTCATTTTATTCCGATACGGCACTGAGTTACTTTAACTGACAATTGCACGGTCGTGCGACGCTGCGCCCAAATAAAATTGACGTCCTTTTTTATTTCCCCCACAAATAGAACTTTCTTTTGGTGGTATTTGATCACCCCTGTCGGACCATTTGCCCGAGAATTTAGAAAAATATATATCTTTTACTTTCTGATAAAACATATCCAATAAAAAATGTAAAAAATCGAATTTCTTCATCAGTTTAGGCCAAAATGTATTCTGCTACATGTTTTAAAATCCCAATAATCGTATATTGATTGGTTTGCGCCAAAGTTATCGCGTCCACAAACTATGGGATATTTTTATGGAATTTTTTTAATTTTTTTATTTTTCTTACTAGTAATGGTGGTGATCAGCAACTCATAGCAGGGCTGTGACATTGCGGTGGACAAATCGGACGCTTACTAACACTTTTGACACTTTTTTTAGGAACCAGTGACACTAATACAGTGATCAGTGCTAAAAAAAATATGCACTGTCACTGTGCTAATGACACTGGCTGGGAAGGGGTTAACATCAGGGGCGATCAAAGGGTTAGATGTGTGCCTAGGGGGTGCTTGCCAACCGTGTGGGGGAGGTGCTTTAACTGGGGAAAGGCAGAGATCCGTGTTCCTGATTAGCAGAAACATAGGATCTCGGTCTTCCCTACTAACAGAATGGCGATCTGCCTTGTTTACAGACCGCCATCCTGTCTCTCTCGGGAATGATTGGCGGGTCCCGGCTGACATCGGCTCGTGCATGCCGCAGACCCAGAAAAGCGAAAATCACGTACAGGTACGTGATTTTGCGCAGGAGAGCCGCTGCCCTGCAGTATATCTACATGTGGTTAAATGGAGCGTCCCTTTAAATGGTGTGATGGGAGCGTCTCTTTAAATGGTGTGAATGCAGTGTCCATTTAAATTATGTGAATGGAGCATCCCTTTAAATTGTGCGAATCATGCGTCCCTTTAATAGGTGTGAATGGAGGATCCCTTTAAATGATGTGAATGGAGGATCCCTTTAATAGGTGTGAATGGAGCGTCCCTTTAAATGGTGTGAATGGAGCGTCCCTTTAAATGATGTGAATGGAGCGTCCCTTTAATAGGTGTGAATGGAGGATCCCTTTAAATTATGTGAATGGAGCGTCCCTTTAAATGGTGTGAATGGAGCGTCCCTTTAAATTGTGCGAATGATGCATCCCTTTAATAGGTGTGAATGGAGCGTCCCTTTAAATGTTGTGAATGGAGCGTCCCTCTAAATGGTGTGAATGGAGCGTCCCTTTAAATGTTGTGAATGGAGGATCCCTTTAAATACTGTGAATGGAGGATCCCTTTAAATTATGTGAATGGAGCGTCCCTCTAAATGTTGTGAATGGAGCGTCCCTCTAAATGGTGTGAATGGAGTGTCCCTTTAAATGTTGTGAATGGAGGATCCCTTTAAATACTGTGAATGGAGGATCCCTTTAAATTATGTGAATGGAGCGTCCCTCTAAATGGTGTGAATGGAGCGTCCCTTTAATAGATGTGAATGGAGGATCCCTTTAAATGTTGTGAATGGAGCGTCCCTTTAAATGTTGTGAATGGAGGATCCCTTTAAATACTGTGAATGGAGCGTCCCTTTAAATGGTGTGAATGGAGCGTCCCTTTAAATGTTGTGAATGAAGCGTCCCTTTAAATGTTGTGAATGGGGGATCCCTTTAAATACTGTGAATGGAGCGTCCCTTTAAATGGTGTGAATGGAGCGTCCCTTTAAATGGTGTGAATGGAGCGTCCCTTTAAATTATGTGAATAGAGCGTCCCTTTAAATGTTGTGAATGGAGCGTCCCTTTAAATGTTGTGAATGGAGCGTCCCTTTAATAGGTGTGAATGGAGCGTCCCTCTAAATGTTGTGAATGGAGCGTCCCTTTAAATGTTGTGAATGGAGCGTCACTTTAAATGTTGTGAATGGAGCGTCCCTTTAAATACTGTGAATGGAGCGTCCCTTTAAATGTTGTGAATGGAGCGTCACTTTAAATTATGTGAATGGAGCGTCCCTTTAAATGTTGTGAATGGAGCGTCACTTTAAATTATGTGAATGGAGCGTCCCTTTAAATGTTGTGAATGGAGCGTCACTTTAAATGGTGTGAATGGAGCGTCCCTTTAAATGTTGTGAATGGAGCGTCCCTTTAAATGTTGTGAATGGAGCGTCACTTTAAATGTTGTGAATGGAGCGTCCCTTTAAATACTGTGAATGGAGCGTCCCTTTAAATGTTGTGAATGGAGCGTCACTTTAAATTATGTGAATGGAGCGTCCCTCTAAATGTTGTGAATGGAGCGTCCCTTTAATAGGTGTGAATGGAGCGTCCCTTTAAATGTTGTGAATGGAGCGTCACTTTAAATGTTGTGAATGGAGCGTCCCTTTAAATACTGTGAATGGAGCGTCCCTCTAAATGTTGTGAATGGAGCGTCCCTTTAATAGGTGTGAATGGAGCGTCCCTTTAATAGGTGTGAATGGAGTATCCCTTTAAATGTTGTGAATGGAGCGTCCCTTTAAATGTTGTGAATGGAGCGTCACTTTAAATGTTGTGAATGGAGCGTCCCTTTAAATACTGTGAATGGAGCGTCCCTCTAAATGTTGTGAATGGAGCGTCCCTTTAATAGGTGTGAATGGAGCGTCCCTTTAATAGGTGTGAATGGAGCGTCCCTTTAAATTATGTGAATGGAGCGTCCCTTTAAATGTTGTGAATGGAGCGTCACTTTAAATGGTGTGAATGGAGCGTCCCTTTAAATGTTGTGAATGGAGCGTCCCTTTAAATGTTGTGAATGGAGCGTCCCTTTAAATGGTGTGAATGGAGGATCCCTTTAAATGATGTGAATGGAGCGTCCCTTTAAATGTTGTGAATGGAGCGTCCCTTTAAATGTTGTGAATGGAGCGTCCCTTTAATAGGTGTGAATGGAGCGTCCCTTTAAATGTTGTGAATGGAGCGTCCCTTTAATAGGTGTGAATGGAGGATCCCTTTAAGCACATTCCTGGGTAGCGATCGTCCTCCCTGAATTTCGATCCGTCCGATTTGGCGCAGACTCGCTGTGAATTGGTAAAGTGCTGCGTGTCCCGGGGGGGGTCTTGGTGACGGGTCCCCTTTAAGGTCACACATAGATATGACCCCCTCGGATAGATCCGAATGGCTGTGACAAAGACACATCTGGATGTGGAAGCCCTGGGGGCGGGTGGGGGTCTTGTTACAGATGAGGGGGAGGGGCCAGCCTACGCAGAGAAGGATGGGGGAGGGGCCGGAGTCACCACAGCTGGAAATATATATATATAGAGAGGGGGAAGGCAGGCCGGGTGATGAGTGCAACAAAAGTCCTGGGATGGGGACAAGTTGGGAATTTGGCCCTCAGACCGGAGTTCGGTGGTCTTGGATTTGTACCCTTTTCCTGCTGGCGGCCCCTTTAACCGCCCCACAGCTGGCTGTTGGTGAGTAAAGGGGGGGGGGGGGTGACCCCCATTCCAGGGGTGGGGGTGGGGGTGGGGGGGACCTTCTACTTTTTCTGCGTTTCTAATGCAAAGACCTCCAGAGAAGGACAAACTGGTGGGGAGGTTCTGGTTGGGGGTCCTGGTGGGGAATGCTGGGAGTTGTAGTCCCTCGCCCAGCCAGAGGGCAGAAGTCTCACCTACATCACCCAGATGCTGATGCCTGGCAGTTGTTGGCTGGTGAAGCTGATTGGACAGCTGCTGCAGATGTTTTTTAAAATGCGATACAAAGTTTCTTTTTTCTTTTTTTTTAAATCTTGTTTTATTTATCCAGAAAGTATAAAAAGTTTGCAAAACACAATATTGATTTCTGATAGGAGGATTGTGGTCGGCTTTGTGTGTACAGCGCCCTGTGCCTGGGGGGGCAGAGGAGGAAAGGGTTAATGATGATTAATTGTATCAGATAAAACGCAATGAAATCCTTAGAATGTATGAGAAGAGACGAGTGAGGGCTTGTCCCGTGTGCTGACAATCCGCAGGGGGGGGGGGGGGGGGGGGCAGTGACTGGTGGCTGTGATTTACAAAGTGCAAACCCCAATACCGGGGCCCCAATCAGAAGAGATGGTATTATAATTCCATATACTGGGACCATGTGCATGCATAGACAGAAGAGGGGAAGAGGGGCGGGCACGGTGCCCATCCACATTTGAGCGTTTTCATTGCAGGATTTTGATGCACGCGTATTATGACTGCATTCATGGGCATTGCAGTAAGACAGCCCATTCATTCTGACCACAGTGGATAAAAAAAATAAATAAATGTGCATTGGCACTATTGTTTGTTTACAACACTGCCTGGCAACATGCGGTACATGCACTGTGGTGTGACGGGTTGTGTGCTGGTCTCTACCAGACGGGGGATTGGGGCACCATTCAAAATGAATGGCACTGCTGGATTCCTGGAATGG
>CM053026.1:16909252-17216752 GCA_028564925.1 Lithobates sylvaticus | reverse complement strand
GAGATCTGGATCTAAAATGTTCCGCTGATCACGGAAATTCCGATCGCGTGTAGACAATTCCGATGAATAAATTACGAGACGGAAGCTATTGGCTGCTGGCTATTGAACTTCCTCTTTATAGTCCCGTCGTACGTGTTGTACGTCACCGCGTTCTTGACGATCGGAATTTCCAACAACTTTGTGCGACCGCGTGTATGCAAGACAAGTTTGAGCCAACATCCGTCGGAAAAAACCCCATGGATTTTGTTGGCGGTAAATTCGACCGCGTGTACGCTCCATCGGACAATTGTTGTTGGACTTTCCGCCAACAAATGTTGGATGGCAGGTTTTCACATTTTCTGCGGACAAATGTCTGTTGTCGGATTTTCCAAGCGTGTGTACACAAGTCCGTCGGACCAAAGTCCAAAGTACAAACACGGATGCTCGGAAGCAAGGACGAGCCGGAAGCGGTCGGTCTTGTAAACTCGCGTTCGTAATGGAGAATTAACATTCGTGACGCGGCAAATTATGAAATCTGGAAACAATTCTCTTCTTCTATAATGGGATAATAATGAAGCAGCTTTGCTGGTGATACTGATGGAGTTATTGCAAAACAAGCTTTTTTTTCTAGTGATATCAAGAATAATATTATTATGTTTTTGTTTTTTTATTTGGGCAAGTTACCACACACCATTATCCCGTAGTTTTTAAGATCAAAGATACAACTACTGTATATACTCGAGTATAAGCCGACCCGAATATAAGCCGAGGCACCTAATTTTACCACAAAAAGCTGGGAAAAGTTATTGACTCGAGTATAAGCCTAGGGTGAGAAATGCGCAGCTACTGTAAGTGGAAAAGACGGTCAACAATGCCCATTTGCAGCCTCACTGTGCCCATTTGCAGCCTCACTGTGCTCATTTGCAGCCATAGGTCCCCCGAACTTCAAACTTGGTTTTTAAGGGTTCCTAGAGGCCCCCTAGCTGAAGCTAAAAAAATTGTGGAGAATAATACTTGGCTGTGTGTTTTACTTCAAATGACAGTTTGGGAGTCGGCAGTTACATTAAAAAAAATTACAATGTAAAATTGACAAGGGCCACCAACATATCGTATATACTCGAGTATAAGCGAGTTATTCAGCACATTTTTTTGTGCTGAAAATGCCCCCCCCTCGGCTTATACTGGAGTCAAGCATTTTTTGGGGTCTCTGAACCCAAAGGGTCCTGAAATGACATTGCTGCAGATGGACACAGTTGACCGACTTTGGGGTTCCCTATCTCAGGGCCACTTGGTGCTAGGAACCCCAAATTAAGTTTGCAAACCCAGTGGCACTAGCACTATAATATTTTCAAGCTGGGGTACCTAGCACCAAGTGGCCCCCGAGATACGGGGCCCCAAAGTCGGTTCGGAAAATGTCAAGCATTTTTCTGCAGCAGAGAATTTCCGAACCGACTTTGGGGCCACTTGGTGCTAGGAATCCCAAATTTGGTGTGCACACCCAGTGGAACTAGTACTACAACATATCCAAAGATGGGGTTCCTAGCACCAAGTGGCCTGAGATATGGGGCCCCAAATTGGTTCAGAAAATGTCATTCTCTGCTGCAGAAAAATGCTTGACATTTTCCGAACCGACTTTGGGGCCACTTGGTGATAGGAACCCCAGCTTGGATATATTATAGTGCTAGTTCGACTGGGTTTGAAAACCAAATTTGGGGTTCCTAGCACCAAGTGGCCCCGAGATACGGGGCCCCAAAGTCGGTCAACTGTGTCCATCTGCAGCAATGTCATTTCGGGACCCTTTGGATTCAGAGACCCCAAAAAATGCTTGACTCGAGTATAAGCCGAGGGGGGGCATTTTCAGCACAAAAAAAATGTGCTGAAAAACTCGGCTTATACTCGAGTATATACGGTATGTTGGTGTCCCTTGTCAATTTTACATTGTATTTTTTTAAATGTAACTGCCGACTCCCAAACTGTCATGTGAAGTAAAACACACAGCCAAGTATTATTCTATACAATTATTTTATTGTGCATTAAAAAAAAAAGGAAACAAATAAAATGAGACATGATATCTGCCAATAGAACTTCACCAAAAAGTGCATTCTATACATCCAAAAATATAGAAAATATACCAAATCAAATCATTATTATTCAACCAAAAAAATAAAATAGAAGCCTCATGCATGTGTCCTGCTTCTTAATATAGGGGGTCAACAATGCCAAGAGTTGGTGAAAGCAGGAGTCCGCCATCCAGAGATAATTCCGAAAATCATCCGGATTATTCTCCTGGAGCTCCCGCAGCAAAGGCATATGACATAATTGGTCACCATTAATAAAGCAACCAATTTTTGGTCCAAGAAATCCTCTCCTCCTGTTCCTGGACTGGACTTGGGTCAAAGCAATAACTCCAAGGCCAATAATAAATAACACGTTATCTCCTCCGATTCCGCAACATGTCTGGTTGACGAACGGCCCGTTCAGAAACGAACTGAAAACTTCAGTGATTCTCTACTTCCACCAGTATGGAATGTGGATACTTCTATTGGTCCAAGCTGGGACAATGTAACAATACAATAAAAGCCAGACCTGGTATTCAGATGGAAACAATGTAACCAAGAAGTGAGTAATCTCTCTCAGATTGAATATTTTGGTTGATGTTCTTCCCTAGGAACCGTCTCCCAGCACTGGGATTGTCCTACAACGATCGAGCAGCACCCATCATCATGAGGATACATTCTTATGGATGCCCAAAGGCGGACTTGGCAAACGTTTTCAATCACGGTGCCAAAATCATACAGAAAAAGCAAAAGGATTTCCAAGAAACCTCTAAAGACATTGAGGTGCAAATATTCAAAGTAGCCAAAATAGGCGGAATAGCACTGCCAGGGCGAGGGGTGGGCAGGAGGTGAAGTCAGTGCCGGGACAAGGTCATCCAGCGCCCAGGGCGAAGATGCCAAACTGTGCCCCCCTTTCCCTTAGGGTTAGGGTCAGGGTGCCCCCCACCCCTGCAATAAACCATTGCGCCAGGGGCAGCCGCCCCTTCCTGCCCACCCCTTGTCCCGTCCCTGGGTGAAGTTGCCCCGGGCGCAGTGAAGAAAAGTGGGGAAAGAATGGATGCAGGGGGGTACACCCATTCTAAAGCATGTATTAACAGTGGGGGGGGGGGGCCCACAATTCGGGATCCTTGCCCCGGGCACTGGATGTCCCTTTCCCGGTATTGGTCCCAGCCTGCTCCATAACACGGTGTTCTTACCTTCCAGGGAGGATTTATTACACAAGATGAAAAGATAATGAAAAAGATATGTCAGTATTGACCTCGGAGGGCTCTATACACACACAGTGTGATGTATCTCCGCTGTCATACATCTGCCTTATCCAGAAAAATTGCTCAATGTCAGATTGGATGGAGAGCGTCTGTGAACAGCAATTTTTAAGTCTTGCCACAGAATCTCAACTGGATTTAGGTCTGGACTGTGACTGGGCCATTCTAACACATGAATATGCTTTGATCTAAAACCATTCCATTGTAGCTCTGGCTGTATGTTTCGGGTCGTTGTCCTGCTGGAAGGTGAACCTCCGCCCCGGTCTCAAGTCTTTTGCAGACTCTAACAGGTTTTCTTCTAAGATTGTCCTGTATTTGGCTCATCCATCTTCCCATCAACTCTGACAGCTTCCCTGTCCCTGCTGAAGAAAACCATCCCCACCACATGAGGCTGCCACCCCCATGTTTCACAGTGGGGATGGTGTGTTCAGGGTGATGTGCAGTGTTAGTTTCCCCCACACATAGCGTTTTGCTTTTAGGCCAAAAAGTTGAATTTTGGTCTCATCTGACCAGATCACCTTCTTCCACATGTTTGCTCCCCTCCCCCACATGGCTTCTCACAAACTACAAACAGGACTTCTTATGACTTTCTTTCTCCAATGTCTTTCTTCTTGTCACTCTTCCATAAAGGGCAGATTTGTGGAGAACACGACTAATAGTTGTCCTGTGGACAGATTCTCCCCCCTGAGCTGTGGATCTCTGCAGCTCCTCCAGAGTTACCATGGACCTCTTGGCTCTTCTCTGATGAATGCTCTCCTTGCCCGGCCGGTCAGTTTAGGTGGACGGCCATGTCTTGGTAGGTTTGCAGTTGTGCCATACTCTTTCCATTTTCCGATGATGGATTGAACAGAGCTCCGGGAGATGTTCAAAGCTTGGGAGATTATTTTATAACCTGACCCTGCTTTATACTTCTCCACAACTTCATCCCTGACCTGTCTGGTGTGTTCCTTGGCCTTCATGATGCTGTTTCTTCACTAAGGTTCTCTGACAAACCTCTGAGGGCTTCACAGAACAGCTGCATTTATACTGAGATGAAATTACACACAGGTGGACTCCATTTACTAATTAGGTGACTTCTGAAGGCAATTGGTTCCACTAGATTTTAGTTAGGGGTATCAGAGTAAGGGGGCTGAATACAAATGTACCCCCCCCCCCCCCCCCCCCCCCCCACCACACACGTTTCATCTATTTATTTGTAAAAAATGTTGAAAACCATTTATCATTTTCCTTCCACTTCACAATTATGTGACACTTTGTGTTGGTCCATCACATAAAATCCCAATGAAATACATTTATATTTTTGGTTGTAACATGAAAAAATGTGGAAAATGTCAAGGGGTATGAATACTTGTTCAAGGCACTGTGTGTATATATTATATATATATATATACAGTGGTGTGAAAAAGTGTTTGCCCCCTTCCTCATTTCCTGTTCCTTTGCATGTTTGTCACACTTAAGTGTTTCGGAACATCAAACCAATTTAAACAATAGTCAAGGACAACACAAGTAAAACACAAAATGCAATTTGTAAATGAAGGTGTTTATTATTAAAGGTGAAAAAAAATCCAAACCATCATGGCCCTGTGTGAAAAAGTGATTGCCCCCTAAACCTAATAACTGGTTGGGCCACCCTTAGCAGCAACAACTGCAACCAAGCGTTTGCGATAACGTGCAATGAGGCTTTTACAGCGTCCTGGAGGAATTTTGGCCCACTCATCTTTGCAGAATTGTCCTAATTCAGTTACATTAGAGGGTTTTCGAGCATGAACGGCCTTTTTAAGGTCATACCACAACATCTCAATAGGATTCAGGTCAGGACTTTGGCTAGGCCACTCCAAAGTCTTCATTTTGTTTTTCTTCAGCCATTCGGTGGTGGACTTGCTGGTGTGTTTAGGATCATTGTCCTGCTGCAGAACCCAAGTTCGTTTCAGCTTGAGTACACGAACAGATGGTCGGACATTCTCCTTCAGGATCTCTTGGTAGACAGCAGAATTCATAGTTCCTTTTATCACGGCAAGTCTTCCAGGTCCTGAAGCAGCAAAACACCCCAGACCATCACACTACCACCACCATATTTTTACTGTTGGTATAATGTTCTTTTTCTGAAATGCAGTGTTCCTTCTACGCCAGATATACTTGGACACACACCTTCCAAAGAGTTCCACTTTGTCTCATCGGTCCACAGAATGTTGTCCCAAAAGTCTTGGGGATCATCAAGATGTGTTGTGGAGAAATTGAGACGAGCTTTGATGTTCTTTTGCTCAGCAGTGGTTTTCCTCTTTGGAACTCTGCCATGCAGGCCATTTTTGCCCAGTCTTTTTCCTGATGGTGGAGGCATGAACGCTGACCTTAACTGAGGCAAGTGAGGCCTGCAGTTCCTTGGACGTTGTTGTGGGTCTTTTGTGACCTCTTGGATGAGTCGTCGCTGCGCTCTTGGGGTAATTTTGGGCGGCTGGCCACTCCTGGGAAGGTTCACCACTGTTCCATGTCTTCGCCATTTGTGGATAATGGCTCTCACTGTGGTTCGCTGGATTCCCAAAGCTTTGGAAATGGCTTTATAACCCTTTCCAGACTGATAGATCTCAATTACTTTCTTTCTCAATTGTTCCTGAATTTCTTTGGGTCTCGGCATGATGTGTAGCTTTTAAGGATCTTCTGGTGGACCTTACTGTGTCAAGCAGCTCTATTTAAGTGATGCCTTGATTGTGAACAGGTGTGGCAATAATCAGGCCTGGGTGTGGCTAGAGAAATTGAACTCAGGTGTGGACAACCACAGTTATAGTATGTTTTAACAAGGGGGGCAATCACTTTTTCACACAGGGCCATGATGGTTTGGATTTTTTTTCACCTTTAATAATAAACACCTTCATTTACAAATTTCATTTTGTGTTTACTTGTGTTGTCCTTGACTATTGTTTAAATTGGTTTGATGTTCCGAAACACTTAAAGCGGTTCTGCACTCTGAAAAAAAAATTATTTTTTTAGGATGTAATATAAAGTGTGCTTACCTTTATTAGGGGACTCACCTGTTCCATCTTCCATCTCGATCGCCGCCGGTTTTCGTCCGATGAAGTTCCTCGTCTTCTTCTTTAGTGCTGGGGGCCATCTTGCCTGTGGGCATGTGAAACACCCACAGGGACTTTAGATGTCCCAGCATGCACTGCCGTTACTCGCGCGTGCGCAGTAACGGCTCATCTGCCGAGATCTCACGAGATTTCGGCAGATGCGGCCGAAATCTCGGGAGATTTCGGAAGATGTGGCCGAAATCTCGCGAGATTTCGGAAGATGCCCGCACTGACTCCTGGGATCAATGACACCAGATCCAGGAGACAGTGCGGCGTGACGACGATCGACGCAAGACCCCGCCCACCGCCGCTGAGGGAGAAGACCGGAAGTCTTCAATTACAAGGTAAGTAAAAAAATAAAAAAAAAAAAAACATTTTCATTTAGTACTCTTTGCCTGATTTGGAAGGCAAAGAGATTTACTAAATGAAATGAGTGCAGAACCGCTTTAAGTGTGACAAACATGCAAAGGAACAGGAAATGAGGAAGGGGGGCAAACACTTTTTCACACCACTGTATATGTATATATATGTATATATGTATTGGCGCTATATAACAAATGTATAAAAAAAAATAATATATAATAATAAACGTGTTATAATTATAATATATATATATATATATATATATATACAGTATCCATATAAATGTATTTGTATATTATACTGTATATATATATTTATTTTTAAATAATCCAGTCGATTGTCATGTCAAACAATAACTTTTTCAGTAAAAGATCGTTTGTATTATTATTGTTACATAATATATATATATATATATATATAAAGTAGAATACACTGTAATTATTCTTTTTCTTGAAATGAGATGTGGCAGTGCCACTCTGTTGGCAGATCGATGTCTGTTAGTCTGAGGCGGACAGAGACGTTATTTTCTGGGTGCTCTGACTCATTTCAAGGTCTCAGAATGAGATCTATTACCAGTAAAGGGAGGAGAAGGGGGGGGGGGGGTTCCATTTTTATGCTGATTAGAGATAAAGAGAGAGGTGGGGAGAGGCGGGGTGAGCGATGCAAACGTCTGTCTGTCTGTCTGTCTGATTCACCACCACTAACTGTCACCTGTCCATTCTGGGTGTTTTCAGTCAGCCTGGGTATAGACTCTCTCTCCTGGGTATAGACTATCTCTCCTGGGTATAGACTCTCTCTCCTGGGTATAGGCTATCTCTCCTGGGTACAGACTATCTCTCCTGGGTACAGACTATCTCTCCTGGGTCTAGACTATCTCTCCTGGGTACAGACTATCTCTCCTGGGTATAGACTCTCTCTCCTGGGTCTAGACTATCTCTCCTGGGTCTAGACTATCTCTCCTGGAGGTGGGTACAGACTATCTCTCCTGGGTACAGACTATCTCTCCTGGGTACAGACTATCTCTCCTGGGTATAGACTCTCTCTCCTGGGTATAGACTATCTCTCCTGGGTCTAGACTATCTCTCCTGGAGGTGGGTACAGACTATCTCTCCTGGGTACAGACTATCTCTCCTGGGTACTGACTATCTCTCCTGGGTATAGACTATCTCTCCCGGGTATAGACTATCTCTCCCGGGTATAGACTCTCTCTCCCGGGTATAGACTCTCTCTCCCGGGTACAGACTATCTCTCCCGGGTACAGACTATCTCTCCCGGGTACAGACTATCTCTCCCGGGTACAGACTATCTCTCCCGGGTACAGACTATCTCTCCCGGGTACAGACTATCTCTCCCAGGTGTAGACTCTCTCTCCCAGGTACAGACTATCTCTCCCGGGTACAGACTATCTCTCCCGGGTACAGACTATCTCTCCCGGGTACAGACTATCTCTCCCAGGTGTAGACTCTCTCTCCCGGGTACAGACTATCTCTCCCGGGTACAGACTATCTCTCCCGGGTACAGACTATCTCTCCCGGGTATAGACTCTCTCTCCCGGGTATAGACTCTCTCTCCCGGGTACAGACTATCTCTCCCGGGTACAGACTATCTCTCCCGGGTATAGACTATCTCTCCCAGGTGTAGACTCTCTCTCCCGGGTACAGACTATCTCTCCCGGGTACAGACTATCTCTCCCGGGTACAGACTATCTCTCCCGGGTACAGACTATCTCTCCTGGGTACAGACTATCTCTCCCGGGTACAGACTATCTCTCCCAGGTGTAGACTCTCTCTCCCAGGTACAGACTATCTCTCCCGGGTACAGACTATCTCTCCCGGGTACAGACTCTCTCTCCCAGGTACAGACTATCTCTCCCGGGTACAGACTATCTCTCCCGGGTACAGACTATCTCCCAGGTGTAGACTCTCTTCCAGGTACTAGCTATCGCTCGGGTACAGACTTATCTCTCCCTCTGGGTACAGACTATCTCTCCTGGGTACAGATCTCTCAAGAGAGAGAAAGAAGAGACAGAGAGAGATAAAGAGAAGAGGGGGAGAAGAGACAAAGAGAGTTGTGAGAAGTCACAGAGATAGAGAGATGAGACAGAGAAGAGATAGTGATATTGGTGTCCGTTTAATATATTGTGAAATTTCAGATCTCAGGAGTTCTCGGCACTTCTCTGAGATATCTGTTCTCCCCCATGTGGCAGCTTAGTATACATTGTAGATCGCTTCTCTCACTGAGAATAGAAGTGATCTACAAATGCTTTGAGAATTCCAAACGGCTTCTGTTTCTGTAATCTCGCAATAGCTTGGGAGATTTCAGTATCAGAACCCCAAAGTGAAACAAGAAGCACTCCACATACACTGCACATACAAACTTTATAATAAAGATATATTCCCCTACCCAATAAACAGACACCCCATAACAGTAAAACATTATAATGATTAATACATAAGGATAACACATGTGCATATTTATGTGAATGGTGTATTCTGAAATTATTGTACTGTATTTGTCATACAGATATGCACCATTCATATAAAAACAATTAATATATATATTAAATAGTTATAAATAATTTAAAAAAAAGAATAACAATAAAAATATAAAATTAACAACTAAAATAAATAATTTTAAATAAAGAGAAACCCTCGTATAATAAAATTAGAATAGTCCATGAGCTGAACCAAATTTTAGGTTTGAAATAATTTAAGAAATAAGTAAAAAAATTAAATAAAATATAGAAAAAATTATTTAAATAATACCAGTTCAAAGGAAGTGTTTTTTATGTTATTTTAAATACTCATAAAATGTAATTGATAAAAAAGGCATTTTACAAATATATATGTTGTGTCAAAAAACTCCCATAATATGTTAATAATGGTATAACCCTGTAAAAGTAAATCACTGTTAAACTATTAAGCATTTGAGGGTATAAGATAGTGAGCAAGATGGAGATTCAGAAAAGAAAGAGAGGTGCCAAATTTTCTTACACGCAAAATTGCGTCCTTGTGGCCCGTGTGGTTGGCAATTGGGATCGCCTATATGGGCAACGATCTCGAATGCTGGCACAATCGAAAAAAGATGCTATATGGAGTAGCATAGTGGAGCAAGTAAATGCATCCGGCAATACCGCAAGAAGCATTGAGACCTGCAAACATCGAATCGCCGATATAAAAGGTCAAATAAAAAAAAAAAATGAGCATCATTGCAAGGCACCAAAGAGGCACAGGAGGAGGCCCACCAGTGGAAGTGACTTTTAACACTTATGAGGAGGAATTAAAGGGGTGCCTTGGCTGCCACTGTGCCCATTAAATGCTGCCACTGTCCCCTTTAAACGCTGCCACTGTGCCATTAAACGCTGCCACTGTGCCCTTTAAAACGCTGCCACTGTGCCCATCAAACGCTGCCACTGTGCCCATCAAACGCTGCCACTGTGCCCATTAAATGCTGCCACTGTGCCCATTAAATGCTGCCACTGTCCCCTTTAAATGCTGCCACTGTGCCCATTAAATGCTGCTACTGTGCCCATCTAACGCTGCCACTGTGCCCATCTAACGCTGTCACTGTGCCCATCTAACACTGCCACTGTGCCCATGTAAAGCTGCCACTGTGCCCATCTAACGCTGTCACTGTGCCCCAAGTGCTGCCATTGTGCCTCAAATGCTGCCACTGTGCCCATTAAAATGCTGCCACTGTGCCCATCTAACGCTGCCACTGTGCCCATGTAAAGCTGCCACTGTGCCCATCTAACACTGCCACTGTGCCCATCTAACACTGCCACTGTGCCCATCTAACACTGCTACTATGCCCATCTAACGCTGTCACTGTGCCCATTAATTGCTGCCAATGGCACTTACCTTGTCAGGCGGCGAGCGGTGTCTCCTCATCTTCTCCCGCGCTCCTGTCTTCTGCAGTGATTGGACGCCTAGGCGTCCAATCACAGCGCCTGTGACTTCAGCCAATCAGGGGACCAGTAACACAGACCGGCAACCTGATTGGCTGAGAGGCGGGTCTGTGTAAGGGAAGCGATGTATTCGCTTCCCTAACACAATACTGTGTAAGCAGCGAACGCAAAGCATTGCGCCCGCTGTTTACACTTCTGGAAGCCTATTAGAGCACACCGCTCTAATAGGGTCCCCTATTAGAGCTTTACAGCTCTAATAGGGCGCTTCCAGAAACACCCCCCCCCCCGCTGTAATTCAGATGCCCGGCGCCCGACAAGGGGCCGGACACCTGAATAGGGGGGCAGCAGCGGTGACAATAGATAGATTCATGCAATGCATGAATCTATCTATTGGTGATAGAGTGGTGCAGGAGAGGGGGGGGCGGCGCTCCTGCGCCCTCTATGCACGCACCGCCACTGGCCCACAACACATATATACACACCCACACATACACATATACATACACACACACACACAGATATTATGTATATATATATATATATATTGTAACCTGGGGGACAGGTAGCAGGTACAAAGCTCCCTGGGATGAGCTGTTTATTTAGGCACAGATACCAAATCCACTTGAGGTAGTGAAAACAGTGCTGGGTTTATTGGTTTTAAATACAAGTCCATACACAGGTGCTGCACAGTCTTCCAGAAAACATATCAAAACAGAAATAACAAAACAAAAGTCCTAGCCGTGTCTCGGCTCTAACTATACCATACACCGTCTCTAACTATCAAGCTGAGCAAGCCTACCGCTTGTCAGTTTCTGTAAAGAGTTTTAAAGGGTTTTACCAACCTTTTGGCTCCTCACAAACCATCCCTGTTTGTGTGTCCCAGGCAGAGAGCAAAGGCTGTTTGCTCAGGTGAGCTTAAATTAGCCTGGAGAGGAGGACTAAGATCCGAACTGGATCTTGTATCAGAGACCTCTGAATGTGTATGAGAGGAGCCTGGGAGATGTATAAACCCCGAACAAGACTTCTCCTGGCTCTCTCTGGGTCGCTCTGCTACATATCCTCCCCCCTTGTTTCAACCCCAGGGTTGGAACACCTGTGGCCCAACAGGAGTGAACACGGGACAGGGCATCTACATTCCCCATCTCCACACCTGGCCTGTGTTTTACGGTGAAGGAGTAATCCTGTAGAGCCAAAAACCACCGGTTCACCCGTCTATTAGTCTCCTTCTTTTGGGCCATCCATTTCAGGGGAGCATGGTCAGTTATTAAGTCAAACTGACGCCCTAACAAATAGTACCTGAGCGCGTCCACGGCCCACTTTATGGCTAAACATTCCTTTTCAATGACTGCATACTTTTTCTCATGGTCATTGAGCTTTCTGCTTAGGTACACGACAGGGTGTTCTTCCCCATTGTATACCTGTGATAGTACTGCCCCGATACCAACATCAGACGCATCCGTCTGAACCAAAAACTCTCTGGAGAAATCGGGAGAGTACAGTACTGGCTGTGCACACAGAGCCTTCTTCAGGACCTGGAAAGACTCCTCTGCTACTGGGGACCATTTCACCATTACAGAATCTTTCCCTTTCGTAAGGTCTGTCAGAGGGGCAGCTATAGTTGCAAAATTTGGGATAAATCTTCTATAATACCCCGCAATACCAAGAAAGGCCCTGACCTGCTTCTTGTTTGCAGGGCGTGGCCATTCCTGGATGGCTGCTATTTTACTCACTTGAGGTTTTATGACACCACGGCCAATAGTATAGCCCAAATACTTGGCTTCCTCTAGACCAATGGCACATTTTTTTGGATTTGCCGTAAAACCTTCTTTGAAGAGGGAATCAAGAACAGCCTGGACACGAGGCAAGTGCGACTCCCAGTCAGTACTATGTACCACTATGTCATCTAGATAGGCTGCTGCATATCGTCGGTGGAGTTTTAGGGTCCTGTCCATGGCCCTCTGAAATGTTGCGGGGGCATTTTGCAACCCAAAAGGCATTTTTTTATATTGGAAGGAACCGTCTGGGGTCACAAACGCAGTCTTCTCTTTGGCGCTACCAGTTAGGGGTATTTGCCAATACCCTTTTGTCAAGTCCAAAGTGGTAAGATAGCGAGCCTTGCCAAGTCGGTCTATAAGTTCGTCTACTCTGGGCATTGGGTATGTGTCAAACTTTGTCACCGCATTAAGCTTCCTGAAGTCGTTACAGAACCTCCACGTGCCATCCGGTTTTGGGACTAACACGATGGGGCTAGACCAGTCACTATTGGATTCCTCAATGACATCTAGCTCCAACATTTTTTTAACTTCCTTGCTGATGTCCTTTCTCCTCGCTTCAGGAATTCGGTAAGGTTTGAGCTTGACACGTACCCCAGGTTCAGTAACAATATCATGCTGAACTGCTGAAGTCGTGCCAGGTAACTCTGAAAACTTCTCTCTATTCCTTATCAGGAATTCTCTAGTGTCCTGTTTTTGGGAATATGAGAGGGTGTCTGGAATCGTGACCTCAGGGATGAGAGGGGACTCAGTACCCGTAGGCGTTACTGGGAGAGGCCTGGCAGTTAACGCCATTCTATCCTTCCAGGGTTTTAACAGGTTTATATGGTAAACCTGTTCGGGCTTCCTTTTTCCTGGTTGATAAACCTTGTAATTGACCTCCCCAACTCTCTCAATTACTTCAAAGGGACCCTGCCACTTAGCCAGGAACTTGCTCTCAACAGTGGGAACTAACACCAGGACCCTGTCACCAGGTGAGAAAACACGGAGTTGGGCCCCCCTGTTGTATATTCTCTGTTGGGCTGCCTGGGCCTGCAGTAAGTGTTCTTTTACCACTGGCATGATTGCTGCAATCCTCTCCTGCATTTGGGCAATATGCTCAATGACACTTTTATGGGGTGTCTGTTCTCCCTCCCAAGTTTCTTTGGCTATGTCTAAGAGTCCCCGAGGGTGTCTCCCATAAAGCAACTCAAATGGGGAGTACCCCGTAGAGGACTGGGGAACCTCCCTGATGGCAAACATCAAGTATGGTATCAGGAAGTCCCAGTTTTTCCCATCCTTGTCCACAACCTTTTTTAACATGCTCTTTAACGTCTTATTGAAGCGTTCCACTAAGCCATCCGTTTGAGGATGATACACTGAGGTTCGCAGCTGCGTCACCTTAAATAACTTGCAGAGCTCCCTAGTAATTCGCGACATAAACGGGGTGCCCTGGTCTGTAAGGATTTCTTTCGGGATGCCAACCCGACTGAACACCATAAACAGTTCTTTGGCAATGTTTTTAGCAGACGCGGCGCGTAAGGGAACTGCTTCAGGGTAGCGGGTAGCATAATCCATGATTACGAGGATATGCTGATGACCCCTGGCAGACTTTGGAAGTGGGCCCACAAGGTCCATGGCAATCCTCTCAAAGGGCACTTCAATGATAGGCAAAGGTACTAAAGGACTTCGGAAGTGGGATAGTGGGGCTGACATCTGACACACAGGACAGGATTGACAATAATTCTTAACATCTTTCTGTATCCCGGGCCAGTAAAACCTGCGCAACACCCTTTCAGTAGTTTTTTCAACCCCTAAATGGCCTCCTAGCAAGTGCCCATGGGCAAGTTCTAACACCAGCCGTCTGTATGGCTTAGGGACCACCAACTGTTCAACCACTTCATCATTCATTTTACATACACGATACAGTAAATCCTCATTGCTGCTGAAATAAGGAAAACAGGGCCTGTCCCCGGGTTCGACAGGTACATCATTAATCACTATTACATTTTCCCAGGCCCTGGAAAGGGTATGGTCTTTTCTCTGCTCAGTACCAAAATTTTCCTTATGCACATTAAGGTCATCAAACTCTAACATAGGCTCGGGGTCAGCAGACGGCTGTCCGGCTCTACTGGTAGTAGGGACTTCCTCAGGGTCCTCCAGCTCTCCTGCCATAACCGATAGAGGAAAACCCGGGGAGCCCTGAGAAGAGACCCCTGAACCCACCTTGTCAGTAGTGGCCAGGAATTCTGGCTCTGCGACTGAGTTGGGTACTGCGACCGGGTTGGGATGATCCCACAGTTCCCAGAACTTAGGGAAGTCCCTACCAATGATGGCCTCATGCACCAAGTGGGGAACAAGTCCAACCGGATGGGTCACTGTACCTAAACCAGTTTTAAACTGAACAGTGGTTACAGGATACTCCCGGGTATTCCCATGTATACAGATCACAGCAACATTTTTAGCATGATAATTCACAGGTTCAATAATTTCAGCTGTAACCAAAGTCACTAGACTTCCAGAGTCCAGCAAGGCTGTAATAGGCTTATCATTCACAGTCATTTGGCACATTGGTTTTCTCATATTTGGCGTTGCAGTGCATGAAACCGCTGCAAACATAGACTGCCTTCTAATAGATAAATCACACTGCATTGGTTCATCTGTCAATGGACAATTTGCCGCAACATGTCCCATTTCTTGGCAACGAAAACACCTGACGTTTCCCCAGTTTGGTTTGCTGACAGGCACCGGCTTCCCTTGTTTGGGAGGCCAAGCTTCAGTCCTGGCACCAAAAATCCTCCCCCCTATTTCCTTGCCATGCTTACCACCCACTTCCCCTGGAACAGTCTTACCGGTTGCCTGGGGAGACCGTGGCTTTGGGCGGAAAGTCCGTGCGGCTGTAGGGGTGGTGACCAGGTTCTTTGCAGCAAAATACCTTTCAACAAGTTCCACCAGGTGGTTTGCCGAATTGGGGTCTCCTTGACTCACCCACTCCTGCAGGGGAATGGGTAGTGACCTCAGAAACTGGTCCATGACCACACGCTCCACTATTTGTGGCCCAGACAGGGACTCCGGCTGTAGCCATTTCCTCACCAGGTGAATTAGGTCGAACATCTGCGATCTTGGGGGCTTCTCGTCTTGGAAGGACCAGCTGTGGACCCGCTGTGCTCGAACTGCCAAAGTGACACCAAGTCGTGCCAGTATTTCCTGTTTGACCTTTTCATAGTCTGCTGCTTCTGCTGACTCCAAATCATAGTAGGCCTTCTGCGATTCCCCAGTAAGCAACGGGGCGACCAGTCCTGCCCACTGGGTTTTAGGCCAACCTTCCCTCTCAGCGGTCCGTTCAAACGTTAGCAGAAAGGCCTCTGGATCATCATCTGTAGTCATCTTGGACAAAAAGCGAGCCACATGGATGGCTGAGGGCTTGTCTCCAATATTATCAATGTTAGCAGGTGACCACTGTGCTATTGTCTCCACAACCTCAGACAAGGTTTTCCTATCTGCTTTTGCATCAGTGGCTAGCTGTTCAAACAGCCTCTGCGATTGCTCCTGTGCGATAGCATTAGCTTGCTGTTGTGCCGCATGGAGTGCAGCGTTTGTTTTCTGCTGTGCAGCGTTTGCTTGCTGTAGTGCAGCATTTGTTTTCTGCTGTTCAGCGGTTGCTTGCTGTTGTGCAGCGTGGAGTGCAGCGTTTGTTTTCTGCAGTTCAGCGTTTGTTTGCTGTTGCGCAGCGTTGGATATCATCAACTGTTTTAGGATTTCCTCCATGTTTAGTCACTCTAGGTACTGGCCTTTTAAGTAGTAACTTACTACAGCTGCCCGCTGAAATCCACCATATGTAACCTGGGGGACAGGTAGCAGGTACAAAGCTCCCTGGGATGAGCTGTTTATTTAGGCACAGATACCAAATCCACTTGAGGTAGTGAAAACAGTGCTGGGTTTATTGGTTTTAAATACAAGTCCATACACAGGTGCTGCACAGTCTTCCAGAAAACATATCAAAACAGAAATAACAAAACAAAAGTCCTAGCCGTGTCTCGGCTCTAACTATACCATACACCGTCTCTAACTATCAAGCTGAGCAAGCCTACCGCTTGTCAGTTTCTGTAAAGAGTTTTAAAGGGTTTTACCAACCTTTTGGCTCCTCACAAACCATCCCTGTTTGTGTGTCCCAGGCAGAGAGCAAAGGCTGTTTGCTCAGGTGAGCTTAAATTAGCCTGGAGAGGAGGACTAAGATCCGAACTGGATCTTGTATCAGAGACCTCTGAATGTGTATGAGAGGAGCCTGGGAGATGTATAAACCCCGAACAAGACTTCTCCTGGCTCTCTCTGGGACGCTCTGCTACAATATATATATATATAGACCATGCCGGCAGATTCACTGCCTGAGATCACCTATTTCTGCTGCTAACTCCACCTCTGGGCTTGAGAAGCCAGAAAGGAGAACTCAAAAGAGAAGCAGAGTGATAAAGTGAGATCACTGTATACTAAACAGGCCGTTTCTATTGCAGTCAATGCAGCCGTTTTTTGTACTGAGATGAGAAGAGAAGAATAAGTTCTCCAGTACTCATCTCAGTAAATTAAACCAGCAATGCTCTGAGATAAGCTGAGATCATCATGATCTCGGCTTATCACAGTTTATTAAACGTACACCAAAGAGCAGAGAGATAATGAGAAGAAACAGATATAAAGAGAATAGAGAAGAGAGGGAGGTGAGAGGTAAAGGAGAGGAGTCATGGAGAGGAGTCGTGGAGAGGAGTCGTGGAGAGGAGTCATTGAGAGGAGTCATGGAGAGGGCTGGGAGCGCACAATCATGTGCTTTTATTGTGTATTTTTTACCCCTTTCTCTACATTCTGGACTTTTTGGGGCCTATTATTAATAAATTGGTGAATTTGTTTTTTGAAATTAAATTAAGCGACCAAAACCCCCAAAAATAAACCTGCCAAGATCCTTGTAATAATACGAAAGCTCCACATATCATTCCCAAGTCATGGATAGTTCCTTATTTATTGATCGTTTCTGTTATCACATGTGTATCTGTATGTCTGACCATTGTCTGGTGGTATTTGTGTTGTCCATTGGATGATTGTTGTAGGTGGTTGGACTGACTGATTTGATAAATGATTGTTTTATTTTCCAATCGATCTCTGCTAATATAAATAATCGAATAAATAAATAAACGTCCGACTTTGAAATAAATGTGTTTTCACTTGTCATGCGACTTTATATGTCTCAAGTCGCAGCAGTGTGAACCAAGGCTAAATCGTTTGGATCTTTGGTTTGCGTTTCTTCCTTCATTGATGGGTCGGTTGTATGGTGGTATCGGTATGTGTGCGCTCAACTTTACCTGATGATTACGCAAACGTCTAAATAGCAAATCAGTATTTGTAGGGTGTTATATTTAATTGCAAGCTCTTCAGTTCAGCTCCTCAGCAGCATGCGCTGTCTGGATCTTCCTGTGACGGTTGGGTGAAGAGATATCCAGTCACCATATAAAGTCAAAGCCTGGCAGCCGGCGGTGGGGAAGGGGTTAACGGTTGGGTTTACTTTCAAATCGGAGACGTTGCCTTGTTTCCGTCGCTGGCGGTTGTGCGTGGAGAGAAGATACGTGAGATTCTCTGGATAGTCCAGACTGCTCCGCCGTCACAACGTATCTGCTCCAGTCTGCTCTTATATTATTATTAATATACAGGATTTATATAGCACCAACAGTGAGCGTAGTGCTGTACAAAAGGTCAAATGCCTTGTCCATGGAAAGGACAGACAGCGCCTCGAAAAAACTATTCATATCCCTTGAAATTTTCCAAATTTTTTCACGTTACAACCAAAAACGTAAATGTATTTTATTGGGTTTTCATGTGATAGACCAACACACACCATCCCCACTGTGAAACATGGTGGTGGCAGCATCATGTGGTGGTGATGCTTTTCTTCAGCAGGGACAGGGAAGCTGGTCAGAGTTGATGGGAAGATGGATGGAGCCAAATACAGGACAAATGTTGCGGCGTACACACGGTCGGAAAATGTTGCGATCGGAGCGTGTGTGGGCTCCATCGGACTTTTTCCATCGGAATTTCCGACACACAGAGTTTGAGATCTGGATCTAACATTTTCCGCTGATCGCGGAAATTCCGATCGTGTGTAGACAATTCCGACGCACAAAGTGCCATGCATGCTCAGAATAAATTACGAGATGGAAGCTATTGGCTGCTGGCTATTGAACTTCCTCTTTATTGTCCTGTCGTTGTAGTGTTAGTTCCACTGGGTTTGCAAACCAAAATTTGGGGTTCCTAGCACCAAGAGGCCCCCGAGATACGGGGCCCCAAAGGCGGTCAACTGTGTCCATCTGCAGCAATGTCATTTCAGGACCCTTTGGGTACAGAGACCCCAAATTGTGGCTGCAGATAGGGGGCATCTAGGAACTACCGAGTTTGAAGTTCGGAGGACCTATGGCTGCACATGGGCACAGTGAGGCTGCAAATGGGCATTGTTGACCCTCTTTTCCACTTACAGTAGCTGCGCATTTCTCACCCTAGGCTTATACTCAAGTCAATAAGTTTTCCCATTTTTGTTGTGGTAAAATTAGGTGCCTCGGCTTATATTCAGGTCGGCTTATACTCGAGTATATACGGTAGTTGTATCAGGGCTCAAGTCCTGCGGGAAGGCATGGGAACGGAGTTCCTGTACTTTTTCCACAACAGGAACTCAGTTCCCTTTAGCAGCCGTGTCCTGCAAGACTTTGAAGTATGTGAGCTGTGTGGCAGGTGCTACACCAGCAGCTGCCGACACAGCTAGCAATAGTAAGTGACACACACCAGGGGTGGACTGACCATTCAGGCATTGCCAGTAGGGGGCCCCATGACAGCTTCCGCTTCGATCTACCTGTCAATCACAGCTAGCTGATGGGTAGATCAGGTCCCTGCTGCTAAGAGATTGTATTTAGTCAGACCTCTAGTGATGCGCTCCTCCCCGCCGGCCCCTCCTGATTTTCTGTCTCCTCACCCCCCCCCCCCAGTCTCCTGCATACTTTCTCTGTGTGTCCCGCTGAATCCCCCCCTCCTCTATCTTCGGTGCCATATGATGAGAGAACCCAGAGGAGGAGCACAGCTATTCTGCTCACAGGACATGCAGGGAGAGAGGTGAGCTGAGGGAGGAACATCAGTTTGGGGTGGTGAGCTGAGCACAATACCTGTCAAAGTTTAATGCCAGGAGGGAAGTTTATGTGGAAATATGTGAAGGGTTGGAATAGCAGCGAGTGTGTGTTGGAGCCCCTGCAGAGTTTGCAGCCCCCCCCAAGCTAACATACATCTCCTAAGCAGGAACACATCACTACCTCCCCAAGCATTCTGTCCAGATAATGTGCAGTTCATTTATGACCTTTCCGTTTAACCCTGTGTTATCCAAACTCTGTTCAATGAAAAGTGTAAACTCACCACATAAACACTCTATATACAAAATAAAATTCCCCAATAAAGATCAGAACATGATGATCACATTACATGGAAGCACAATTGTATGAATGCTGATTATTCAGAGAATTACCGTATTTATGTTTATTGAGGACTGTTTTTTTTTTATGTACTAACAGTTAAGCTTCATACACACAATACGAAAATTGGAGGAAAAATACCACTTTTGAAGCGTTTGTGCATATGAGCGTATCATTTTTTTTTTTTGGTGGGCGAGTGGATCTTGGGTGGCAGTTCCCACACTTTTTTCCCCAGGACTTGACCCCTAAGTTGTATCTTTGATCTTAAAAACGACGGGATAATGGTGTTGTGGTAACTTGCCCAAATAAAAAAGCACCAAGTGGCCCCGAGATACGGGGACCCCAAAGTCGGTTCGGAAAATGTCATTCTCTGCTGCAGAAAAATGCTTGACTCCAGTATAAGCCGAGGGGGGCATTTTCAGCACAAAAAAATGTGCTGAAAAACTCGGCTTATACTCGAGTATATACGGTATGTTGGTGTCCCTTGTCAATTTTACATTGTATTTTTTTAAATGTAACTGCCGACTCCCAAACTGTCATTTGAAGTAAAACACACAGCCAAGTATTATTCTACACAATTTTTTTTATTGTGCATCAAAAAAAAGGAAACAAATAAAATGAGACATGATATCTGCCAATAGAACTTAACCAAAAAGTGCATTCTATACATCCAAAAATATAGAAAATATACCAAATCAAATCATTATTATTCAACCAAAAAATAGAAGCCTCATGCATGTGTCCTGCTTCTTAATATAGGGGGTCAACAATGCCAAGAGTTGGTGAAAGCAGGGGTCCGCCATCCAGAGATAATTCCGAAAATCATCCGAATTATTCTCCTGGAGCTCCCGCAGCAAAGGCATATGACATAATTGGTCACCATTAATAAAGCAACCAATTTTTGGTCCAAGAACTCCTCCTCCTCCTGTTCCTGGACTGGACTTGGGTCAAAGCAAGAACTCCAAGGCCAATAATAAATAACACGTTATCTCCTCCGATTCCGCAACATGTCTGGTTGACGAACGGCCGTTCAGAAACGAACTGAAAACTCCAATGATTCTCTACTTCCACCAGTATGGAATGTGGATACTTCTATAGGTCCAAGCTGGGACAATGTAACAATACAATAAAAGCCAGACCTGGTATTCAGATGGAAACAATGTAACCAAGAAGTGAGTAATCTCTCTCAGATTGAATATTTTGGTTGATGTTCTTCCCTAGGAGCCGTCTCCCAGCACTGGGATTGTCCTACAACGATCGAGCAGCACCCATCATCATGAGGATACATTCTTATGGATGCCCAAAGGCGGACTTGGCAGACGTTTTCAATCACGGTGCCAAAATCGTACAGAAAAAGCACAAGGATTTCCAAGAAACCTCTAAAGACATTGAGGTGCAAATATTCAAAGTAGCCAAAATAGGCGGAATAGCACTGCCAGGGCGAGGGGTGGGCAGGAGGTGAAGTCAGTGCCGGGACAAGGTCATCCAGCGCCCAGGGCAAAGATGCCAAACTGCGCCCCCCTTACCCTTAGGGTTAGGGTCAGGGTGCCCCCCCCACCCCCGCAATAAACCATTGCGCCAGGGGCAGCCGCCCCTCCTGCCCACCCCTTGTCCCGGCCCTGGGTGAAGTTGCCCCGGGCGCAGCGAAGAAAAGTGGGGAGAGAATGGATGCAGGGGGGGTACACCCATTCTAAAGCATGTATTAACAGTGGGGGGGGGGGAGGGGCCCACAATTCGGGATCCTTGCTCCAGGCACTGGGCGTCCCTGTCCCGGTATTGGTCCCAGCCTGCTCCATAACACGGTGTTCTTACCTTCCAGGGAGGATTTATTACACAAGATGAAAAGATAATGAAGAAGATATGTCAGCATTGACCTCGGAGGGCTCTATACACACAGTGTGATATATCTCCGCTGTCATACATCTGCCTTATCCAGCAAAATTGCTCAATGTCAGATTGGATGGAGATTAAGTCTTCCCACAGATTCTCAATGTGATTTAGGTCTGGACTGTGACTGGGCCATTCTAACACATGAATATGCTTTGATCTAAACTATTCCGTTGTAGCTCTGGTTGTATGTTTCGGGTCGTTGTCCTGCTGGAAGGTGAACCTCCCCCCCCGGTCTCAAGTCTTTTGCAGACTCTAACAGGTTTTCTTCTAAGATTGTCCTGTATTTGTCTCCATCCATCTTCCCATTAACTCTGACCATCTTCCCTGTGCCTGCTGAAGAAAGGCATCCCCACCACATGATGCTGCCACCACCATGTTTCACGGTGGGGATGGTGTGTTCAGGGTGATGTGCAGTGTTAGTTTTCCCCACACATAGCTTTTTATTTTTAGGCCAAAAAGTTGAATTTTGGTCTCATCTGAGCAGATCACCTTCTTCCACATGTTTGCTCCCCTCCCCCACATGGCTTCTCACAAACTACAAACAGGACTTCTTATGACTTTCTTTCTCCAATGTCTTTCTTCTTGTCACTCTTCCATAAAGGGCAGATTTGTGGAGAACACGACTAATAGTTGTCCTGTGGACAGACTCTCCCCCCTGAGCTGTGGATCTCTGCAGCTCCTCCAGAGTTACCATGGACCTCTTGGCTCTTCTCTCTGATGAATGCTCTCCTTGCCCGGCCCGGTCAGTTTAGGTGGACGGCCATGTCTTGGTAGGTTTGCAGTTGTTCCATACTCTTTCCATTTTCCGATGATGGATTGAACAGAGCTCCGTGAGATGTTCAAAGCTTGGGAGATTCTTTTATAACCCAACCCTGCTTTATACTTCTCCACAACTTTATCCCTGACCTGTCTGGTGTGTTCCTTGGCCTTCATGATGCTGTTTGTTCACTAAGGTTTTCTAACAAACCTCTGAGGGCTTCACAGAACAGCTGTATTTATACTGAGATTAAATTACACACAGGTGGACTCTATTTACTAATTAGGTGACTTCTGAAGGCAATTGGTTCCACTAGATTTTAGTTAGCGGTATCAGAGTAAAGGGGGCGCCATACAAATTGCCCCCCCCCCCCAGACTTTTCACTTATTTATTTGTAAAAAAATGTTGAAAACCATTTATCATTTTCCTTCCACTTCACAATTATGAGCCACTTTGTGTTGGTCCATCACATAAAATCCCAATAAAATACATTTACATCTTTGGTTGTAACATGAAAATGTCAAGGCACTGTGTGTACAGTAAACCCCCCTCCATCGCTGGGGTTATGTTCCGGACCCACCCGCGAAAAGTGAAAAACCGCGAAATAGAAAGACCCTATTTAAATACACCCTAGGCATGTTTTGTTAATTTTTTAATAGCATTTAAAGGTATTTAAACACACTTTTATGCAATAGAAACACATTAAAGATAGAGAGAAAGATCAAGAGGATTTTTAAAACGCAAAAATATTGTCTTAACTGTACAGTACAGTAAAAAATAGCGTACATAACTGCGAAAATGGCGAAATATTACCACAATATCAGTATAACAGGTCCTAATTAAAATACCGCGATATACCGGGACCGCAATAACTGAACCGCAATATAGCGGGGGTTTACTGTATATATATATATGTATTGGCGCTATATAACAAATGTATGAAAATAATATATAATAATAAATGTATTATAATTATAATATATATATATATATATATATATATTATATATATATATACAGTATCCATATATATGTATTTGTATTTTATACTGTATATATATATTTATTTTTAAATAAACCAGTCAATTGTCATGTCAAACAATAACTTTTTCAGTGAAAGATCATTTGTATTATTATTGTTACATAATATATATATATATATAAATATATATATATAATATATATATATATATATATATATAAAGTAGAATACACTGTATGAAATGAGATGTGGCAGTGCCACTCTGGCGGCAGATCGATGTCTGCTAGTCTGAGGCGGACAGAGACGTTATTTTCTGGGTGCTCTGACTCATTTCGGAGTCTCAGAATGAGATCTATTACCAGTAAAGGGAGGAGAAGGGGGGGGGGGGGGTTCCATTTTTATGCTGATTAGAGATAAAGAGAGAGGTGGGGGAGAGGCGGGGTGAGCGATGCGAACGTCTGTCTGTGTGTCTGATTCACCACTGTCACCTGTCCATTCCGGGTGTTTTCAGTCAGCCTGGGTACAGACTATCTCTCCTGGGTACAGACTATCTCTCCTGGGTATAGACTATCTCTCCTGGGTATAGACTATCTCTCCTGGGTCTAGACTATCTCTCCTGGGTATAGACCATCTCTCCCGGGTATAGACTATCTCTCCTGGGTATAGACTATCTCTCCCGGGTATAGACTATCTCTCCTGGGTATAGACTATCTCCCCTGGGTACAGACTATCTCTCCTGGGTACAGACTATCTCTCCTGGGTATAGACTATCTCTCCTGGGTACAGACTATCTCTCCTGGGTACAGACTATCTCTCCTGGGTACAGACTATCTCTCCTGGGTATAGACTATCTCTCCTGGGTCTAGACTATCTCTCCTGGGTATAGACTCTCTCTCCCGGGTATAGACTATCTCTCCTGGGTATAGACTATCTCTCCTGGGTATAGACTATCTCCCCTGGGTACAGACTATCTCTCCTGGGTATAGACTATCTCCCCTGGGTACAGACTATCTCTCCCGGGTACAGACTATCTCTCCCGGGTACAGACTATCTCTCCCGGGTACAGACTATCTCTCCCGGGTACAGACTATCTCTCCCGGGTACAGACTATCTCTCCCAGGTGTAGACTCTCTCTCCCGGGTACAGACTATCTCTCCGGGGTACAGACTATCTCTCCCGGGTATAGACTCTCTCTCCTGGGTATAGACTATCTCTCCCGGGTACAGACTATCTCTCCTGGGTACAGACTATCTCTCCTGGGTACAGACTATCTCTCCCGGGTATAGACTATCTCTCCTGGGTATAGACTATCTCTCCCGGGTACAGACTATCTCTCCCGGGTACAGACTATCTCTCCCGGGTACAGACTATCTCTCCCGGGTACAGACTATCTCTCCCGGGTACAGACTATCTCTCCCAGGTGTAGACTCTCTCTCCCGGGTACAGACTATCTCTCCGGGGTACAGACTATCTCTCCCGGGTATAGACTCTCTCTCCTGGGTATAGACTATCTCTCCCGGGTACAGACTATCTCTCCTGGGTACAGACTATCTCCCCTGGGTACAGACTATCTCTCCGGGGTATAGACTATCTCTCCTGGGTATAGACTATCTCTCCTGGGTACAGACTATCTCTCCCGGGTACAGACTATCTCTCCTGGGTATAGACTCTCTCCCCTGGGTACAGACTATCTCTCCTGGGTACAGACTATCTCTCCGGGGTATAGACTATCTCTCCTGAGTATAGACTATCTCTCCTGGGTATAGACTCTCTCCCCTGGGTACAGACTATCTCTCCCGGGTACAGACTATCTCTCCCAGGTGTAGACTCTCTCTCCCGGGTACAGACTATCTCTCCGGGGTACAGACTATCTCTCCCGGGTATAGACTCTCTCTCCTGGGTATAGACTATCTCTCCCGGGTACAGACTATCTCTCCTGGGTACAGACTATCTCTCCTGGGTACAGACTATCTCTCCGGGGTATAGACTATCTCTCCTGAGTATAGACTATCTCTCCTGGGTATAGACTATCTCTCCTGGATATAGACCATCTCTCCTGGGTATAGACTATCTCTCCTGGGTATAGACTATCTCTCCTGGGTATAGACTATCTCTCCTGGATATAGACCATCTCTCCTGGGTATAGACTATCTCTCCTGGGTATAGACCATCTCTCCTGGGTACAGACTATCTCTCCTGGATATAGACCATCTCTCCTGGGTATAGACTATCTCTCCTGGGTATAGACTATCTCTCCTGGGTATAGACTATCTCTCCCGGGTATAGACTATCTCTCCTGGGTATAGACTATCTCCCCTGGGTACAGACTATCTCTCCCGGGTACAGACTATCTCTCCCGGGTACAGACTATCTCTCCCGGGTACAGACTATCTCTCCCGGGTACAGACTATCTCTCCCGGGTACAGACTATCTCTCCCGGGTGTAGACTCTCTCTCCCGGGTACAGACTATCTCTCCTGGGTATAGACTCTCTCTCCCGGGTATAGACTATCTCTCCTGGGTATAGACTAACTCTTCCGGGTATAGACTATCTCTCCTGGGTATAGACTATCTCCCCTGGGTACAGACTATCTCTCCCGGGTACAGACTATCTCTCCCGGGTACAGACTATCTCTCCCGGGTACAGACTATCTCTCCCGGGTACAGACTATCTCTCCTGGGTACAGACTATCTCTCCCGGGTACAGACTATCTCTCCCGGGTACAGACTATCTCTCCCAGGTGTAGACTCTCTCTCCCGGGTACAGACTATCTCTCCGGGGTACAGACTATCTCTCCCGGGTATAGACTCTCTCTCCTGGGTATAGACTATCTCTCCCGGGTACAGACTATCTCTCCTGGGTACAGACTATCTCCCCTGGGTACAGACTATCTCTCCGGGGTATAGACTATCTCTCCTGGGTATAGACTATCTCTCCCGGGTACAGACTATCTCTCCTGGGTATAGACTCTCTCCCCTGGGTACAGACTATCTCTCCTGGGTACAGACTATCTCTCCGGGGTATAGACTATCTCTCCTGAGTATAGACTATCTCTCCTGGGTATAGACTCTCTCCCCTGGGTACAGACTATCTCTCCTGGGTATAGACTCTCTCCCCTGGGTACAGACTCTCTCCCCTGGGTACAGACTATCTCTCCTGGGTACAGACTATCTCTCCTGGGTACAGACTATCTCTCCGGGGTATAGACTATCTCTCCTGAGTATAGACTATCTCTCCTGGGTACAGACCATCTCTCCTTGGTACAGACTATCTCTCCTGGATATAGACCATCTCTCCTGGGTATAGACTATCTCTCCTGGGTATAGACTATCTCTCCTGGGTATAGACTATCTCTCCTGGATATAGACCATCTCTCCTGGGTATAGACTATCTCTCCTGGGTATAGACTATCTCTCCTGGGTATAGACTATCTCTCCCGGGTATAGACCATCTCTCCTGGGTATAGACTATCTCTCCTGGGTATAGACTATCTCTCCTGGATATAGACTATCTCTCCTGGGTATAGACTATCTCTCCTGGGTATAGACTATCTCTCCCGGGTATAGACCATCTCTCCTGGGTATAGACTATCTCTCCTGGGTATAGACTATCTCTCCCGGGTATAGACTCTCTCTCCTGGATATAGACCATCTCTCCTGGGTATAGACTATCTCTCCTGGGTATAGACTATCTCTCCTGGATATAGACCATCTCTCCTGGGTATAGACCATCTCTCCTGGGTATAGACTATCTCTCCTGGGTATAGACTATCTCTCCTGGGTATAGACTATCTCTCATGGGTATAGACTATCTCTCCTGGGTCTAGACTATCTCTCCTGGGTACAGACTATCTCTCCTGGGTATAGACCATCTCTCCTGGGTATAGACCATCTCTCCTGGGTATAGACCATCTCTCCTGGGTATAGACTATCTCTCCTGGGTATAGACTATCTCTCCTGGGTATAGACTATCTCTCCTGGGTCTAGACTATCTCTCCTGGGTACAGACTATCTCTCCTGGGTATAGACCATCTCTCCTGGGTATAGACCATCTCTCCTGGGTCTAGACTATCTCTCCTGGGAATAGACTATCTCTCCTGGAGGTGGGTATAGACTATCTCTCCTGGGTACAGACTATCTCTGCTGGGTATAGACTATCTCTCCTGGGTATAGACTATCTCTCCCGGGTATAGACCATCTCTCCCGGGTATAGACTATCTCTCCTGGGTATAGACTATCTCTCCTGGGTCTAGACTATCTCTCCTGGGTCTAGACTATCTCTCCTGGGTATAGACTATCTCTCCTGGGTATAGACTATCTCTCCTGGGTATAGACTATCTCTCCTGGGTACAGACTATCTCTCCTGGATATAGACTATCTCTCCTGGGTATAGACTATCTCTCCTGGGTATAGACTATCTCTCCTGGGTACAGACTATCTCTCCCGGGTACAGACTATCTCTCCTGGGTATAGACTATCTCTCCTAGGTATAGACTATCTCTCCCGGGTACAGACTATCTCTCCTGGGTATAGACTATCTCTCCTGGGTACAGACTATCTCTCCTGGGTACAGACTATCTCTCCTGGGTACAGACTATCTCTCCTGGGTACAGACTATCTCTCCTGGGTACAGACTATCTCTCCCGGGTACAGACTATCTCTCCCGGGTATAGACTATCTCTCCCGGGTATAGACTATCTCTCCTGGGTATAGACTATCTCTCCTGGGTACAGACTATCTCTCCTGGGTATAGACTATCTCTGCTGGGTATAGACCATCTCTCCTGGGTATAGACTATCTCTGCTGGGTATAGACTGAGAAGCTCACAGTGTGCAGTGAAATCAGAGGAAGCGATGTCAGCCCAGGAGAGGAGTCTGTACAACTGTCCAAGACTGGAGGGCAGATTTAAGCCATCCCTACTCTTTCCAGAACCAAAACGCGTCAGTCTCTGTACTTTCTCAGTATAGATTCTTTTTAAAGTGAAGAAAAAAGACATGTAATAATAATGAACACAGAGCGGCGTTATCCGCGTGTCCTTTTTATGCGGAGTTGAGTGTTAGTACCATGACCCCCATTACCATTTCCCCTTGTAGAGAACAGGGGGACAGCTGTGTCCGCAGAGCGTCTCGCCCTCGTGGCGTCCATCATGTGACTCTCCGGAGGCCGGATTGTTGGTTTGGGAATAATGATCAGTGTCTCTGCCCCCCCCTCCTCCGAGGTCAGCGGCTGTTTTGCGTGTAACAATGTTGTGTTTGTTATTGTGTGCTTTCGGTGAATTATTTACCGCGGGACAGACGGCGCTCTGTTCGGGAAGAACCCGCGGCGGGGCTTTCCGAGAGAGCGTCAGTATTCCGGATCCAGAGCCTCCCATTATCCGGGAGGGATGAGATATTCCCGGCCATACAGGGACAGAGAAATGAGATTATCGCCAATTAGCGCCCATTGCATCCTGCAACGCACGCAGCCAGTCCTCGGGATCCACTACCGGTTAACGTCATGTTCCGGGACCCATCCGGAGGAACGCCACTTATTTAATAAATGTTGTTGTTAAAGGGGCAGTCCACTAAAAAAAAAAATAAACATAAACGGAAGAATTTGTAATGAAGACTGTAACTGTTCCAATCGGACAGTACGGCGCAGGCTCGGTTGCGACTTTGCGTTGCGACTCGATGCATCTTTAATGCGACATTCATTTGCCTTTAATATTATGTGACTTTGCATTATGTGTCCGAAAAATCCCCCCCCCCCTCTAAAAAAAATCAAGCATGAATCTGCATGCTAACCCCCTAAGCAAAAATTCCCCCTCCTTCCAGTACAAACCTGCCCCCCTGCTGAAATCCCCCCTGCCAGCACAAATCTTTGCCCCATCCCCCCTCAAAGCTCAAATCCTCCCCCTCTCCAAATTCGCCGCCCCCCCCCCCCAAAAAAAAAGAAAATCACCCTTCCTAGCAGAAATCCTCTACCCCTCAAATCCCCCCCTCCCCCCAAGTAGAAATCATCTCTTTCCATTTCGAATGCCCTCTCCCAGCACAAATTCCCCCCCTCCCAAAAAAAATCATCTTCTAGCACAAATTCTCCCCCAATCCCCCTTTATAGCACAAATCGTGCCCCCCCCAAAAAAAAAATCTCCTCCCAGAACAAATCTCCCCCCCCAAATTTCCCCTCTTAGCATAAATAAATACACCCCAATCATCACTACCAGCACAACCCCCACAACAAAAAAAAATCACCCTTCCTAGCACAAATCCTCTACCCCTCAAATGTCCCCCAAGTAGAAATCCTCTTCTCCCACTCCGAATGCCCCCTCCCAGCACAAATACCCCCCCCCCAAAAAAAAATTCCCCTCCTAGCATGAATAAATACACCCCAATCATCCCTACTAGCACAACCCACCCACCCCCTTTTTAGCACAAATCCTGCCCCCCTAAAAAATAAATCCCCTCCCAGCACAAATCCCCCCCCCCCAAATTTCCTCTCCTAGCATGAATAAATACACCCCAATCATCCCTACTAGCAACCCCCCCCCCCCCATAAAAAAAATCTCCTCCTAGCACAAATTCTCCCCCCAATCCCCCTTTTTAGCACAAATCCCGTCCCCCCCCCAAAAAAAATCTCCCAGCACAAATCCCCTCCAAATTTCCACTCTTAGCATAAATAAATACACCCCAATCATCACTACCAGCACAGCCCCCCCCCCCCAAAAAGAAAATCACCCTTTCTAGCACAAATCCTCCACTCCTCAAATTTCTCCCCGATTAGAAATCCTCTCCTCCCACTCTGAATGCACAAATACACACCCCCCCCCCCAAAAAAAAATCACCCTTCCTAGCACAAATCCTCTACCCCTCAAATTTCCCCCCAAGTAGAAATCCTCTCCTCCCATTCTGAATGCCCCCTCCCAGCACAAATTCTCCCCCCAATCCCCATTTTTAGCACAACCCCCCAAAATTTCCCCTCCTAGGATGAATAAATACACCCCAATCATCCCTACTAGCACAACCCCCCATAAAAAAAAATATGCACAAAACCCTTCACCCCCCCCCCCAACACAAATTCCCCAAATCACCATTCCTAGCATGCACCCCTAATTTCCTGGAACAGTTCTTATCCCCTGCCACCCTCCAAATTCCCCCTCTCAACATAAATCCCCCCCCCCCCCCTCCACCTCACATGATACCACAGTGCCCAGTGCAGCCGTCCCTTCTGCCCACCCCTTGTCCCGGCCCTGACTGAAGAGTTCCAACAGCCAAATCTTTGTTTGCTCACCAAACCACGAATAGACAGAGTTTGAGTCAGACTCGTGTCCAATCCAAAATCCCCCATTCCCCCCCCAACCCCCCCCCCCCCCCCCCCCCCCCCCCGAGCTCTTTTTTTTTTTCCTTTTTTTTTTCTATGTAAGAAGTAAGGTTTTAATTTAGGATTTAAAAAAAATACAAACGATACATTTAGTATTGTGGTGTGTCGTTACTGTAGAGATAAGGAGAATAGCCAATAGAGGGCGCTCTCAGCTATTTGGTGCAACTACTCAGTTTATGCTTTTCTTTGTTTGTTTTGGATAGAGTGCGGGAGGGTGGGGAACCCCTCGTAGGTTTTTATTGCTCTGTGTCCCCATCGGGGAGATTCAGCCTTATTCTGTGTCCGGATCACCATGGTGGTCACCAGGGCTGAAAGTGAAGGGGAAAATCCAAAATTATGGGTGGTCACCAGAACAAGAATAAAGGGAAAATCTTCCAATGGGGGCACTTGTTGGGGTGACAACTGTCTAAGAGGGGGACTTGCCTGTCAGGCAGGAGAGGTAAGAAGTTTACCACCCCCTGGTCACCCGGCCGCAAGTTACCATATCCAATAGCCATGTTAGTACCCAGTGCAGCATGGTGGAAATGATACCACAGATCACAGTCAGTGGGTACTGCCAAACGCACCCCATTCAAGGGAATGAGGCCACCCCACAACCACGTGTAATGGAGGGAACCATAAGCTTTGGCTGTTGAGGTGCAGTATTACCCCCCCCCCCCCCAATCAACACCACAGTTCACAGTCGGTGGGCACTATCTTTGCCAAATGTGACTCATTTAACTTCCCTACAATAACCTGTAATGGGGGGGGGGGGGGTTTAACAGGCAGTTGCGTCACTGTTTAACCACCACCCAGCCATGATGCCCATTGACCATACTATTACACTAACTATGTCATGCTGCAGCGTGGCAGAAATTGTACCACAGGTCACAGTCAGTGGGCACTATCTTTGCCAAATGTGACTCATTCAACTGCCCTACAATAACCTGTAATGGGGGGGGGGGGGGTTCAACAGGCGGTTGCCCCATGGTTTAACCTCCACCCAGCTGCAAGTTAACATGGGCTCTTGCCATGTTAGTCCACACGGGCACGGTCATGCTGTGCTTCGGCAAAAATTGTACCACAGGTCAAAGCTGGTGGGCACTATCTTTGCCAAATGCGACCCATTCAACTGCTCTGCAATAACCTGTAAAGGGGGATTCAACAGGCAGTTGCTCCACTGTTTAACCACTACCCAGCCTTCATGCCCATTGACCATACTAGTACACTGACTAGGTCATGCTGCAGCGTGGCAAACATTGTACCACAGGTCACAGTCGGTGGGCACTATCTTTGCCAAATGTGACTCATTCAACTGACCTACAATAACCTGTAATGGGGGGGGGGGTTCAACAGGCGGTTGCCCCATGGTTTAACCTCCACCCAGCTGCAAGTTAACATGGGCTCTTGCCATGTTAGTGCACACGGGCACGGCCATGCTGGGGCGTGGCAAAAAATTGTACCACAGGTCACGACTGGTGGACATTTTCTTTGCCAAATGTGACCCATTCAACTGCTCTGCAATAACCTGTAAAGGGGGATTTAACAGGCAGTTGCGCCACCGTTTAACCACCACCCAGCCTTCGTGCCCATTGACCATACTAGTACACTGTACACTAGTACATACTGACTCAGTCATGCTGCAGCGTGGCAAAAAACTGTACCACAGGTCACAGTCGGTGGGCACTATTTTTGCCATACAAATAAAAAGAAAGGAAAAGCAGCGCCCAAGCGAGTGAACAAGAAGCTGCTAACACTACAATATGACAAAATTGTGAAAGATATAAATGTGTAACAGTGTAGCGCTAAAAATGTCTCTGTGCAACCATGGTTGTGGACTAGGAAGATCGACAACCCCCAGATTGCTATTCAGAGTGTTAGTGTTAAAGTAACAAATTGGGGGTCAAAGTAGCTGTTGATCACCAGGTCCTTAAATAAATAAGAGCGTGATGTCTCAACAGGCTAGATAGACCCCAAGTGTGGATACACTACCAAGTGGTCCACACTCACCTAAAGTGAGTAAAAAATGGAGAGTTATTCCAAAGCTGATGTATGGACAATCTAGTATAAACTGTCCATCCAAACAAACGTGCATCCAAACAAGAGTGTTATGTGAACAATACAACTAAATGTTTAAAAATTCTTCAAAAATAAACAAATAAATAAAGGGATCACTCAGACTGTGTCTCTGATAATGAACCCTAAAATACCGTGAGTGATATAATTGAGTGCCTAAAATCACACGGATGTTAAGTACAGATGTGTTGAAATGTCGATGACAATACTACCAAAAAGACATGATATATGTAAGGTGCTGCAATTACAGAAGAACTGTAATAAACGGGTGTGTCAAGGAAGACTGTATGTTTCTCAGAAGCCTTTATGGCCACGCCTCCTGACTGGCAAACCCAAACAGACAATGATGATATATCACAATGTGAATCGATAACACATAATAAGGGTGGTTGTTTCTCAAAACACCTCAGTAAACAGTCCTGTTGGTAGAAATGGATGAGCGGACTAGACGTATCAAACTATATTTCAGGTAGAAAAACTGTTCCTTAAACTCCGGAAAAGTATAACTGGGAGTAATGGTGATAGAGCTGTTCCAAATGCAATATAAACAATGATGATGGTATGGTTCAAATGTTGGGTCCTGTCAACCAAGGGCAACAATGCAACCAGAAGGATGAATTCATAAGCGCTTACCATGTGCGGTGGACCAACTCACCGGTAGTGAAAGGTCAGAATCAGCTTGTATGGCTACCTCCAGGTGCCAAAAGAGGTTAGATGGAAGATTGGGAGCGTTGGTCAAGGTTTCTCAGGATCCTTAGCACATACTCACCAACCGAATGGGTGGCTGTTGGATTACTGTAATCAGATCAGTGCTCGTCGGTCAGAAGTTTTGCCATAGGTGGAAAAAAGAACAAAAGAGGGACTCCTCCTCGTGTAAAACCCACAAGACAAGGGTTCACTTTATTTTAAAAAAGAACATACATCCAAAATGAAAACAAACAAATGGAGCTGTTCTAATAAAAACAGGTAAAAAACGCAGTAGGCGGTGAAGCTTGGAGACCCAAAAGCTTCACCGCCTACTGCGTTTTTTACCTGTTTTTATTAGAACAGCTCCATTTGTTTGTTTTCATTTTGGATGTATGTTCTTTTTTAAAATAAAGTGAACCCTTGTCTTGTGGGTTTTACACGAGGAGGAGTCCCTCTTTTGTTCTTTTTTCCACCTATGGCAAAACTTCTGACCGACGAGCACTGATCTGATTACAGTAATCCAGGGGTGTCCAAACTTTTTTCAAAGAGGGCCAGATTTCATGAAGTGAACATGCGTGAGGGCCGACCATTTTTTGAACCATTAAAATTAAATGCAAATTAAATATTTTATGCAAAGTTTATTGCAAACAGCATATTATTAATTTCATAACATTGATGACAACATTTGATGATATATAATATATATATATATACATACATTATATATCTTCCCTTCTCCGCTCAGGGTAACGATGAGCTCAGGCGTGTTATGTTAAAAAAAATATCTAAGTCTCTCTCTGTCTCTGTTTCTCTCTCTCTCTGTCTGTCTCCCTCTCTCTGTCTCTCTCTCTCTGACTCTCTCTGTCTCTCTCTCTGTCTCTCTCTCTGTCTCTGTCTCTGTCTCTCTCTCTCTCCATCTCTCTCTCTCTCTCTGTCTGTCTCTCTCTCTGTCCTCTCTCTCTCTCTGTCTCTCTCTCTCTCTCTCTCTCTCTCTGTCTCTCTCTCTCTCTCTGTCTCTCTCTCTCTGTCTCTCCCTCTCTCTCTGTCTCTCTCTCTCTCTGTCTCTCTCTCTCTCTCTCTCTCTCTCTCTCTCTCTCTCTCTCTCTCTCTCTGTCTCTCTCTCTCTCTCTCTCTCTCTCTCTCTGTCTCTCTCTCTCTCTCTGTCTCTCTCTCTCTGTCTCTCCCTCTCCTCTCTCTCTCTCTGTCTCTCTCTCTCTCTCTCTGTCTCTCTCAAGGAAAGGAACCACGTTCCGGTTTGATGTGGCCCCCAAGTATATCCATCTGTCGCCCCCGAAGTTCTTAGTATGAGCCGGAGCGTGTGGCTGGGCGTGCTGACAGCGTGCAGCGCCACCGCCAATCACAGGCACTGTGACATTTTCCCGATCTCTCTGTCTGCAGTCCGCAGATGCAGAGATCGGGAATAGTCACAGTGCCTGTAATTGGCTCTTAGCGCTGTCAGCTTCATAGCGGCTCGGGCACATTGACTTGTGAACACGCCCAGCCACACGGCGCTCAGGGATTTGTCAGGCTAAAAAAGATGGATACATTAACAGCATAAAAAACATAACACGCTCGAGCTTTGGGGGCCACAAATGTACATATATGCAAATTCCAAGTGGGGGCCACATCAAACCGGAACGCGGGCCGCAAATGGCCCGCGGGCCGGACTTTGGACATGCCTGCAGTAATCCAACAGCCACCCATTCGGTTGGTGAGTATGTGCTAAGGATCCTGAGAAACCTTGACCAACGCTCCCAATCTTCCATCTAACCTCTTTTGACACCTGGAGGTAGCCATACAAGCTGATTCTGACCTTTCACTACCGGTGAGTTGGTCCACCGCACATGGTAAGCGCTTATGAATTCATCCTTCTGGTTGCATTGTTGCCCTTGGTTGACAGGACCCAACATTTGAACCATACCATCATCATTGTTTATATTGCATTTGGAACAGCTCTATCACCATTACTCCCAGTTATACTTTTCCGGAGTTTAAGGAACAGTTTTTCTACCTGAAATATAGTTTGATACGTCTAGTCCGCTCATCCATTTCTACCAACAGGACTGTTTACTGAGGTGTTTTGAGAAACAACCACCCTTATTATGTGTTATCGATTCACATTGTGATATATCATTTTTGCCATACAACCTATGCAGTTGCGCCACCATTTAAACACTGCCCAGCTGCAAGTTAACATGACCTCTAGCCATATTAGTACACACAGGCACGGTTGGGGTGCTGCGGCACTGGCAAAAGTTGTATCACAGGTCACAGACGGTGGGCACTATCTTTGCCAAAGACAACAAATTCAACTGCCCTGCAATAGCCAATATTGGAGGGGTGGAGGGGTTTAACAGGCAGTTGCCCCATGGTTTAACCACTGTCCAGCTGCGAGTTAACATGCCCACTGGCCATGCTAGTGCACACAGGCATTTGGGGAAAAAAACGCCGCAGGTCACATTGAGCGGGGCCAAAAGCAACCCAGTGAATAGGGCTGCTCCACAACCACCCTGCAATCACCTGTAATGCATGCGGTTGCAGCGCGGCGTTGGAGGCTGTCAGGGGTTAGAAATGAATGTAAATGAGTCCCGAAACAAATAAACACTTTTCTTGAAATTTGGGGTATTTTTTTTTTTTGCCCTCTGCAGCCCATTAGGAAGATTTCTCTTTATGGCCCCTCTACTGCATTGCATGTTGTGTTGCGTGTTGTGTTGCGTGTTGTGTTGCGTGTTTACATGCATTGAATTGAGGCAGTTCTGGTGTTTGCTGTGCAATCCCTCAGCACTGAACATGGAAAGCCCCTTTAAATAGAAACTCTTGGGATGACCTCCTCCTCGTTATTAATTAGGGGATCATAGCCGGATCATGAGAGAATGAGGAAAGGGTTAAAGTTCAGGCCGGGCTCCACCCTGTTCAATAGGCCTCCATATGAGACTCCTAACTGCCGATAAATGATTCCAACACTCGGAGTCATGGGAAAAGAGACGGATCCCATCCCCCCCCCCCACCCCGGACTGCGTCTGCCAACGCCACAATTATATCATTAGCGGGGCCGTATTTGTATTGGGGCGACTCCAACCATTCACAGCCTGCCGGGTCACCGGGATGTCTGGGTGCAAAACGGTTCTCACTTGTGGGAGACTCAGATCCCGGGAAATACAAGAAAAATCGGAGATACTGCCGGTCAGATCATTGGAATATTTGGAAGGGTGTCATGATACATATTGTATTCTGTTATCAGACACTCCAAGTATCATTTGGCCTCTAGGTGGCGCTAAGTCTCATAGGAATTTCCTGTAATAATTAGCTCCATCTAGTGGCCAAATGTGTTATTTTCCATTTTAAATCAATGAAAAACACTCTTCTGTTTCAGACACTTAGGGGCCTTCTAGGTGGTGTTATGTCTCATAGGTATTTCCTATAATAATTAGCCCCATCTAGTGGCCAAATGTGTTATTTTCCATTTTAAATCAATGAAAAACATTCCTCTGTTATTAGATACTTAGAGGACTCTAGGTGGCGCTAAGTATCATTTGGCCTCTAGTTGGCACTATGCCTCATTTGGCCTCTAGGTGGCGCTATGTCTCATTTGGCCTTGTGGTGGCACTATGCTTCATTTGGCCTCTGGGTGGGGCTATGCCTCATTTGGCCTCTAGGTGTCACTAAGTCTCATAGGAATTTCATATAATAATTAGCTCCATCTAGTGGCCAAATGTGTTATTTTCCATTTTAAATCAATGAAAAACACTCTTCTGTTTCAGACACTTAGGGGCCTTCTAGGTGGTGTTATGTCTCATAGGTATTTCCTATAATAATTAGCCCCATCTAGTGGCCAAATGTGTTATTTTCCATTTTAAATCAATGAAAAACACTCTTCTGTTTCAGACACTTAGGGGCCTTCTAGGTGGTGTTATGTCTCATAGGTATTTCCTATAATAATTAGCCCCATCTAGTGGCCAAATGTGTTATTTTCCATTTTAAATCAATGAAAAACACTCTTCTGTTTCAGACACTTAGGGGCCTTCTAGGTGGTGTTATGTCTCATAGGTATTTCCTATAATAATTAGCTCCATCTAGTGGCCAAATGTGTTATTTTCCATTTTAAATCAATGAAAAACACTCTTCTGTTATCCGACACTTAGGGAAATTCTAGGGGGTGCTATGTCTCATAGGAATTTCCTATAATAATTAGCCCCATCTAGTGGCCAAATGTGTTATTTTCCATTTTAAATCAATGAAAAACATTTCTCTGTTATCAGACACTTAGGGAACTTCTAGGTGGTGTTATGTCTCATAGGAATTTCCTATAATAATTAGCCTCATCTAGTGGCCAAATGTGTTATTTTCCATTTTAAATCAATGAAAAACATTTCTCTGTTATCAGATACTTAGAGGACTCTAGGTGGCGCTGTGCCTCATTAGGCCTCTAGGTGGCGCTGTGCCTCATTTGGCCTCTAGTTGTCGCTAAGTTTCATAGGAATTTCATATAATAATTAGCTCCATCTAGTGGCCAAATGTGTTATTTTCCATTTTAAATCAATGAAAAACATTCCTCTGTTATCAGATACTTAGAGAACTCTAGTTAGCGCTAATTATCATTTGGCCTCTAGGTGGTGCTAAGTATCATTTGGCCTCTAGGTGGCACTATGCCTCATTTGGCCTCTAGTTGGCGCTATGTCTCATTTGGGCTCTAGGTGGCGCTATGCCTCATTTGGCTTCTAGGTGGCGCTATGTCTCATTTGGCCTCTAGATGGCGCTATGTCTCATTTGGCCTCTAGGTGGCGCTATGTCTCATTTGGCCTCTAGGTGGCACTATGTCTCATTTTGTCTCTAGTTGGCGCTATGCTTCATTTGGCCTCTAGGTGGGGCTATGTCTCATTTTGTCTCTAGTTGGCGCTATATCTCATTTTGCCTCTGGGTGGCGCTATGTCTCATTTGGCCTTTAGGTGACGCTATGTCTCGTTTGGCCTCTAGGTGGGGCTATGTCTCATTTGGCCTCTAGGTGGGGCTAAGTCTCATAGGAATTTCCTATAATAATTATCCTCATCTAGTGGCCAAATGCTGTATTTTCCATTTTAAATCAATAAAAAACATTCTTCTGTTATCAAGCACTTAGAGGCCTTCTAGGTGGTGCTAAGTAGCATTTGGCCTCTAGGTGGTGCTAAGTCTCATTAGGAATTAACTACAATAATTAGCTCCATCTAGTGGCCAAATGCTGTATTTTCCATTTTAAATAAATGAAAAACATTCGACCAGCACAGCAAATATCCGAATAACATTCATTTTGGGGGGGGATTACAGTGCTTAAAGCGGAGTTCCACCCAAAAGTGGAACTTCCGCTTTAAGCACTCCTCAACCCCTTACATGCCACATTTGGCATGTCATTTTTTTGGGGTGGGGGGGATCGGGTGCTTAGTTTTGGTGAGATTGCTGCTCTGGTACTTGCTTCGGTTACTCACTGTGGTCCCTGGTCCCTAATAAGGTGGTTGGTCCCCTCTACCTCCGACCACAACGGGCTCTCCGTCCAGCAGAGCCATCACTTCTGGTTGGACTGCAAGCCGCAATCCCAACCCTGCTCTGCTCTCTTACTTCTGGATAGGCCCTCAGACAGCCTGGCAGCCAGATGCCCCCGGGATAGGCCCAATCTCTGGCCTAGCAGCCCGGGCAATACAACACACGTCCACCCAGACTGCCGTCCAGGTGGCACAGAACCCCGATCACCTGACCCCACCCGAATATATAGGTTCTCCCAGCAGGCCAAGGGACCCAAGAAAACCCCTGCCCATTGGCTGGGATACCCCATATACCCATAACCTGACCTTGGGTTGCCCCTTCTCGTATCTAGTACCACCAAGTACCCGGCCACCTAGTGGTAGAAGAGAAAAGTGCAACAAGGCCAAACTTAGGGGAGAAATCAATGGATCTCTAACAATCAACCAGTGTAGGTATTCCCGGCAAGTAACTTTGTGAGGAGCAACTCTGCCTAAACTCCAGGGTGCTACACTATATAAATATATAATAATAATAGTGTGTGACGGTGCATTAGAGTGTAAGCTCCTCTGGTGCACAGGCTCTCCGTCTAGCATGGCGGTCAGAAGTTCTATGGTCTGGAGGGAAGGATGGATTGTGTGATTTTGCTTGGATTTGTTATTAGTTGGGGGGGTGGGGGGGGGGGTCGGTGTTTGTTATGTGGAAGACATGTGGGCAGCAGATGGACCCGGGGAGGGAAGGAGGGAAATCGGATATGGGAAATGTTTGAAGATTTCTGAGAACTCCTCCATGGGGGTCTCATCCTTCCAGCAGCCATTGCACATCGATAGGGTCATGGTAGTAATGTAAAGGACCGGCCATTGACCACGTGACCTCCTCGTGGGCCTACAAACTGACTCCTCCATTGTCTGTACTTGTCATGGTCAGTGCCTACCTGTGACCAGTTCCCATCTGCCCATGGGACACCCCCATGTTTTCCTCCCCTCTCCTTCCACATTGAGCCATTACCATGTAGGAGGGGTCTGCAGGGCAGCTGCCCCCCTCCCGACAAGCTGGACTATCACCTGATTGGGTAGCAGAGCTGGGAGGGTTACAGCAATCGGCAGATCACTTACTCATGTCCGTGGCCCAGAACAAGTAATGAAAATCACACAATCTCTGATGCTGGGGACTGACTTGTCTTCTGTGCTGGGCTTCCGGCAGCCATTTTGGGGGAGCCTGTGTTAGGTTGGACACAGAACTCTTCTAAGATTTGGGAGATTTATAGATTCTCTCCCATGTGGATTTTTATTAAACAGTATAAAACGTCATGTTATACATACAGCGCCTTGAAAAAGTATTCACACCCCTTGAAGTTTTCCACATTTTGTCATGTTACGACCAAAAATGTAAATGTATTTTATTGGGATTTTATGTGAGAGACCAACACAAAGTGGGACATGATTGTGAAGTGGAAGGAAAATGATAAATGGTTTTCAATATTTGTCACAAATAAATATGTGAAAAGTGTGGGGGGGGGGGGTATTTGTATGGCGCCCCCCGGAGTCAATACTTTGTAGAACCTCCTTTCTCTACAATTACAGCTGCAAGTCTTTTTGGGGGTGTCTCTACCAGCTTTGCACATCTAGAGAGGACATTTCTGCCCATTCTTCTTCTTTGCAGAATCTCTCAAGCTCTGTCAGATTGGATGGAGAGCGTCTGTGAACAGCAATTTTCAAGTCTTGCCACAGATTCTCAATGTGATTTAGGTCTGGACTGTGACTGGGCCATTCTAACACATGAATATGCTTTGACCTAAACTATTCCATTGTAGCTCTGGCTGTATGTTTCGGGTCGTTGTCCTGCTGGAAGGTGAACCTCCCCCCCAGTCTCAAGTCTTTTGCAGACTCTAATGCCACGTACACACGGTCGGAATTTCCGATGGAAACAGTCCGATGGGAGCTTTTCATCGGATTTTTCGACCGTGTGTGCGCCCAACGGTCTTTTTCTGTCGTAATTTCCGACAGACTTTGGATTGAGAACCTGTTCTAAATTTTTCCGACGGAAAACCTTTCTATTGGATTTTCCGATCATCTGTAACAATTCCGACACGCAAAATTCCGACGCATGCTCGGAAACAATTCGACGCATGCTCAGAAGCATTAAACTTCCCTTTTATAGTGCTGTCGAACGTGTTTTTTGCCGCTGTGTTACTGACCATCGGAATTTGGTGTGACCGTGTGTAGGCAACACTGCTTGAGCGGAATTCCTTCGGAAAAAACGTCAGAGGTTTTCTTCTAATGCCCCGTACACACGGTCGGAAATTCCGACCACAAAATCCGTCTGATTTTTTCAGACGGATTTTGTCCGACACTGGTGTTGCATACACACGGTCGGACAAAGTTGTCAGAAAATCCGATCATCCTGAATGTGGTGACGTTCGTTGCGTACGACGGGACTACGTAGAGGCTAGTAGCCAATAGCTTTGGTCTTGTAATGTGATCTGAGCATGCGTGGCACTTTGTCCGTCGGAATTCTCTACACACGATCGGAAAAAGTCCGATAGGACTTTGTTGTCAGAAAATTTGAGAGCAGGAGATAAAACTTTGTCCGTCGGAAAATCCGACGGAAAAAGTCCGATGGAGCCCACACACGGTCGGAATTTCCGACAACATTGTCCGAGTGTACGGGGCATAAGACTGTCCTGTATTTGTCTCCATCCATCTTCCCATCAACTCTGACCAGCTTCCCTGTCCCTGCTGAAGAAAAGCATCCCCACCACATGATGCTGCCACCACCATGTTTCACGGTGGGGATGGTGTGTTCAGGGTGATGGGCAGTGTTAGTTTCCACCACACATAGCGTTTTGCTTTTAGGCCAAAAATTTCAATGTTGGTCTCATCTGACCAGAGCACCTTCTCCCACATGTTTGCTCCCCTCCCCCACATGGCTTCTCACAAACTACAAACAGGACTTCTTATGACTTTCTTTCTCCAATGTCTTTCTTCTTGTCACTCTTCCATAAAGGGCAGATTTGTGGAGAACACGACTAATAGTTGTCCTGTGGACAGACTCTCCCCCCTGAGCTGTGGATCTCTGCAGCTCCTCCAGAGTTACCATGGACCTCTTGGCTCTTCTCTGATGAATGCTCTCCTTGCCCGGCCCAGTCAGTTTAGGTGGACGGCCATGTCTTGGTAGGTTTGCAGTTGTCCCATACTCTTTCCATTTTCTGATGATGGATTGAACAGAGCTCCGTGAGATGTTCAAAGCTTGGGAGATTCTTTTATAACTGAATACGCCACACTTACAACCTCCTAAGCCTTATCCTCATCCTAACTCAATTTCTATCACTGGGGGGGGAATTACCATTCCATGAAAAGGAGAAGAATTCATTGGGACTGGATTTTTCTCTGGAATGTTCGTGCAGGAAAATCCTGAATGCAGCATTCATTGATAGGACATTTCCAATATTCCACGGGACATGTGATGCCACATGCTCAGGACATGCGTTATAGTTCGGAATGACATATGACTTAGAGGGGGATGTAGAAGAAGACAAGGCTGGGTTCACACTGTGTGCAGAGCGGCCCGCAGCAGGGGGTCGGGAGACAACTGCCGGTTCCAAAAGAAAAAAAAACAGCGGACATTTGGTCCGTGTGTATGCCGGTCTGTCTGACAGAAGCCGGCCGTTTGGCCAGCTTCTGTTGGACGAGCATGGTGGAAATCATGTCTGGTAATCTCCTGCAGTATGTCCGCAGTCTGGTAATCTCATGCAGTATGTCCGCAGTCTCTGGTAATCTCATGCAGTATGTCAGCAGTCTGGTAATCTCATGCAGTATGTCCGCAGTCTCTGGTAATCTCATGCAGTATGTCCGCAGTCTCTGGTAATCTCATGCAGTATGTCCGCAGTCTCTGGTAATCTCCTGCATTGTGTCCGCAGTCTGATAATCTCCTGCAGTATGTCCGCAGTCTCTGGTAATCTCATGCAGTATGTCCACAGTCTCTGGTAATCTCATGCAGTATGTCCACAGTCTCTGGTAATCTCCTGCAGTATGTCCGCAGTCTGGTAATCTCATGCAGTATGTCCGCAGTCTATGGTAATCTCATGCAGTATGTCCGCAGTCTCTGGTAATCTCATGCAGTATGTCCACAGTCTCTGGTAATCTCATGCAGTATGTCCGCAGTCTGGTAATCTCATGCAGTATGTCCGCAGTCTCTGGTAATCTCATGCAGTATGTCCGCAGTCCGGTTAATCTCATGCAGTATGTCCGCAGTCTGGTAATCTCATGCAGTATGTCCGCAGTCTCTGGTAATCTCATGCAGTATGTCCGCAGTCTCTGGTAATCTCATGCAGTATGTCCGCAGTCTCTGGTAATCTCATGCAGTATGTCCGCAGTCTCTGGTAATCTCATGCAGTATGTCCGCAGTCTCTGGTAATCTCATGCAGTATGTCCGCAGTCTCTGGTAATCTCATGCAGTATGTCCGCAGTCTCTGGTAATCTCATGCAGTATGTCCGCAGTCTGGTAATCTCATGCAGTATGTCCGCAGTCTGGTAATCTCATGCAGTATGTCCGCAGTCTCTGGTTATCTCCTGCAGTATGTTTGCAGTCTCTGGTAATCTCATGCAGTATGTCCGCAGTCTCTGGTAATCTCATGCAGTATGTCCGCAGTCTGGTAATCTCATGCAGTATGTCCGCAGTCTCTGGTAATCTCATGCAGTATGTCAGCAGTCTGGTAATCTCATGCAGTATGTCTGCAGTCTCTGGTAATCTCATGCAGTATGTCTGCAGTCTCTGGTAATCTCATGCAGTATGTCCGCAGTCTCTGGTAATCTCATGCAGTATGTCCGCAGTCTCTGGTAATCTCATGCAGTATGTCCGCAGTCTCTGGTAATCTCATGCAGTATGTCCGCAGTCTGGTAATCTCATGCAGTATGTCCGCAGTCTCTGGTAATCTCATGCAGTATGTCCGCAGTCTGGTAATCTCATGCAGTATGTCCGCAGTCTCTGGTTATCTCATGCAGTATGTCCGCAGTATCTGGTAATCTCATGCAGTATGTCCGCAGTATCTGGTAATCTCCTGCAGTATGTCTGCAGTCTCTGGTAATCTCATGCAGTATGTCCGCAGTCTCTGCTAATCTCATGCAGTATGTCCGCAGTCTCTGCTAATCTCATGCAGTATGTCCGCAGTCTCTGGTAATCTTATGCAGTATGTCCGCAGTCTGGTAATCTCCTGCAGTATGTCTGCAGTCTCTGGTAATCTCATGCAGTATGTCCGCAGTCTGGTAATCTCATGCAGTATGTCCGCAGTCTCTGGTAATCTCATGCAGTATGTCCGCAGTCTCTGGTAATCTCATGCAATATGTCCGCAGTCTCTGGTAATCTCATGCAGTATGTCCGCAGTCTGGTAATCTCCTGAAGTATGTCTGCAGTCTCTGGTAATCTCATGCAGTATGTCCGCAGTCTCTGGTAATCTCATGCAGTATGTCCGCAGTCTGGTAATCTCCTGCAGTATGTCTGCAGTCTCTGGTAATCTCATGCAGTATGTCCGCAGTCTGGTAATCTCATGCAGTATGTCCGCAGTCTCTGGTAATCTCATGCAGTATGTCCGCAGTCTCTGGTAATCTCCTGCAGTATGTCTGCAGTCTCTGGTAATCTCATGCAGTATGTCCGCAGTCTCTGGTAATCTCCTGCAGTATGTCCGCAGTCTCTGGTAGTTTCATGGCTTTGCGTGCGGGTGGGGGGGCCTCCATGTCCATTTTGCTTGGGGCCTTCAAATTCCTTCAAACGGCCCTGACTACCACTTGTACCTACAGGTAATCCTATAATGAGGCCTACAATGAGCCTTACCTGTTGGTACTGTGAACATCTCCTACACTTGCACAGTTTAGGAGATATGCAGAGTGCATGCAGCCGATGACATCATCACATGCGCACGGAAGGTTCAGCTTACACTGCCGGACCGCCAGAGCCCATGCTGGAAAACGGCGGCTCCCGCGCGCTTTCGCGGGAGTGACGTCATCGCGGCTTCGGCCAATCACATAGCCGGAGCTCGGGAAGCCAGAAGACAGACAGGAGGGACATGTCAGCTCTCTCAGCGGTGACTTTACCGCGCTGGAGGGCTTCGTTCCAAGGGGAGTATCTCACAATGTTGTTTTTTTGAACATCGGGGGTTTACAGCCGCTTTAAAAAGGCACAGGTGGCGCACTGGACACCCAGCACATGGCACTATGGCAGCAAAGGTGTCCAGTGTGTCCCCATACACCAGTATTCCAACAATACAAATAAATGGCCACTGCCCTCACCTATAACTGGCCATTGCAGCAAAGGAGCACATGATAGGGCGACGCATGCCAAATAAAACCAAAGCGATACCAGGCTCAACTAACCGACCGAATTATCCTGTCTGATGCCGCGTACACACGATCGGAAATTCCACCAGCAATTCTCAGAGGAGAGCTTTTTGTTGGAAAATGCGACCGTGTGTATGCTCCATCGGTCTTTTGCTGGCGGAATTCCAGCCAGCAAAAGATTGAGAGCATGTTCTCTATTTTTCGGTCGGGAAAAGTTCCTATCCGAAAATGCGATCGTCTGTACAAATTCCGCCGCGCTAAAACTCCTACGCATGCTCGGAAACAATTTGACGCATGCTCAGAAACAATTCGACGCATGCTCGGAAACGATTCGACGCATGCTCGGAAGCATTGAACTTCACTTTCTCGGCTCGTCGTAGTGTTGTACGTCACCGGCGTTCTTGGCGGTTGAAAGTTCAGAGGACTTTTGTGTGACCGTGTGTGGCTTCAGCAGAATTCCGTCGGAAAAAAACATTCAAGATTTTTCCGACGGAAATTCCGCTCGTGTGTATGCGGAATAACGGGGGTTTAGTTTGCACACATTTACATTTCCAGAACGCGGAACCTTTTAAAAAAAAACGAGGTTCACCGAACCGCGTGGTACAACGAAAATGAACAAACGCGGGGAGATGCCATTAAGAATTATGGTGGCCATAAAAGTACTGATCTGATTGATTGATTCTTCACAGAATCTGATAATACTCCCTAGTAGACATGTGCAATTCGTTCAGTTTTTTATCGTTTTTCGCTAAAATTCGTTATATTCGTTCATTCGTTATCATACGAATGAACGAACGATTCGCTAAAAATTTTAACGAATGTTCGAATCGAACGAATACAAAAAAACAACGAAAATCCGAAATAACCAAATTAGAAACAACGAAACTAAGAAAGAAGAAAATCCGAAAAACAAAAACAGGAACAACGAAAATCAAAATGAACGAAAAAATTCGTACATTCGTAACTTTTATTTTTTTGTTGAATTGGTAATTTTCCGTGTCCCTTACAATGGCGCTGCTTAACGTGCCTCGAATGGATTGAACGAAAAAATTCGTACATTCGTAACTTTTTTTTTCTATTTGTAATTTTCCGTGTCTCTTACAATGTAATAATAGCATACACATTACATAAAATTATGAATTATGCTCCGATTACGAATCTACGAAAACAATGTTACGAAAGTACGAATGTAACTAAATCTACGAAAATACGAATGCGTCCGAATTTCGAATAAACGAAAATGAAACTAACGGAAAAACGAATCAACGAAAAAATAACTCTTAGGGAAATACGAATCGTTACGAATACGAACACCGACGACTTACGAATGTACGAATCGTTACGAATCAACGGAAACGAAACTAAACTAAACAAATTTTTTTATTGTGCACATGTCTACGATCGAGCTTATTAATTACTAAGAAGACCCACACTGTGTCCTCCGACCATTTTATTGAAACAAATTAAATTCACCAAAATGATTCTAGCCTGAAAATAGAATTGTAGAAAATGTAGATAGATGGATAGGATTGTGTATGGAGCATCGAATGATCTTTTGGATCCTAGGATTCAATTTTTTTAGGATCATATATGAGGTAGTCCTGGGTATGGCCACCATTGGACCTTCAGTCTGGCACTCTCATCTTACGTTTGGAGAGATTGAGGGGGAAGATATACTTTATATAATGGAGCTCAGATGGTGAAGAGTTTGCAGCCAGTCGTCCTCGTGTAACGAGCTGAGCAGATGCGATCGGCATCCTCTGGTTGGATTATATTACCAGCCGAGGATGAACAATCCACCAGAGAGAACGGCTTCCTACTCGTCCTCTGTGAACTTCCATCCTGTCTGGGGCCCCCTCCACACTCCTCCGACAATAAGAACCCTTCCGTGTGCCGGGACAGGTGTACAATGGGTTTTCTGCTGACTTTGACCCTCGTTGTCCAGCCACTGGGGCATCCAAAGTGAGGATGTATTTACAGCGCATCACTAAAATCTCACATAACCTTTAACGTGTTATTGTCATTTCAAAAGTTGTTTTCATGCTTTTAAAATCTGTAGCTTTCAATGAACGAATCCCTGGTGATCCTGCCATGAAGTTCCTTGCTCAGGCACTTCCTGTTATACGGTGACAACTGTTTATGAAATGTACTCCAGCGTTGTCAGCCTGTGGGCATGCGCCCCCTAGTGGTGACTACAAGAGGCCATACTGACGCACATTGCACAGGCAAGGTCAGCCATTGTCTATCAGGACATTGTCTATCTACCAGAGGCTCTGGATGGACAGTTGGATAAATGGCTCTATATTTAGGATGTATCCGGTCTATAAACCAGAGGCTCTGGATGGACAGTTGGATAAATGGCTCTATATTTAGGATGTATCTGGTCTATAAACCAGAGGCTCTGGATGGACAGTTGGCTAAATGGTTCTATATTTAGAATATATCTGGTCTATAAACCAGAGGCTCTGGATGGACAGTTAAATAAATGGTTCTATAGAAAGGATGTATCCGGTCTATAAACCAAAGGCTATGGATGGACAGTTGGATACATGGCTCTATATTTAGGATGTATCTGGTCTATAAACCAGAGGCTCTGGATGGACAGTTGGCTAAATGGTTCTATATTTAGAATATATCTGGTCTATAAACCAGAGGCTCTGGATGAGCAGTTGGATACATGGCTCTATATTTAGGATGTATCTGGTCTATAAACCAGAGGCTCTGGAGGGACAGTTGGCGAAATGGTTCTATATTTAGGATATATTCAGTCTATAAACCAGAGGCTCTGGATAGACAGTTGGATAAATGGTTCTATATTTAGAATATATCTGGTCTATAAACCAAAGGCAATTGGATAAATGGTTCTATATTTGGAATGTATCTGGTCTATAAACCAGAGGCTCTGGATGGGCAGTTGGATAAATGGCTCTATATTTAGGCTCTATCTGTGATAGAAAACTAGCCTAGACATAAGATAGGGCTGAAGATGATGAAATAGGGGTCATAGTTGGCATTGCTGATTTGGCATTGTAGTAGGAGGACACGGTGGTCTACATACCCGAGTGGCTACAGGTGGTGGTGGTGTTGTTGGTGGTAGAGTGTCTCCTACCAACCATAAAGCTCCCACCAATCCCCAAGCTCACTATAAATCTCTTTAGACTGGTGGAATATAACAAAATAGTGATTTGTAACTTCTCAAGGAAAAATAAATGTATTAAACCATATTGTATTTGTATATATCTGCTAGCAGTTCCTCTTTAGAGTTTCTATATTCCTTTACCTATATATACAGTCTTCCTTTATTGGAGCTGTTAAACCACATTATACCCTAAAAATACCATTTCAATCAGGAAATATATATTTTCTGTTTCACTGTCAAACCACATTGACTTTCCGGCCTTTTATCTTGTTTCTGGTAAGACGCGCCCCCCATATTTATCTGTGCCTCCATCCTGCAATCTGCGCTCTGTGCGCAGGGACGTGACACTTCTCGGTTCATTATCGGAACGCAGAGACAATCACATCTGCCCTTATTTGGCCAGAAGGACACAACAAAATGTTCCAGTAACAAGATTTAGACTTTGGCTCCTACAAACTTGCTCCAGATTCATGGTGGAATATAGGCCGCCGAGCGCGGGCAACACCCCAAATAATGTCATGGGGGCGACCACAGTTACATGCCGGACGGAGCTCTGTAGCATCAGAAGTAGACGAGTCAACAACTGTTACTGGGTCAACAGCCTTAGTGGAGTGAATATGGTTTAAATATTCTGTTTTCTTAAAAAAAAAAAAATAATAATAATAATAATTTGAAATACACTATATTATCAAAAGTATTGGGACACTTGCCTTTACACACGCACATGATCTTTAACGGCATCCCAGCCTTAGTCCGGAGGGTTAAATATTGAGTTGGCTCCACCCTTTGTAGCTATAACAGCCTCAACTCTTCTGGGAAGGCCGTCCACAAGGTTTAGGAGGGTGTCTATGGGAATGTTTGACCATTCCTCAAGAAGAGCATTTGTGAGGTCAGGCACTGATGTTGAACAAGAAGGCCTGGCTCACAGTGTCCGCTCTAATTCATCCCAAAGGTGTTCTATCGTGTTGAGGTCAGGACTCCGTGCAGGCCAGTCAAGTTCCTCCACCCCAAACTCGCTCATCCATGTCTTTGTGGACCTTACTTTGTGCACTCACTCATCCATGTCTTTATGGTCCAAATTATTTGGTGGAGGGGGGATTATGGTGTGGGGCTGTTTTCCAGGGGTTGGTCTTGGCCTTTTAGTTCCAGTGAAGGGAAGGCATCAGCAGTTCATGCTCCCAACTTTGTGGGAACAGTTTGAGGAGACGGCCCCTTCCTGTTCCAACATGACTGCCCACCAGTGCACAAAGCAAGGTCCATAAAGACATGGATGAGTGAGTTTGGGGTGCAGGAACTTGCACAGAGTCCTGTCCTCAACCCGATAGGACACCTTTGGGATGAATTAGAGCGGAGACTGCGAGCCAGGCCTTCTCATCCAACATCAGTGCCTGACCTCACAAGTGCGCTTCTGAAAGAATGGTCAAACATTCCCATAGACACACTCCTAAACCTTGTGGACGGCCTTCCCAGAAGAATTGAAGCTGTTATAGCTGCAAAGGGTGGGCCAACTCAATATTGAACCCTACGGACTAGGATGCCATTAAGGTTCATGTAAAGGTAGGTGTCCCAATACTTTTGGCAATATGGTGTATTGTGCAGTTATATTTGCTATTTACCACTTGCAACCAACAGGTGGAAAGCTTCATGTGAGCTCTATGGTATGTTTCTTTCTTAGAGCCATCATTCTAAACCCAGACCTAAAAGAGAATATACTTTTCCCCTGAAGTGTATGTACAGGCAGTGTAGTAACATCTGTGACCAAGCCCCGGTGAGCGGGACGAAACATGTTAGGGGACATGGCTGAAGCGACGGTGGCCGAGGCCCACATTTATTTACATACTAATGTACTGGGTTGGTGGGCAGCACCCATTCTTATCTTTGATAATACAGGCAGTGTAGTAACATTCAAGCCCCAGTGAGCGGGAGGAAACATGTTAGGGGGGCACCTGTTCTTATCTTTGATAATACATGCAGTGTAGTAACATCTGTGACCAAGCCCCGGTGAGCGGGACGAAACATGTTAGGGGGATGTGGCTGAAGCGACGGTGGCCGAGACCCACACTAATTTACATACTAATGCACTTATTGGTGGGCAGCACCCGTTCTTATCTTTGATAATACAGGCAGTGTAGTAACATCTGTGACCAAGCCACGGTGAGCGGGATGAAACATGTTAGGAGGACGTGGCTGAAGCGACGGTGGCCGAGGCCCACATTCATTTACATACTAATGCACTGGGTTGATGGGCAGCACCCACTCTTATCTTTGATAATACAGGCAGGGTAGTAACATCTGTGACCAAGCCTCGGTGAGCGGGACGAAACATGATAGGGGGGGTACGTGGCTGAAGCGACGTGGCCGAGGCCCACATTAATTTACATAGTAATGCACTGGGTTGGTGGACAGCACCTGTTCTTATCTTTGATAATACAGGTATTGTAGTAACATCTGTGACCAAGCCACGGTGAGCGGGACGAAACATTTTAGGAGGACATGGCTGAAGCGACGGTGGCCGAGGCCCACATTCATTTACATACTAATGCACTGGGTTGGTGAGCGGCACCCTTTCTTATCTTTGATAATACAGGCAGTGTAGTAACATCTGTGACCAAGGCCCGGTGAGCAGGACGAAACATGTTAGGGTAACGTGGCTGAAGCGAAGGCCCACATTCATTTACATATGTATATAAATAATTAAAGAAATATAGAAACATCAGTTTATGGACTTTTTAGCTTAGAAAACCAATTCAATAAAGTATAGTTTGCCTTTAACATCAGTGGGTCTCCTCCATGTGCTCCTGATGGGTCCCAGGCCAGGCGGTGGATGATTGACAGGTGGCAGAGGGATCCCAGCCACGGCCGGAATGCAGAACTGGTACAGACAATGCACTCTTGTTACTCAGCAGCTGTATCACAGAGGGAAATATAAAGAACACGTTTCCTGATCTCCCCCCCCCCACTAGACATGCATGGAGATCCAACCTCGTTCCCACACTGCGGTCTATATGTGTAATCCATATGTCACATCACGTGACCGGCCCTGCCAGAGATAATTCTATGGACGCTCCCAGGCTATGCAATGACTGCCGGCCGAGCACATGGTGACCACATTGAATCTTTTCCTGTGTGATGTCGGGAAGGCGGCTGTGTCGTTACCCAACACATCGACAGGAGGAAGACTGCCATATAGTAGAGATAAGGAGATCTCTATGAAGATTGCAACAATAATGTCCAAATGTGTTCAAATTTCACCATTTCGACAGTTTAGGGGAAATCTGCTTGTAGGAAAAATAAAAGTGATGTTAGTAAATACCGACAAAGTAGTCAATGACTTTGTGGACATCCAAAGCCAATGCTAATCCTAGCGCTCACCTTAATGATAACACCAACCCTTACACCAACCTCAAAGTTGACCCTAATGCTGACCCTGACGTTAAACATAATGTGTATTCTATTGCTGACCTCAGCGCTGACCCTAATACTAATCCTATTGCTAACCCCAACGCTGAACTTAACACTGACCCTAATGTTGACCCTTATGCTGATGCAAATGCTCACATTAATGTTGGCCCTAATACTGATCCCAATGCTGGTCCTAATACTGATCCCAATGCTGGTCCTAATTCTGATCCCAATGCTGGTCCTAATTCTGATCCCAATGCTGGTCCTAATTCTGATCCCAATGCTGGTCCTAATTCTGATCCCAATGCTGGTCCTAATACTGATCCCAATGCTGGTCCTAATACTGATCCCAATGCTGGTCCTAATACTGATCCCAATGCTGGTCCTACCACTGATCCCAATGCTGGTCCTAATTCTGATCCCAATGCTGGTCCTAATTCTGATCCCAATGCTGGTCCTAATACTGATCCCAATGCTGGTCCTAATTCTGATCCCAATGCTGGTCCTAATTCTGATCCCAATGCTGGCCCTAATACTGATCCCAATGCTGGCCCTAATACTGATCCCAATGCTGGTCCTAATTCTGATCCCAATGCTGATCCCAATGCTGGTCCTAGTTCTGATCCCAATGCTGGCTCTAATAATGATCCCAATGCTGGCCCTAATACTGATCTCAATGCTGGTCCTAATTCTGATCCCAATGCTGGTCCTAATTCTGATCCCAATGCTGGTCCTAATTCTGATCCCAATGCTTGTCCTAATTCTGATCCCAATGCTGGTCCTAATACTGATCCCAATGCTGGTCCTAATACTGATCCCAATGCTGGTCCTAATACTGATCCCAATGCTGGTCCTAATACCGATCCCAATGCTGGTCCTAATTCTGATTCCAATGCTGGCCCTAATACTGATCCCAATGCTGGCTCTAATTCTGATCCCAATGCTGGCCCTAATTCTGATCCCAATGCTGGCCCTAATTCTGATCCCAATGCTGGTCCTAATTCTGATCCCAATGATGGCCCTAATTCTTTTCCCAATGATGGCCCTAATTCTGATCCCAATGATGGCCCTAATTCTGATCCCAATGCTGGTCCTAATTCTGATCCCAATGCTGGCTCTAATTCTGATTCCAATGCTGGTCCTAATACTGATCCCAATGCTGGCTCTAATTCTGATCCCAATGCTGGCCCTAATTCTGATCCCAATGCTGGCCCTAATTCTGATCCCAATGCTGGTCCTAATTCTGATCCCAATGCTGGTCCTAATTCTGATCCCAATGATGGCCCTAATTCTTTTCCCAATGATGGCCCTAATTCTGATCCCAATTATGGCCCTAATTCTGATCCCAATGCTGGTCCTAATTCTGATCCCAATGCTGGCCCTAATTCTGATCCCAATGCTGGCCCTAATTCTGATCCCAATGCTGGTCCTAATTCTGATCCCAATGCTGGTCCTAATTCTGATCCCAATGATGGCCCTAATTCTTTTCCCAATGATGGCCCTAATTCTGATCCCAATTATGGCCCTAATTCTGATCCCAATGCTGGTCCTAATTCTGATCCCAATGCTGGCCCTAATTCTGATCCCAATGCTGGCCCTAATTCTGATCCCAATGCTGGTCCTAATTCTGATCCCAATGCTGGTCCTAATTCTGATCCCAATGATGGCCCTAATTCTTTTCCCAATGATGGCCCTAATTCTGATCCCAATTATGGCCCTAATTCTGATCCCAATGCTGGTCCTAATTCTGATCCCAATGCTGGCCCTAATACTGATCCCAATGCTGGCTCTAATTCTGATCCCAATGCTGGCCCTAATTCTGATCCCAATGCTGGTCCTAATACTGATCCCAATGCTGGTCCTAATACTGATCCCAATGATGGCCCTAATACTGATCTCACTGATGTCCCTAATTCTGATCCCAATGCTGGTCCTAATTCTGATCCTAATGCTGGCCCTTATTCTTTTCCCAATGATGGCCCTAATTCTGACCCCAATGTAGATCCTAACCCTAACCCTGGAAATGTTTATCAACAGAGCAATGTCAGAAGCGATCTCCCGTTATGAGCCCTGGTATAGCTGCCTCACTGGTCTGGGGCTTAGAAATCCTCTCGGCTTTCTCTCTTCTTCTTCTCCTCTGACAGGACGGACTACCCAGGTTCTGATTGATTGGCGCCGCCATGTGACGGCGCCGACCAATTAGAATGCTCCTAAACGTACCTCTTGATGGGTTAGGTTTTGGAGATTAAGCCAAGGTGATTTCTACGCCCTGGACTGGTGAGATGGCTATAGCTGGGCTCATAACGGGAGATCGCTGGGCTCCAGGTCAGCGGGACTGGGGGGGTGGGGGGTTATGAGGCGGTCCTCTGTAAGTTTTTTCTGTAAAGGTGAACTTACCCTTTAAAAACCACCTTCATGTTGTCCTCCCTGTTAACTCCAGCGAGACTTTAACCAGTGATGTCACCAACCTCATTCACTCACATGGGTGGAAATCTCTGACCATGTAAGCATATAAGCCAGGGATAGAAAAAAGGGCATGGGGGGGGGGGGGGTTACCCACTTTTTATATTAGACCTTTGAGGTCTGGAGTGAATGGGACTGGACACAAGACGAAAAAAACAAAAACAAATGCTGTTAGGTCTCCCGAAATTCTAAGACAGCCCCTTCAGATCTGGTATGGATTTTAATGGTGGAAACCCAGTCAAAAATCAAGAAAAAAAGAGTAAAGAGTAAATCCACCCCCCCCCCCCCCCCCCAAATTCATACCAGACTCCCACATGGGAAGGGTGGTATCTGGAGGCCCACTTAATTTTAAATATGGCTTCCAGATTCCGATAAGCTCCCCACCTGCAGATTTCCACAATCCCCAGGCCAGGTTTATGGGAAGGAGACCCTTATCCTCATCAACAGGGTACCCTCCCCTACCATGCTATGGGCATGAGGTCCACTATGAATTCAGGGGGGGGGGGGCACTCTTCCTTTTCTGGCCTGCTACACTGCATGCTGAAATGAGGGTCTGGTATGGATTTTTGAGGGACCTCATGCTTTTTGAGGCCCCCCCCCTAGAATCCATAGCAGACCCAAAGAAGAAAAGATGACTTTTTTTCCGATGACCTCCTCCTCATTGTATGGGTCAGTGGACCCTCTAGACACATCTGAACCTCCTCCTCCTTCCCCAGCACAGCAGGCAGATATGGAGCAGCTGACAGCCCGTGGACAACACACTCGGCAGCTGTGGAGATGACAGACAGGCCACGTGTTACTGTGGTTGTGGTTTTGTGTCATGCTGAAAGCTATGTCCTGTGATAACATGAGGGGGGGGCTGGCAGGTGTCCCTTGGTCATGAAGAGATCATGAATATGTGTGTTTAGTGGAAGACCTAACAGTGGGGCTCAGAAATGTTGTCTGTTGCAACAATTTAAAGTGGACCTATCATCAGATTTATCTTTCCATGTGCATGAGTAGCGCCCTCTTACCCCTAGGAGGTGGTTAGGAGCCCCCCGGGGCTAGAATCTCAAATCTCAGGGTGGAATTCTCAATTTTGTTTATGGGGTGGAAGAAATTGGGCGCCAATTAGACATATGCATAATAGAAAAATTTGTTTAGTTTAGTTTTTTCATTTCTTTCTGTTGATTCGTAACGATTCGTAATTTCGTAAGTCGTCGGTGTTCGTATTCGTAACGATTCATATTTTCCTAAGAGTTATTTTTTCATTGATTCGTTTTTCCGTTAGTTTAATTTACGTTTATTCGAAATTCGGACGCATTCGTATTTTCGTAGATTTAGTTACATTCGTACTTTCGTTAGATTGATTTATTCGTACTTTCGTAACATTGTTTTCGTAGATTCGTAATCGGAGCATAATTCATAATTTTATGTAATGTGTATGCTATTATTCCATTGTAAGAGACACGTTAAGCAGCGCCATTGTAAGACACGGAAAATTACGAATCGCAAAAAAAAAAAAAAAATTTATGAATGTACGAATTTTTCATTTAATCCATTCGAAGCACATTAAGCAGCGCCATTGTAAGGGACACGGAAAATTACGAATCGAAAAAAAAAGTTCCGAATGTACGAATTTTTTTCGTTCAATCCATTCGAAGCACGTTAAGCAGCGCCATTGTAAGGGACACGGAAAATTACGAATCGAAAAAAAAAGTTCCGAATGTACGAATTTTTTCGTTCAATCCATTCGAAGCACATTAAGCAGCGCCATTGTAAGAGACACGGAAAACTACAAATTCAACAAAAAAAAAAAGTTACGAATGTACGAATTTTTCCGTTCATTCATTTTTTGATTTTCGTTGTTCCTGTTTTCGTTTTTCGGATTTTCTTCTTTCGTAGTTTCGTTGTTTCTAATTTGGTTATTTCGGATTTTCGTTGTTTTTCGTATTCGTTCGATTCGAACATTTGTTATTCGTTAAAATTTTTAGCGAATCATTCGTTCATTCGTATGATAACGAATGAACGAATATAACGAATTTTAACGAAAACCGAAAAAAACAGAAACGAATTGCACATGTCTAGCGCCAATCAATTTAGAGGTCCAAAGAAACTCTGGTAAACCTTCTAAAGTGATCGACGCCCAATTGGTGGTCTTCATTCTGAAGGGTACAGAGTTTCTTCTGTAATGACTGTGGATAGGACCTGGAGGTCCTTGTTGAGTGGAGAGAGAGGGGCTGGGGCACAGGAGACCCAAAAGCCACCCAACAAGGACCTCCAGGTCCTATCCACAGTCATAACAGAAGAAACCGGCACTCTGTACTCTTCAGAACGAAGACCACCAATTGGGCGCCAATCACTTTAGAGGTCCAAAGAAACTCTGGTAAACCTTCTAAAGTGATTGACGCCCAATTGGTGGTCTTCAGTCTGAAGAGTACAGAGTTTCTTCTGTAATGACTGTGGATAGGGCCTGCAGGTCCTTGTTGGGTGGAACTCAGGGAGAGAGGGGCTGGGGCACAGGAGACCCAAAAGCCACCCAACAAGGACCACCAGGTCCTATCCACAGTCATTACAGAAGACACCGGCACTCTTCAGACTGAAGACCACCTTCATACAGCACACTTACCCTCTGAACCCCTCTCTCGATGTCTACAGGCCGCAGCTTATGCCCAGATCCCTAAGACACTCCTGTGCAGGACATAACGATCGATCCATCAATGGTAAAAGGTGGAATTTTTTTTAATTTGTACTTTTGCTGTATGTTGGGGAAATTATTCATACAGACTTGTACAGTTAGTGACAGGTCCATCTTAACCACTTGCTGACCGCCCCATTTTTACTGCTAGAGGGCAGCGGCTGTGCGCCGGATCACATATAGATTCATGATCCTGCACTTCCACCTGCAGGGGGCGTGCGCGTGCGCTGCCGGCGGGCCACTTCTCCTGCGATTACTCACAGCAGAAGCCAATCTGCAGGTGTCAGGCATTGGATGTCTGGATGTCCGCCGACACCCGACGATCTTAAACCACTTAAGGACCGCCTCCTACACATATACAATCGGCATAATGGCACGGCTAGGCATATCAACCTACAGGTACGTTGCTCTTTAAGGGCCCAGCCGTGGGTCGCGCGCGCGACCCGGTCCTTAGCTCAGTGGCCGCGGGACCCGCGGACCTGAGCGCCGCTGGTGTCCCGCGATCGGGTCACAGAGCTGAAGAACGGGGAGAGGTCTGTGTAAACAAACCTCTCCCCGCGCTTCCTAGTGAGGCTGTCACTGATCGTCTGTTCCCTGTCATAGGGTAAGACGATCAGTGACATCACATGCCAAGCCACACCCCCCTAGAGTAAGAAAACACGCACAGGGCTCGCTTAACCCCTCCCCGCCCCCTAGTGGTTAACTCCTTCACTGCCAGTGTCATTTACACAGGAATCAGTGCATTTAAATAGCACTGATTGCTGTATAAATGACAATGGTCCCAAAAATGTGTCAAAAATGTCCGATGTGTCCGCCATAATGTCGCAGTCACAAAAAAAAAAAATAATAAAAAAAAAATCGCTGATCGCCGCCATTAGTAGTAAAAAAATTTTTTTTTTAACTAAAAATGCTATAAAACTATCCCCTATTTTGTAAACGCTATAACTTGTGCGCAAACCAATCAATAATCGCTAATTGCGATTTTTTTTTACCAAAAATATGTAGAAGAATACATATCGGCCTAAACTGAGAAAAAAATATGTTTTTTTTATATATTTTTTTTCGGGGATATTTATTATAGCAAAAAATTAAAAATATTGAATTTTTTTCAAAATTGTCGCTCTATTTTTGTTTATAGCGCAAAAAATAAAAACCGCAGGGGCGATCAAATACCACCAAAAGAAAGCTCTATTTGTGTGAAAAAAAGGACGTCAATTTTGTTTGGGAGCCACGTCGCACGACCGCGCAATTGTCAGTTAAAGCGAAACAGTGCTGAATCGCAAAAAAGGGGCCTGGTCCTTTGCCTGCCAATTGGTCCGGGGCTGAAGTGGTTAAGCAGAGATTTAGAACGGAAGGAACTCTGCCTATGTAAACAAGGCACAGTTCTGTTCTAAAATAGGGGGGGGAGGGATGGATTTTGTGTTCCTGCAAAGCAGGGACTAAAATCCATCTCTTCCCCTTAGGCCCCTTTCACACTGAAGCATTTTTCAGGCGCTACAGCGTTAAAAACAGCGCCTGAAAAAAGCCGGTCCTTTAACTCCTTTAACGGTGCGCTAGCAGGACGGTAAAAAAAATAATTCTTTGGATCTGTGAAGGAGCGGTGTATTCACTCCTATACCGCTCCTATCCATTGAAATCAATGGGACACCGCGGTAATATGGCGGCAATACCCTTTTTCGGTCGCTAGCGGGGGTTAAAACCACCCCGCTATCGGCCGAATACCGCGGCTAAAACTACGGTAAAGCAGCGCCAGTGTGAAACCGGCCTTAGTAAAAGCACCTCACACAGTATGGTAAACATAAACACTGGCTAGGCACGCAGTTAACCCTTTGACCAATCGCTGTATAAATGTCACTGGTCCCAAAAAATTATCAAAAGTGTCCGATCTGTCCGCCGCAATGTCGCAGTCCCGATAAAAATTGCAGATCACCGCCATTACTAGTATAAAAAAAAAAAAAAAACAGTCAAAATGACCGAATTTTGTCAGATTTTTCGTATATATATATATATATTGTATGGCCAGCATAGGTTCCGGTTCACATCGCGACTTCAGCGCGGCCTGTAAACGACTTCTGTAATAGAATTCAATCCCAAGTCGCTCTGAAGTCGCCCACCAAAAGGTAGAGGAACCTTTTTCTAAGGCTCCGATTAGAAGGGTCCCATTGCACTGCATGGAGAGCGACTTTTCAGGCGGCTCAGTTGGACAAATTAATACAATGTAACATAAATCACATCTACTGTAATCAATAACATCCCAATGTATCCAAATCTCCGCAGACCGCCCTTCCCGAGAATTCATGTTCTCCTCTACAGATCTATACTTATCCTTTCATTAGAAGTCTCCGTCATAATATCTTCCAGACAAGCCCCTCCCCCTTGAGAGGAAATCTCAGCAGCTTCTCTCTCTGCAATCACATCTGTTTCAGTGCCGTTTGGAATTAGAGATAAAAATGCTAAACGGGGATCGTTTATCCTTTTGGCTCTCATTGCGACTCCTCTGAAAAACAATTTGCAATGGATTGCCTTTCAGAGGCATTTGGCAGGCATCTCAGAGGCGATAACTTCCCTGCTCAGAGCCTGTTTTAACCCTTACAAGGAAGCAGCAACCCACCGCAACCGCGTGCATTACTCACAGTTGCAGGGCATGTGATGGTGCAAGAATTGGGGTGATCTGAGGGGTGAAAGTGCAGGAATTGGGGAGATGTGGGGTGTGAAGGTGCAGGAATTGGGGTGATCTGAGGTGTGAAGGTGCAAGAATTGGGGTGATCTGAGGTGTGAAGATGCAGGAATTGGGGTGATCTGAGGTGTGAAGATGCAGGAATTGGGGTGATCTGAGGTGTGAAGGTGCAGGAATTGGGGTGACGTGAGGTGTGAAGATGCAGGAATTGGGGTGATGTGGGGTGTGAAGGTGCAGGAATTGGGGTGACCTGAGGTGTGAAGGTGCAGGAATTGGGGTGATGTGGGGTGTAAAGGTGCAGGAATTGGGGTGATGTGGGGTGTGAAGGTGCAGGAATTGGGGTGACGTGAGGTGTGAAGGTGCAGGAATTGGGGTGATCTGAGGTGTGAAGGTGCAGGAATTGGGGTGACGTGAGGTGTGAAGATGCAGGAATTGGGGTGATGTAGGGTGTGAAGGTGCAGGAATTGGGGTGACGTGAGGTGTGAAGGTGCAGGAATTGGGGTGATCTGAGGTGTGAAGGTGCAGGAATTGGGGTGATCTGAGGTGTGAAGGTGCAGGAATTGGGGTGATCTGAGGGGTGAAGGTGCAGGAATTGGGGTGAAGGTGCAGGAATTGGGGTGATCTGAGGTGTGAAGGTGCAGGAATTTGGGGGATCTGAGGGGTGAAGATGCAGGAATTGGGGTGATCTGAGGGGTGAAGGTGCAGGAATTGGGTGATCTGAGGGGTGAAGATGCAGGAATTGGGTGATCTGAGGGGTGAAGGTGCAGGACTTGGGGTGATCTGAGGTGGGAAAGAGCTGGAATTGGGGTGATCTGAGGGGTGAAGGTGCAGGAATTGGGGTGATCTGAGGTGTGAAGGTGCAGGAAGATCTATGATTCTCTATTGTTTAGTGGCCCTCGGTTGGCCAATGCTGGTAAATTGACCCTCCCTGGCTATGGAAAGGTATCTGACTTCTCTTCTTTCCCTCCCCTCTGTACAAATCTAATAAATAATATGACATAAATTCCCCTGACACTATAGAGGCCGCCGTGTGATAAACTTTACGGATTTTTGCTGTTTATAATTTGTGACTTTTATTCTTAGACAAAAATGTTGTTGCATAATTATTGTTTGCATCCCCCATGGGCGCCATTTACACATTTACAATGGGAAGCTTGGAATGGTATTGTTAGACCCGGCTGCTTTCTCTGGCACACAAGAAGTTAATCCCGTGTTATGAAGTTGTGGGATCTTTGGAGTTCCTCTATGAAGTCCTCATCTTCCTGACCCCCCCCCCCCCCCCCCCCCCCCCCCCCCCCCCCCGCACGTGACAGCTGCTTCCTGACCCCCCCACCTGCCATATATTCAGCTTCTGCTTTCTGCTTCCTCCCGTCCCGTGCTGTGTGTGCACTGCTGAGGGAAGACACGGGGCCCTTGCCTGACCATCTTCCTGTGTACAATGCCAAGTGAGGACACGGGGGCCCTTGCCTCACTAACTTCCTCTGAATCCTGTGGAGGGAGAGCACGGGACCCTTGCCTCACCTACTTCCTGTGGAGGGAGAGCACGGGACCCTTGCCTCACCTACTTCCTGTGGAGGGAGAGCACGGGGGCCCTTGCCTCACCAACTTTCTGTTGAGGGAGAGCACGGGGCCCTTGCCTCACCTACTTCCTGTGGAAGGAGAGCATGGGGACCCTTGCCTCCCCTACTTCCTGTGGAGGGAGAGCATGGGGCCCTTGCCTCACCTACTTCCTGTGGAGGGAGAGCACAGGGGCCCTTGCCTCACCTACTTCCTGTGGAAGGAGAGCATGGGGACCCTTGCCTCACCTACTTCCTGTGGAGGGAGAGCACAGGGGCCCTTGCCTCACCTACTTCCTGTGGAAGGAGAGCACAGGGGCCCTTGCCTCACCAACTTCCTGTGGAGGGAGAGCACGGGACCCTTGCCTCACCTACTTCCTGTGGAGGGAGAGCACGGGACCCTTGCCTCACCTACTTCCTGTGGAGGGAGAGCACGGGGGCCCTTGCCTCACCAACTTTCTGTTGAGGGAGAGCACGGGGCCCTTGCCTCACCTACTTCCTGTGGAAGGAGAGCATGGGGACCCTTGCCTCACCTACTTCCTGTGGAGGGAGAGCATGGGGCCCTTGCCTCACCTACTTCCTGTGGAGGGAGAGCACAGGGGCCCTTGCCTCACCTACTTCCTGTGGAAGGAGAGCATGGGGACCCTTGCCTCACCTACTTCCTGTGGAAGGAGAGCATGGGGACCCTTGCCTCACCTACTTCCTGTGGAGGGAGAGCACAGGGGCCCTTGCCTCACCTACTTCCTGTGGAAGGAGAGCACAGGGGCCCTTGCCTCACCAACTTCCTGTGGAGGGAGAGCACGGGGTCTTTGCCTCACCAACTTCCTGTGGAGGGAGAGCACGGGCCACGGGGCCCTTGCCTTACCTACTTCCTGCGTGCTAATAAGTGACCTGAGGAGATCTGTGTAGCCACCCCAATCACCCCATAATCTCCACATCTGTGTGTTGGGCTTAGTTCAGCAATAAACCCCAATGTGTTTATCTCTCCCACACCACAAAGTGAGCTCTATGCTTCCGGTGTCCTGCCGAGAAAGTTCCCCCGCCGGATTAGGACCCCCCCTCTACCACGCAGGCGCAGCGCTTGTGCAGTATGAAGGACTAGGCATCTTCCGAAAATTGCCGAAGCTAAACAGCTGCGAGTGAAGTGTACACCGCGCAGGCACAGTTAACATGTCGGTGTACGAGAGACGATGCCGCACGCTCCGGATGCTCGCGCTACTCTGCAAGGGGCGGGTCCGTAACCAAGGGCGACATTTGTTATTATTATTACTGTAACCAAGGGCCAGATTTTTAAGTATTGCAAAACCCGCCTTTCTTTTATTTAAACACACCTTTGTCCCCTGCTTAGAGTGACAATAGACCCGCCCCTTAGTTAGACTCCCCTTGCAGAGTAGCACGAGCATCGGGAGCGTGCGGCGTCGTCTCGTACACCGCCTGCGCAGTGTACACAGGGGCGGACTGACAACTCATGGGGCCCCCGGGCAATAGGAGATTATGGGGCCACACAGTATACAATCACACAGTATACACACACATACAGTATACAATCACACAGTATACACATACATGTACACACGGTATACACACACACACACAGTATACACATACATGTACACACAGTATATACAAACATGTTTCTATTGGCTGAGAAGGTACTGGAGAGGTGGGGCAGCTATAATCTCTGGATTTTTAGACCAAAAGGATGTCGGTAAGGGACATTTCAGAGACAGATGTAAAAAAAACACAGATTTTTACATACTGTCCCTGGTTTTACTGAGGCTGGCAACCCTGAGAGGGCCCCCTAGAGGCCCGGGGCCCTCGGGAAGTGCCCGAGTGGCCGAATGGTCAGTCCGCCCCTGGGTGTACACTTCACTCCCACTTGCTTACCTTCTGCGATTTTCGGAAGATCCCTAGTCCTTCGTACTGCGCACGCGCTGCGCCTGCGCAGTACAGAGGGGTCCTTATCCGCCGAGGGGAACCATCTCGGCAGGACACCCGCATTGCATATATCAGACAGGTATGTCTCACCCAACCTGCAAAGTGTCCTCCACTAGATAACATTTACATAAGACTCCTACAAGTAGGAGCCGTGCCGTCACCCCGAGTAAATATACGAAGGGAAATGATGTAGAAATATACGGGACTCTCAGCGGTACCAAAATATAACATATGAAATAAATCTATAAAAAAAAAAAACAATATCTTATTTTGGAATCAATAACAAGTTCTCACTAAAAGAACCGATGTGATACAATCCGCAACAATTTCTAAGATCATATCCTCAACTAGGGCTGCCATCTTTTCTTCAAGCCAAATTTCTTCAAGCGGCACACAGCAAAAAAAAACATTTGTAAGGGGCAATGCTGTGGACTGTGGTGTAAAATAAAACTCTGATGTAAGAGGGATCTCAGGGGTGTAGGTGCAGGAATTGGGGTGATCTGAGGGGTGAAGGAATTGGGGTGATCTGAGGGGTGAAGGTGAAGGAATTGGGGTGATCTGAGGGTGAAGGTGCAGGAATTGGGGTTGATCTGAGGTGTGAAGGTGCAGGAATTGGGGGGGATCTGAGGGGTGAAGGTGCAGGAATTGGGGTTGATCTGAGGTGTGAAGGTGCAGGAATTGGGGGGATCTGAGGGGTGAAGGTGCAGGAATTGGGGGGGATCTGAGGGGTGAAGGTGCAGGAATTGGGGTGATGTGAGGGATGAAGGTGCAGGAATTGTGGTGATGTGAGGGGTGAAGGTGTAGGAATTGGGGTGATCTGAGGGGTGAAGGTGAAGGAATTGGAGTGATCTGAGGGGTGAAGGTGAAGGAATTGGGGTGATCTGAGGTGTGAAGGTGCAGGAATTGGGGTGATCTGAGGGGTGAAGGTGCAGGAATTGGGGTTGATCTGAGGTGTGAAGGTGCAGGAATTGGGGGGATCTGAGGGGTGAAGGTGCAGGAATTGGGGTTGATCTGAGGTGTGAAGGTGCAGGAATTGGGGGGGATCTGAGGGGTGAAGGTGCAGGAATTGGGGGGGATCTGAGGGGTGAAGGTGCAGGAATTGGGGTGATGTGAGGGATGAAGGTGCAGGAATTGTGGTGATGTGAGGGGTGAAGGTGCAGGAATTGGGGTGATCTCAGGGGTGTAGGTGCAGGAATTGGGGTGATCTGAGGGGTGAAGGAATTGGGGTGATCTGAGGGGTGAAGGTGAAGGAATTGGGGTGATCTGAGGGGTGAAGGTGCAGGAATTGGGGTTGATCTGAGGTGTGAAGGTGCAGGAATTGGGGTTGATCTGAGGTGTGAAGGTGCAGGAATTGGGGGGGATCTGAGGGGTGAAGGTGCAGGAATTGGGGGGGATCTGAGGGGTGAAGGTGCAGGAATTGGGGTGATGTGAGGGATGAAGGTGCAGGAATTGTGGTGATGTGAGGGGTGAAGGTGTAGGAATTGGGGTGATCTGAGGGGTGAAGGTGAAGGAATTGGAGTGATCTGAGGGGTGAAGGTGAAGGAATTGGGGTGATCTGAGGTGTGAAGGTGCAGGAATTGGGTGATCTGAGGGGTGAAGGTGCAGGAATTGGGGTTGATCTGAGGTGTGAAGGTGCAGGAATTGGGGTGATCTGAGGGGTGAAGGTGCAGGAATTGGGGTGATCTGAGGGGTGAAGGTGCAGGAATTGGGGTGATCTGAGGGGTGAAGGTGAAGGAATTGGAGTGATCTGAGGTGTGAAGGTGCAGGAATTGGGGTGATCTGAGGGGTGAAGGTGCAGGAATTGGGGTGATCTGAGGGGTGAAGGTGCAGGAATTGGAGTGATCTGAGGGGTGAAGGTGAAGGAATTGGAGTGATCTGAGGTGTGAAGGTGCAGGAATTGGGGTGATCTGAGGGGTGAAGGTGAAGGAATTGGGGTGATCTGAGGGGTGAAGGTGCAGGAATTGGGGTTGATCTGAGGTGTGAAGGTGCAGGAATTGGGGTTGATCTGAGGGGTGAAGGTGCAGGAATTGGGGTGATCTGAGGGGTGAAGGTGCAGGAATTGGAGTGATCTGAGGGGTGAAGGTGCAGGAATTGGAGTGATCTGAGGGGTGAAGGTGCAGGAATTGGGGTGATCTGAGGGGTGAAGGTGCAGGAATTGGAGTGATCTGAGGGGTGAAGGTGCAGGAATTGGGGTGATCTGAGGGGTGAAGGTGCAGGAATTGGAGTGATCTGAGGGGTGAAGGTGCAGGAATTGGAGTGATCTGAGGTGTGAAGGTGCAGGAATTGGGGTGATCTGAGGGGTGAAGGTGCAGGAATTGGGGTGATCTGAGGGTGAAGGTGCAGGAATTGGGGTGATCTGAGGGGTGAAGGTGAAGGAATTGGAGTGATCTGAGGGGTGAAGGTGCAGGAATTGGGATTGATCTGAGGTGTGAAGGTGCAGGAATTGGGGTGATCTGAGGGGTGAAGGTGAAGGAATTGGGGTGATCTGAGGGGTGAAGGTGCAGGAATTGGGGTTGATCTGAGGTGTGAAGGTGCAGGAATTGGGGGGGATCTGAGGGGTGAAGGTGCAGGAATTGGGGTTGATCTGAGGTGTGAAGGTGCAGGAATTGGGGGGGATCTGAGGGGTGAAGGTGCAGGAATTGGGGGGGATCTGAGGGGTGAAGGTGCAGGAATTGGGGTGATGTGAGGGGTGAAGGTGCAGGAATTGTGGTGATGTGAGGGGTGAAGGTGTAGGAATTGGGGTGATCTGAGGGGTGAAGGTGAAGGAATTGGAGTGATCTGAGGGGTGAAGGTGAAGGAATTGGGGTGATCTGAGGTGTGAAGGTGCAGGAATTGGGGTGATCTGAGGGGTGAAGGTGCAGGAATTGGGGTTGATCTGAGGTGTGAAGGTGCAGGAATTGGGGTTGATCTGAGGTGTGAAGGTGCAGGAATTGGGGTGATCTGAGGGGTGAAGGTGCAGGAATTGGGGTGATCTGAGGGGTGAAGGTGAAGGAATTGGAGTGATCTGAGGTGTGAAGGTGCAGGAATTGGGGTGATCTGAGGGGTGAAGGTGCAGGAATTGGGGTGATCTGAGGGGTGAAGGTGCAGGAATTGGAGTGATCTGAGGGGTGAAGGTGAAGGAATTGGAGTGATCTGAGGTGTGAAGGTGCAGGAATTGGGGTGATCTGAGGGGTGAAGGTGAAGGAATTGGGGTGATCTGAGGGGTGAAGGTGCAGGAATTGGGGTGATCTGAGGGGTGAAGGTGCAGGAATTGGGGTGATCTGAGGGGTGAAGGTGAAGGAATTGGAGTGATCTGAGGGGTGAAGGTGCAGGAATTGGGGTGATCTGAGGGAGTGAAGGTGGAGGAATTGGGGTGATCTGAGGGGTGAAGGTGCAGGAATTGGGGTGATCTGAGGTGTGAAGGTGCAGGAATTGGGGGTGATCTGGGGGGTGAAGGTGAAGGAATTGGGGTGATCTGAGGGGTGAAGGAATTGGGGTGATCTGAAGGTGCAGGAATTGGGGTGATCTGAGGGGTGAAGGTGCAGGAATTGGGGTGATCTGGGGGTGAAGGTGGAGGAATTGGGGTGATCTGAGGGGTGAAGGTGCAGGAATTGGGGTGATCTGAGGGGTGAAGGTGCAGGAATTGGGGTGATCTGAGGGGTGAAGGTGGAGGAATTGGGGTGATCTGAGGGGTGAAGGTGGAGGAATTGGGGTGATCTGAGGGGTGAAGGTGCAGGAATTGGGGTGATCTGAGGGGTGAAGGTGGAGGAATTGGGGTGATCTGAGGGGTGAAGGTGAAGGAATTGGGGTGATCTGAGGGGTGAAGGAATTGGGGTGATCTGAAGGTGCAGGAATTGGGGTGATCTGAGGGGTGAAGGTGCAGGAATTGGGGTGATCTGGGGGGTGAAGGTGGAGGAATTGGGGTGATCTGAGGGGTGAAGGTGCAGGAATTGGGGTGATCTGAGGTGTGAAGTTGCAGGAATTGGGGTGATCTGGGGGGTGAAGGTGCAGGAATTGGGTGATCTGGGGGGTGACGGTGCAGGAATTGGGGTGATCTGAGGGGTGGAGGAATTGAGGTGATCTGAGGGGTGCAGGAATTGGGGTGATCTGGGGGGTTAAGGTGGAGGAATTGGGGTGATCTGAGGGTGAAGGTGCAGGAATTGGGGGTGATCTGAGGGGTGAAGGAATTGGGGTGATCTGAGGGGTGAAGGTGCAGGAATTGGGGTGATCTGGGGGGTGAAGGTGGAGGAATTGGGGTGATCTGAGGGGTGAAGGAATTGGGGTGATCTGAGGGGTGAAGGTGCAGGAATTGGGGTGATCTGAGGGGTGAAGGTGCAGGAATTGGGGTGATCTGAGGGGTGAAGGAATTGGGGTGATCTGAGGGGTGAAGGTGAAGGAATTGGGGTGATCTGAGGGTGAAGGTGCAGGAATTGGGGTGATCTGAGGGGTGAAGGTGCAGGAATTGGGGTGATCTGAGGGTGAAGGTGCAGGAATTGGGGTGATCTGAGGGGTGAAGGTGGAGGAATTGGGGTGATCTGAGGGGTGAAGGTGCAGGAATTGGGGTGATCTGAGGGGTGAAGGTGCAGGAATTGGGGTGATCTGAGGGTGTGAAGGTGGAGGAATTGGGGTGATCTGAGGGGTGAAGGTGCAGGAATTGGGGTGATCTGAGGTGTGAAGTTGCAGGAATTGGGGTGATCTGGGGGGTGAAGGTGCAGGAATTGGGGTGATCTGAGGGGTGGAGGAATTGAGGTGATCTGAGGGGTGCAGGAATTGGGGTGATCTGGGGGGTTAAGGTGGAGGAATTGGGGTGATCTGAGGGGTGAAGGTGCAGGAATTGGGGTGATCTGAGGGGTGAAGGTGCAGGAATTGGGGTGATCTGGGGGGTGAAGGTGGAGGAATTGGGGTGATCTGAGGGGTGAAGGTGCAGGAATTGGGGTGATCTGAGGGGTGAAGGTGCAGGAATTGGGGTGATCTGAGGGGTGAAGGTGGAGGAATTGGGGTGATCTGAGGGGTGAAGGTGGAGGAATTGGGGTGATCTGAGGGGTGAAGGAATTGGGGTGATCTGAGGGGTGAAGGTGCAGGAATTGGGGTGATCTGAGGGGTGAAGGTGGAGGAATTGGGGTGATCTGAGGGGTGAAGGTGAAGGAATTGGGGTGATCTGAGGGGTGAAGGAATTGGGGTGATCTGAAGGTGGAGGAATTGGGGTGATCTGAGGGGTGAAGGTGCAGGAATTGGGGTGATCTGGGGGTGAAGGTGGAGGAATTGGGGTGATCTGAGGGGTGAAGGTGCAGGAATTGGGGTGATCTGAGGTGTGAAGGTGCAGGAATTGGGGTGATCTGAGGGGTGAAGGTGCAGGAATTGGGGTGATCTGGGGGTGACGGTGCAGGAATTGGGGTGATCTGAGGGGTGAAGGTGCAGGAATTGAGGTGATCTGAGGGGTGAAGGTGCAGGAATTGGGGTGATCTGGGGGGTTAAGGTGGAGGAATTGGGGTGATCTGAGGGGTGAAGGTGCAGGAATTGGGGTGATCTGAGGGGTGCAGGAATTGGGGTGATGTGAGGGGTGAAGGTGCAGGAATTGGGGGGATCTGAGGGGTGAAGGTGCAGGAATTGGGGGGGATCTGAGGGGTGAAGGTGCAGGAATTGGGGTGTGATGTGAGGGGTGAAGGTGCAGGAATTGGGGTGATCTGAGGGGTGAAGGTGCAGGAATTGGGGTGATCTGAGGGGTGAAGGTGCAGGAATTGGGGGGGGTGATCTGAGGGGTGAAGTGCAGGAATTGGGGTGATGTGAGGGGTGAAGGTGCAGGAATTGGTGTGATGTGAGGGGTGAAGGTGCAGGAATTGGGGTGATGTGAGGGGTGAAGGTGCAGGAATTGGGGTGATCTGAGGGGTGAAGGTGCAGGAATTGGGGTGATCTGAGGGGTGAAGGTGCAGGAATTGGGGGGATGTGAGGGGTGAAGGTGCAGGAATTGGGGTGATCTGAGGGGTGAAGGTGCAGGAATTGGGGTGATGTGAGGGGTGAAGGTGCAGGAATTGGGGTGATGTGAGGGGTGAAGGTGCAGGAATTGGGGTGATCTGAGGGGTGAAGGTGCAGGAATTGGGGTGATGTGAGGGGTGAAGGTGCAGGAATTGGGGTGATCTGAGGGGTGAAGGTGCAGGAATTGGGGTGATCTGAGGGGTGAAGGTGCAGGAATTGGGGTGATGTGAGGGGTGAAGGTGCAGGAATTGGGGTGATGTGAGGGGTGAAGGTGCAGGAATTGGGGTGATGTGAGGGGTGAAGGTGCAGGAATTGGGGTGTTGTGAGGGGTGAAGGTGCAGGAATTGGGGTGATGTGAGGGGTGAAGGTGCAGGAATTGGGGTGATGTGAGGGGTGAAGGTGCAGGAATTGGGGTGATCTGAGGGGTGAAGGTGCAGGAATTGGGGTGATGTGAGGGGTGAAGGTGCAGGAATTGGGGTGATGTGAGGGGTGAAGGTGCAGGAATTGGGGTGATCTGAGGGGTGAAGGTGCAGGAATTGGGGGGGATCTGAGGGGTGAAGGTGCAGGAATTGGGGGTGATGTGAGGTGTGAAGGTGCAGGAATTGGGGGATCTGAGGGGTGAAGGTGCAGGAATTGGGGGTGATGTGAGGTGTGAAGGTGCAGGAATTGGGGGGATCTGAGGGGTGAAGGTGCAGGAATTGGGGTGATGTGAGGGGTGAAGGTGCAGGAATTGGGGTGATGTGAGGGGTGAAGGTGCAGGAATTGGGGTGATCTGAGGGGTGAAGGTGCAGGAATTGGGGTGATGTGAGGGGTGAAGGTGCAGGAATTGGGGTGATGTGAGGGGTGAAGGTGCAGGAATTGGGGTGATGTGAGGGGTGAAGGTGCAGGAATTGGGGTGATCTGAGGGGTGAAGGTGGAGGAATTGGGGGTGATGTGAGGTGTGAAGGTGCAGGAATTGGGGGGATCTGAGGGGTGAAGGTGCAGGAATTGGGGTGATGTGAGGGGTGAAGGTGCAGGAATTGGGGTGATCTGAGGGGTGAAGGTGCAGGAATTGGGGTGATCTAGAGAGGAGCAGTAGAGATGTGAAGAAGAGGAGACATCGCTTTGGTCTTCTCTCTGATTTCTTGGCCGCGGTTGGGATTTCTTATAACGGGAAGTCGGCGGTGCCAAAGCTCCTTCTAGCTGGAGGAATATTAATCCCCAGCGCCTTGTTGTAGTTCCAGATTGTAAACACTGCGAGAGTCCGCCGTGGCGTCAGCCAATAGGGATCATCGGATATGTCTGCGCTCTGCAGCTTAAAGGGACATCGGCTTCAAACCATTTCCCAGCTTGGGTGCTGCAGACTGTAGCTGTGCAATCTGCTAATCAATTGCTTTCTTACAATCAGAGGCGTAACTAGAACCTTCCGGGTCCCAGTGCAAGAAACTATGAAGGGCCCCCCTGTACTCTGGTCCTGGAGCCCTTTCCACCAATCCCGGGGCCCTTTCCACCAATCCCAGGGGCCTTTATTATTTGGGACCCTTTCTTATGTCCTGCAGCATGATGCCCCCTTCCTGCCATCTTGGGTCGGGTTGCCACCTCTTCTTCAAGCCAATTCCGAACACTTTAGCGGTGCACAGTAAATCATTTTGTAGTATACACTATGTATATATATTTGTGAGTCCCCCCTTACATCTGAATCCACAGAGTTCCCCTTTACATCTGAATCCACAGAGTTCCCCTTTACATCTGAATCCACAGAGTTCCCCTTTACATCTGAATCCGCAGAGTTCCCCATTTACATCTGAATCCACAGAGTTCCCCTTTACATCTGAATCCACAGAGTTCCCCTTTACATCTGAATCCACAGAGTTCCCCTTTTACATCTGAATCCACAGAGTTCCCCTTTACATCTGAATCCACAGAGTTCTCCTTACATCTGAATCCACAGAGTTCCCCTTAAATCTGAATCCACAGAGTTCCCCTTTACATCTGAATCCACAGAGTTCCCCTTTTACATCTGAATCCACAGAGTTCCCCTTTTACATCTGAATCCACAGAGTTCCCCTTTTACATCTGAATCCACAGAGTTCCCCTTTTACATCTGAATCCACAGAGTTCCCCTTTTACATCTGAATCCACAGAGTTCCCCTTTTACATCTGAATCCACAGAGTTCCCCTTTTACATCTGAATCCACAGAGTTCCCCCTTTACATCTGAATCCACAGAGTTCCCCTTTTACATCTGAATCCACAGAGTTCCCCTTACATCTGAATCCACAGAGTTCCCCTTACATCTGAATCCACAGAGTTTCCTTTACATCTGAATCCACAGAGTTCCCCTTTACATCTGAATCAGCAGAGTTCCCCTTTTACATCTGAATCCACAGAGTTTTCCCTTTACATCTGAATCCACAGAGTTCCCCTTTTACATCTGAATCCACAGAGTTCCCCTTTTACATCTGAATCCACAGAGTTGTCCTTACATCTGAATCCACAGAGTTCCCCTTTTACATCTGAATCCACAGAGTTCCCCTTTTACATCTGAATCCACAGAGTTCCCCTTTACATCTGAATCCACATAGTTCCCCTTTTACATCTGAATCCACAGAGTTCCCCTTTTACATCTGAATCCACAGAGTTCCCCTTTTACATCTGAATCCACAGAGTTCCCCTTTTACATCTGAATCCACAGAGTTCCCCTTTTACATCTGAATCCACAGAGTTCCCCTTTTACATCTGAATCCACAGAGTTCCCCTTTTACATCTGAATCCACAGAGTTCCCCTTTTACATCTGAATCCACAGAGTTCCCCTTTTACATCTGAATCCACAGAGTTCCCCTTTTACATCTGAATCCACAGAGTTCCCCTTTTACATCTGAATCCACAGAGTTCCCCTTTTACATCTGAAACCGCAGAGTTCCCCTTTTACATCTGAATCCACAGAGTTCCCCTTTTACATCTGAATCCGCAGAGTTCCCCTTTTACATCTGAAACCGCAGAGTTCCCCTTTTACATCTGAATCCACAGAGTTCCCCTTTTACATCTGAATCCACAGAGTTCCCCTTTTACATCTGAATCCACATAGTTCCCCTTTTACATCTGAATCCACATAGTTCCCCTTTTACATCTGAATCCACATAGTACCCCTTTTACATCTGAATCCACATAGTTCCCCTTTTACATCTGAATCCACAGAGTTCCCCTTTTACATCTGAATCCACAGAGTTCCCCTTTTACATCTGAATCCACAGAGTTCCCCTTTTACATCTGAATCCACAGAGTTCCCCTTTTACATCTGAATCCACAGAGTTCCCCTTTTACATCTGAATCCACATAGTTCCCCTTTTACATCTGAATCCACAGAGTTCCCCTTTTACATCTGAATCCACAGAGTTCCCCTTTTACATCTGAATCCACAGAGTTCCCCTTTTACATCTGAATCCACAGAGTTCCCCTTTTACATCTGAATCCACAGAGTTCCCCTTTTACATCTGAAACCGCAGAGTTCCCCTTTTACATCTGAATCCACAGAGTTCCCCTTTTACATCTGAATCCAGAGTTCCCCTTTTACATCTAAACTCCTAGAGTTCCCCTTTTACATCTGAATCAGCAGAGTTCCCCTTTTACATCTGAAACCGCAGAGTTCCCCTTTTACATCTGAATCTGCAGAGTTCCCCTTTTACATCTGAAACCGCAGAGTTCCCCTTTTACATCTGAATCCACAGAGTTCCCCTTTTACATCTGAATCCACAGAGTTCCCCTTTTACATCTGAATCCACAGAGTTCCCCTTTTACATCTGAATCCACAGAGTTCCCCTTTTACATCTGAATCCACAGAGTTCCCCTTTTACATCTGAATCCACATAGTTCCCCTTTTACATCTGAATCCGCATAGTTCCCCTTTTACATCTGAATCCACAGAGTTCCCCTTTTACATCTGAATCCACAGAGTTCCCCTTTTACATCTGAATCCACAGAGTTCCCCTTTTACATCTGAATCCACATAGTTCCCCTTTTACATCTGAATCCACAGAGTTCCCCTTTTACATCTGAATCCACAGAGTTCCCCTTTTACATCTGAATCCACAGAGTTCCCCTTTTACATCTGAATCCACATAGTTCCCCTTTTACATCTGAATCCACAGAGTTCCCCCTTTTACATCTGAATCCACAGAGTTCCCCTTTTACATCTGAATCCACAGAGTTCCCCTTTTACATCTGAATCCACAGAGTTCCCCTTTTACATCTGAATCCACAGAGTTCCCTTTTACATCTGAATCCACAGAGTTCCCCTTTTACATCTGAATCCACAGAGTTCCCCCTTTTACATCTGAATCCACAGAGTTCCCCTTTTACATCTGAATCCACATAGTTCCCCTTTTACATCTGAATCCACAGAGTTCCCCTTTTACATCTGAATCCACAGAGTTCCCCTTTTACATCTGAATCCACAGAGTTCCCCCTTTTACATCTGAATCCACAGAGTTCCCCTTTTACATCTGAATCCACAGAGTTCCCCTTTTACATCTTAATCCACAGAGTTCCCCTTTTACATCTGAATCCACATTGTTCCCCTTTTACATCTGAATCCACAGAGTTCCCCTTTTACATCTGAATCCACAGAGTTCCCCTTTTACATCTGAATCCACAGAGTTCCCCTTTTACATCTGAATCCACAGAGTTCCCCTTTTACATCTGAATCCACAGAGTTCCCCTTTTACATCTGAATCCACAGAGTTCCCCTTTTACATCTGAATCCACAGAGTTTCCCCTTTTACATCTGAATCCACAGAGTTCCCCTTTTACATCTGAATCCACAGAGTTCCCCTTTACATCTGAATCCACAGAGTTCCCCTTTTACATCTGAATCCACAGAGTTCCCCTTTTACATCTGAATCCACAGAGTTCCCCTTTTACATCTGAATCCACAGAGTTCCCCTTTTACATCTGAATCCACAGAGTTCCCCTTTTACATCTGAATCCACAGAGTTCCCCTTTTACATCTGAATCCACAGAGTTCCCCTTTACATCTGAATCCACAGAGTTCCCCTTTTACATCTGAATCCACATAGTTCCCCTTTTACATCTGAATCCACAGAGTTCCCCTTTTACATCTGAATCCACATAGTTCCCCTTTTACATCTGAATCCACAGAGTTCCCCTTTTCACATCTGAATCCACAGAGTTCCCCTTTTACATCTGAATCCGCAGAGTTCCCCTTTTACATCTGAATCCACAGAGTTCCCCTTTTACATCTGAATCCACAGAGTTCCCCTTTTACATCTGAATCCGCAGAGTTCCCCTTTTACATCTGAATCCGCACAGTTCCCCTTTTACATCTGAATCCACAGAGTTCCCCTTTTACATCTGAATCCACAGAGTTCCCCTTTACATCTGAATCCACAGAGTTCCCCTTTTACATCTGAATCCACAGATTTCCCCTTTTACATCTGAATCCACAGAGTTCCCCTTTTACATCTGAATCCACAGAGTTCTCCCTTTTACATCTGAATCCACAGAGTTCCCCTTTTACATCTGAATCCACAGAGTTCCCCCTTTTACATCTGAATCCGCAGAGTTCCCCTTTTACATCTGAATCCACAGAGTTCCCCATTTACATCTGAATCCACAGAGTTCCCCTTACATCTGAATCCACAGAGTTCCCCTTTACATCTGAATCCACAGAGTTCCCCTTTTACATCTGAATCCACAGAGTTCCCCTTACATCTGAATCCACAGAGTTCCCCTTACATCTGAATCCACAGAGTTCCCCTTTACATCTGAATCCACAGAGTTCCCCTTTTACATCTGAATCCGCAGAGTTCCCCTTTACATCTGAATCCGCAGAGTTCCCCTTTTACATCTGAATCCACAGAGTTCCCCTTTTACATCTGAATCCACAGAGTTCCCCTTACATCTGAATCCACAGAGTTCCCCTTTACATCTGAATCCGCAGAGTTCCCCTTTACATCTGAATCCACAGAGTTCCCTTTACATCTGAATCCACAGAGTTCCCCTTACATCTGAATCCACAGAGTTCCCCTTTTACATCTGAATCCACAGAGTTCCCCTTTTACATCTGAATCCGCAGAGTTCCCCTTTTACATCTGAATCCGCAGAGTTCCCCTTACATCTGAATCCACAGAGTCCCCTTTTACATCTGAATCCACAGAGTTCCCTTTTTACATCTGAATCCACAGAGTTCCCCTTACATCTGAATCCACAGAGTTCCCTTTTACATCTGAATCCACAGAGTTCCCCTTTTACATCTGAATCCACAGAGTTCCCCTTTTCATCTGAATCCACAGAGTTCCCCTTTACATCTGAATCCGCAGAGTTCCCTTTACATCTGAATCCGCAGAGTTCCCCTTTACATCTGAATCCGCAGAGTTCCCCTTTACATCTGAATCCGCAGAGTTCCCTTTACATCTGAATCCGCAGAGTTCCCCCTTTACATCTGAATCCACAGAGTTCCCCTTTACATCTGAATCCGCAGAGTTCCCTTTTACATCTGAATCCGCAGAGTTCCCCTTTACATCTGAATCCACAGAGTTCCCCTTTTACATCTGAATCCACAGAGTTCCCCTTTTACATCTGAATCCACAGAGTTCCCCTTACATCTGAATCCGCAGAGTTCCCCTTTACATCTGAATCCGCAGAGTTCCCCTTTACATCTGAATCCGCAGAGTTCCCTTTACATCTGAATCCGCAGAGTTCCCCTTTTACATCTGAATCCGCAGAGTTCCCTTTACATCTGAATCAGCAGAGTTCCCTTTTACATCTGAATCCACAGAGTTCCCCTTTACATCTGAATCTACAGAGTTCCCCTTACATCTGAATCCACAGAGTTCCCCTTACATCTGAATCCACAGAGTTCCCCTTACATCTGAATCCACAGAGTTCCCCTTTACATCTGAATCCACAGAGTTCCCCTTTACATCTGAATCCACAGAGTTCCCCTTTACATCTGAATCCACAGAGTTCCCCTTTACATCTGAATCCACAGAGTTCCCCTTACATCTGAATCAGCAGAGTTCCCTTTACATCTGAATTCACAGAGTTTTCCTTACATCTGAATTCACAGAGTTCCCCTTTACATCTGAATCCACAGAGTTCCCCTTTACATCTGAATCCGCAGAGTTCCCCTTAAATCTGAATCCACAGAGTTCCCCTTACATCTGAATCCGCAGAGTTCCCCTTACATCTGAATCCACAGAGTTTTCCTTACATCTGAATCCACAGAGTTCTCCTTACATCTGAATTCACAGAGTTCCCTTTACATCTGAATTCACAGAGTTTTCCTTACATCTGAATCCACAGAGTTCCCCTTACATCTGAATTCACAGAGTTCCCCTTAAATCTGAATTCACAGAGTTCTCCTTACATCATAATTCACAGAGTTCTCCTTACATCTGAATCCACAGAGTTCTCCATTTACAACTGAATCCCCAGAGTTCCCCTTTACATCTGAATCCACATAGTTCTCCTTACATCTGAATCCACTGAGTTCTCCATTTACAACTGAATCCACAGAGTTCCCCTTTACATCTGAATCCACAGAGTTCTCCTTACATCTGAATCCACAGAGTTCTCCTTACATCTGAATCCACAGAGTTCTCCTTACATCTGAATCCACAGAGTTCTCCTTACATCTGAATCCACAGAGTTCCCCTTTACATCTGAATCCACAGAGTTCTCCTTACATCTGAATCCACAGAGTTCTCCTTACATCTGAATCCACAGAGTTCCCCTTTACATCTGAATCCACAGAGTTCTCCTTACATCTGAATCCACAGAGTTCCCCTTTTACATCTGAATCCACAGAGTCCCCCTTAAATCTGAATTCACAGAATTCTCTTTACATCTGAATTCACAGAGTTCCCCTTTTACATCTGAATCCACAGAGTTCCCTTTACATCTGAATCCGCAGAGTTCTCCTTACATCTGAATCCACAGAGTTCTCCTTACATCTGAATCCACAGAGTTCCCTTTACATCTGAATCCGCAGAGTTCTCCTTACATCTGAATCCACAGAGTTCTCCTTACATCTGAATCCACAGAGTTCTCCTTACATCTGAATCCACAGAGTTCCCCTTTACATCTGAAACCGCAGAGTTCCCCTTTTACATCTGAATCCGCAGAGTTTCCCTTTACATCTGAATCCGCAGAGTTCCCTTTTACATCTGAATCCGCAGAGTTCCCTTTTACATCTGAATCCACAGAGTTCCCTTTACATCTGAAACCACAGAGTTCCCCTTACATCTGAATCTACAGAGTTCCCCTTACATCTGAATCCACAGAGTTCCCCTTACATCTGAATCCACAGAGTTCTCCTTACATCTGAATCCGCCGAGTTCCCTTTACATCTGAATCCGCAGAGTTCCCTTTACATCTGAATCCGCAGAGTTCCCTTTACATCTGAATCCACAGAGTTCCCCTTACATCTGAATCTACAGAGTTCCCCTTACATCTGAATCCACAGAGTTCCCCTTTTACATCTGAATCCACAGAGTTCTCCTTACATCTGAATCCGCCGAGTTCCCTTTTACATCTGAATCCGCAGAGTTCCCTTTACATCTGAATCCGCAGAGTTCCCACTTACATCTGAATCCGCAGAGTTCCCCTTACATCTGAATCCGCAGAGTTCCCTTTACATCTGAATCCGCAGAGTTCCCACTTACATCTGAATCCACAGAGTTCCCCATTTATATCTGAATCCACAGAGTTCCCCTTACATCTGAATCAGCAGAGTTCCCCTTTTACATCTGAAACCGCAGAGTTCCCTTTACATCTGAATCCACAGAGTTCCCCTTTACATCTGAATCCGCAGAGTTCCCCTTTTACATCTGAATCCGCAGAGTTCCCCCCTTACATCTGAATCCGCAGAGTTTCCCCTTTTACATCTGAAACCGCAGAGTTCCCCTTTTACATCTGAATCCGCAGAGTTCCCCTTTTACATCTGAAACCGCAGAGTTCCCTTTTACATCTGAATCCCAGAGTTCCCCTTTTACATCTGAATCCGCAGAGTTCCCCTTTTACATCTGAATCCACAGAGTTCCCCTTACATCTGAATCCACAGAGTTCTCCATTTACAACTGAATCCACAGAGTTCCCCTTTACATCTGAATCCACAGAGTTCTCCTTACATCTGAATCCACAGAGTTCTCCATTTACAACTGAATCCACAGAGTTCCCTTTACATCTGAATCAGCAGAGTTCTCCTTTTACATCTGAATCCACAGAGTTCTCCTTACATCTGAATCCACAGAGTTCCCTTTTACATCTGAATCCGCAGAGTTCTCCTTACATCTGAATCCACAGAGTTCTCCTTACATCTGAATCCACAGAGTTCCCTTTTACATCTGAATCCACAGAGTTCTCCTTACATCTGAATCCACCGAGTTCTCCTTACATCTGAATCCACAGAGTTCTCCTTACATCTGAATCCACAGAGTTCCCTTTACATCTGAAACCACAGAGTTCCCCTTATATCTGAATCCGCAGAGTTTCCTTTACATCTGAATCCGCAGAGTTCCCTTTTACATCTGAATCCGCAGAGTTCCCTTTACATCTGAATCCACAGAGTTCCCTTTACATCTGAAACCACAGAGTTCCCCTTACATCTGAATCTACAGAGTTCCCCTTACATCTGAATCCACAGAGTTCCCTTTTACATCTGAATCCACAGAGTTCTCCTTACATCTGAATCCGCCGAGTTCCCTTTACATCTGAATCCGCAGAGTTCCCTTTACATCTGAATCCGCAGAGTTCCCTTTACATCTGAATCCACAGAGTTCCCCTTACATCTGAATCTACAGAGTTCCCCTTACATCTGAATCCACAGAGTTCCCCTTACATCTGAATCCACAGAGTTCTCCTTACATCTGAATCCGCCGAGTTCCCTTTACATCTGAATCCGCAGAGTTCCCTTTACATCTGAATCCGCAGAGTTCCCACTTTACATCTGAATCCGCAGAGTTCCCTTTACATCTGAATCCGCAGAGTTCCCTTTACATCTGAATCCGCAGAGTTCCCACTTACATCTGAATCCACAGAGTTCCCCATTTATATCTGAATCCACAGAGTTCCCCTTACATCTGAATCAGCAGAGTTCCCCTTTTACATCTGAATCCACAGAGTTCCCTTTACATCTGAATCCACAGAGTTCCCCTTTTACATCTGAATCCACAGAGTTCCCCTTACATCTGAATCCACAGAGTTCTCCTTACATCTGAATCCACAGAGTTCCCTTTACATCTGAATCCGCAGAGTTCCCTTTTACATCTGAATCCGCAGAGTTCCCACTTACATCTGAATCCACAGAGTTCCCCATTTATATCTGAATCCACAGAGTTCCCCTTACATATGAATCAGCAGAGTTCCCCTTTACATCTGAATCCACAGAGTTCCCTTTACATCTGAATCCACAGAGTTCCCCTTACATCTGAATCCACAGAGTTCCCCTTACATCTGAATCCACAGAGTTCTCCTTACATCTGAATCCGCAGAGTTCCCTTTTACATCTGAATCCGCAGAGTTCCCTTTTACATCTGAATCCACAGAGTTCTCCTTACATCTGAATCCGCAGAGTTCCCCTTTTACATCTGAATCCGCAGAGTTCCCTTTACATCTGAATCCGCAGAGTTCCCACTTACATCTGAATCCGCAGAGTTCCCTTTACATCTGAATCCACAGAGTTCTCCTTACATCTGAATCCACAGAGTTCTCCTTACATCTGAATCCACAGAGTTCTCCTTACATCTGAATCCGCAGAGTTCCCTTTACATCTGAATCCGCAGAGTTCTCCTTACATCTGAATCCACAGAGTTCTCCTTACATCTGAATCCACAGAGTTCCCCTTTTACATCTGAATCCACAGAGTTCTCCTTACATCTGAATCCACAGAGTTCTCCTTACATCTGAATCCACAGAGTTCTCCTTACATCTGAATCCACAGAGTTCCCTTTACATCTGAAACCACAGAGTTCCCCTTATATCTGAATCCGCAGAGTTTCCTTTACATCTGAATCCGCAGAGTTCCCTTTACATCTGAATCCGCAGAGTTCCCTTTACATCTGAATCCACAGAGTTCCCCTTTACATCTGAATCCACAGAGTTCCCTTTACATCTGAATCCGCAGAGTTCCCTTTACATCTGAATCCACAGAGTTCCCCTTACATCTGAATCTACAGAGTTTCCCTTACATCTGAATCCACAGAGTTCCCCTTACATCTGAATCCACAGAGTTCTCCTTACATCTGAATCCGCAGAGTTCCCTTTACATCTGAATCCGCAGAGTTCCCTTTACATCTGAATCCGCAGAGTTCCCTTTACATCTGAATCCGCAGAGTTCCCACTTACATCTGAATCCGCAGAGTTCCCTTTACATCTGAATCCGCAGAGTTCCCACTTACATCTGAATCCACAGAGTTCCCCTTACATCTGAATCTACAGAGTTCCCCTTACATCTGAATCCACAGAGTTCCCCTTACATCTGAATCCACAGAGTTCTCCTTACATCTGAATCCGCAGAGTTCCCTTTACATCTGAATCCGCAGAGTTCCCTTTACATCTGAATCCACAGAGTTCTCCTTACATCTGAATCCGCAGAGTTCCCACTTACATCTGAATCCGCAGAGTTCCCTTTACATCTGAATCCACAGAGTTCTCCTTACATCTGAATCCGCAGAGTTTCCTTACACTGTAAGGGGGACTCTGCATACTCTGTAAGGGAGAACTCTGGGGATTCCAATGTAAGGAAGAACTTTGGTGATTCTGATGTAGGGAATAATGCTGGTGACTCTGATGTAACGAAGAACTCTGGGGATTCTAATGTAATGAAGAACTCTCTGGATTCTAATGTAAGGAAGAACTCTGGGGATTCTAATGTAACAGAGAACTCTCTGGTCCAGGATGTAGTAGGAAGCTGTATACTGGTCCAGGTTGTAGTAAGAAGCTGTATACTTGTCCAGGTTGTAGTAGGAGGCTATATACTGGTCCAGGTTGTAGTAGGAAGCTGTATACTGGTCCAGGTTGTAGTAGGAAGCTGTATACTGGTCCAGGTTGTAGTAGTTAGCTGTATACTGGTCCAGGTTGTAGTAGGAAGCTGTATACTGGTTCAGGTTGTAGTAGGAAGCTGTATACAGGTCCAGGTTGTAGTAAGAAGCGGTATACTTGTCCAGGTTGTAGTAGGAGGCTATATACTGGTCCAGGTTGTAGTAGGAAGCTGTATACTGGTCCAGGTTGTAGTAGGAAGCTATATACTGGTCCAGGTTGTAGTAGGAAGCTGTATACTGGTCCAGGTTGTAGTAGGAAGCTGTATACTGGTCCAGGTTGTAGTAGGAAGCAGTATACTGGTCCAGGTTGTAGTAAGAAGCTGTATACTGGTTCAGGTTGTAGTAGGAGGCTGTATACTGGTCCAGGTTGTAGTAGGAAGTGCTATACTGGTCCAGGTTGTAGTAGGAAGCTGTATACTGGTCCAGGTTGAAGTAGGAAGCTGTATACTGGTCCAGGTTGTAGTAAGAAGCTGTATACTGGTCCAGGTTGTAGTAAGAAGCTGTATACTGGTCCAGGTTGTAGTAGGAAGCAGTATACTGGTCCAGGTTGTAATAGGAAGCTGTATACTGGTCCAGGTTGTAGTAAGAAGCTGTATACTGGTTCAGGTTGTAGTAGGAGGCTGTATACTGGTCCAGGTTGTAGTAGGAAGTGCTATACTGGTCCAGGTTGTAGTATGAAGCTGTATACTGGTCCAGGTTGAAGTAGGAAGCTGTATACTGGTCCAGGTTGTAGTAAGAAGCTGTATACTGGTCCAGGTTGTAGTAAGAAGCTGTATACTGGTCCAGGTTGTAGTAGGAAGCTGTATACTTGTCCGGGTTGTATTAGGAAGCTGTATACTGGTCCAGGATGTAGTAGGAAGCTGTATACTGGTCCAGGTTGTAGTAAGAAGCTATATACTGGTCCAGGTTGTAGTAAGAAGCTGTATACTGGTCCAGAATGTAGTAGGAAGCTGTAAACTGGCCCAGGATGTAGTAGGAAGGTGTATACTGGACCAAGTTGTAGTAGGAAGTGTAGTAGGGAGCAGTATACTGGTCCAGGTTGTAGTTAGAAGCTGTATACTGGTCCAGGTTGTAGTAAGAAGCGGAATACCGGTCCAGGTTGTAGTAGGAAGCTGTATATTGGTCCAGGTTGTAGTAGGAAGCTGTATACTGGTCCACGTTGTACTAGGAAGCTGTGTACGAGTCCAGGTTGCAGTAGGAAGCTGTATATTAGTCCAGGTTGTAGTAAGAAGCTGTATACTGGTCCAGGTTGTAGTAAGAAGCTGTATTCTGCTCCAGGTTGTAGAAAGAAGCTGTATACTGGTCAAGGTTGTAGTAGGAAGCTGTATACTGGTCCAGCTTGTAATAGGAAGCTGTATACTGGTCCAGGTTGTAGTAGGAAGTGTAGTAGGGAGCGGTATACTGGTCCAGGTTGTAGTAGGAAGCTATATACTGGTCCAGGTTGTAGTAAGAAGCTGTATACTGGTCCAGGTTGTAGTAGGAAGCTGTATACTGGTCCAGGTTGTAGTAGGAAGCTGTATACTGGTCCAGGTTGTAGTAGGAAGCTGTATACTGGTCCAGGTTGTAGTAGGAATCTGTATATGGGTCCAGGTTGTAGTAGGAAGCTTTATACTGGTCCAGGTTGTAGTAGGAAGCTGTATACTGGTCCAGGTTGTAGTAGGTAGCTGTATACTGGTCCAGGTTGTAGTAGGAAGCTGTATACTGGTCCAGGTTGTAGTAGGTAGCTGTATACTGGTCCAGGTTGTAGTAGGAAGCAGTATACTGGTCCAGGTTGTAGTAGGTAGGTCTTCCAGGCTGTCCAGTGTGGTGTGTGCATCACAAGACCGACCAGACAGAGTTGTCTATCCTTTGGCAGATAAAACCTGTTTTCCTGGAGTCCGGTGACATTTCTGCAGCTGTATTCCATCGTGATCTCGGAATGGGGAACCCGCTGTGAATTCCAGCCCAGAGATCGCCTCGCCAGGTGCTGAACAAGCTCCCTGGTTATGTCATCGCACAGCGAGCGCTGATAGATCTACACAAAGGTTGCGTCATAAAGCTTCCTTCCCAGATCTTGCTCTCATTAACTTAATTGCCCAACAAAGCGTGCCCGAAAATACGAAGCAGCTGAGATTCCCACCGCGGCCTCCTGCCAGCATTCTGGATTTATGAAGTTTTCCAACAAAAAAACATGGGGGGGGGGGGGGGTAGATTTACTAATGGCAAATAGACTCAACACTTTGCACTTATTTTCCTTAGTACTTAGTATATACTCGAGTATAAGCCGAGTTTTTCAGCACAAGCCCCTCTTGACTTATACTGGAGTCAAGCATTTTTCTGCTGCAGAAAATAAAATTTTCCAAACTGACTTTGGGGCCAGTATATATATATATATATATATATATATATATATATATATATATATATATATATATACACAGTATATCAGCTGAAAGCTCAGGTAGGAGACAGGACTCTCAGCCAGACTTATCTGTTCTGACAGGGAGAGAATACAAGTAAATCATAACACAACAAGCATCCCTGAGTGGTATGGCTGCAGTATGATACACTCACAGAGACGCCATTTTTTACGGCATTGGCCAGAGTTGCCAGATGACTGGCAGGGCGTGATTTTACTCACGAGGTGGGGAACTTCGGGCAGACAAATTATAATTGTAGCACTGACCCCCCTAAGGAGCTGCTGGTTTGAATTAGGCCTGCACTCTACCAAGAAACCCCACTAACTTGACTCAATCCCCTTGGCACAGCTGTGGTGCAATGCAACACAGTATAACATGGAACAATGCAAAATACCTGTATTATGAACTCAGGATACACTGGCTCCACCTGGTGGGAGAAAACAGTACGCCACACAACTGGATACTTAATCAGATATATTATTTACTTAATCAATACTTCAACAGGTGGTTACAGAAATTGTGCTGTCATCCCAACATAGGACGGACAGCGCAATATATTTCAATACAAAAAAAAAACAATAAATGATGTATGTATATAGGTATGTTTAAACCTGGGAGCTCCCCCTACTTTAAAAGCAATGCGTGAGATCTCTCTGAAAGTACTTTATCCGTGATCTTCTTTCTTCGCTAGCTAAAATGACTTCCCTGAAATTTGTAATCCAAAGTATGAGGAGAGTTGGATCAAGATGCTCCGGGTGTAACTCCAATAACTTATTTACAACGCTTGGGCGCCAGAGTAAATAGGCCCCAAGCCTGCTCAATGTCTGTTGCTCTGTTACTCCTCCGTGGAACTACAAATTCCAGCGAGGCCTGTGAGTGAGTCTAACTGCGTGTAACAAGTTAAACGGTGGGCCGTAACCCACTCACCAACTGGATCGGAGTTCCGTGTGATGATTGTGTCTGGTAACTGCAGCTTGCTTCTATGTCAGCTGTGGCCAGACGCTCTGTACCGCTCCAACGGGAGGGACTCGGTTCTCCGATGCTCCGATGAGTGTCTCTGGACCTTCTCTCTCCGGTCACCATCTCTTAGGCTCCGTCAGGTCGCTTTACAAGCGAGCAGGTTCACGCTCCGTCATGGCTGTAGGCCGCTATCTCCGGGAAAACCTCCTCGCAGATCCGCACAGGCAGGCAACGCAATCCCAAGAGACCTAAAATGGCCGCTCGGGTTCTTTTTATCTCCTACCCAGCATGCACTGCATAAGAGAGTGGTCATGGGTAGGTCACACAGACTCCTGGGTAACAAGGTCAACCTCTGAATCAAAACACAGTCACTTCCTGTACAAGTCTTTAGGTTGTTCAGAGATAATAATACACAAGTGCGTTACCTATTTTTGGTCACTAGATGGCTCTTGATATAGAACCACAGTAATATCCACGGACCTTACATTAACCACCTGAGATCCGCCCTATAGCCGAATGACGGCTACAGCACGGATCTAGCTTGCCGGGACGACGTCTGTTGACGTTGTCCCGGTCACGAGCGGCATGCGTGCCCCCTGAAGGGCCCGCACGGCGAGCTTTGTGATCAGCGAATCTGTGAGACTCGATGGATCACAGATCCGAGTAAGGGGTCCATCCCGACCCCTTACCACGTGATCAGCAGTCAGCCAACGACAGCTGATCATGTGATACCAACAGAGCCGGTAACCGGCTTTTTTTTTCTCCTCGCGCTCAAAGCGCGAGGAGAAAAAAAAAGCAGATCACCGGCGGCAGTGAGAGGGACATTAGTCCTGATCACTGCAATGTGCCCCAGGTCCATGGTGCCCACCTGTGCCCTATACAAGTGCCGCCTACCAGTGCCCACCAGCTTCACCTGTCAGTGCCCACAGTGCCATCTGTCAGTGCCCACAGTGCTATCTGTCAGTGCCCACAGTGCCAGTGCCCACAATGTGCCTTTACAGTGCTGCACATCAGTGTCACCTACCAGTGCTCATCAGTGTCACCTACCAGTGCCCATTAGTGTCCCCTACCAGTGCCCATCAGTGCCATCTATAAGTGCCCATCAGTGCCATTTTATCTGTGCCCATCAGTACCGACTTATCTGTGCCCACCAGTGCCACTTATCTGTGCCCATCAGTGCAGCCTATGAGTGCCCACCAGTGCAGCCTATCAGTGTTCATCAGTGCCGCCTCATCAGCGCATATCAATGAAGCAGAAAAAAAATATTAAACATGAATATTTTTTTTTTTTTTTAATTTTCCAATTTTTTTTTTTTATATAGCAAAAAATAAAAATCCCAGCTGTGATTAAATACCACCAAAAGAAAGCTCTATTTGTGGGAAAAAAATGATAAAAATTTTATTTGGGTAAAGTGTTGTATGACCGCGTCATTTAAAGTGCGTCAGGGCCGAAAGCTGAAAATTGGTCTGGGCAGGAGGGGGGTTTAAGTGCCCAGTAAGCAAGTGGTTAAAGTATACATAACCACATCAATAGGCAAGGATGTCAGCGCTACCTAATCTACGGACTGCCTTGTAGCCAGAAACAAAAGCTGCATTTGATTGCTGGTTCTGAGTATTTACCAATCAGAATATATCTTTGTTTCCATCTAAGGGGCGACACGCGGGGAAGAAGTGACGGCTGCTTGGCTGCTTAATGGACGTGTCAGAAGGTCGGCGACCCTGAATGATAAGGTGGGTGATATATATATATATATTTTTTTTTTTTGTTTTGTTTTTTTTGTTTTACTCTCTATGCAAAGAAAACACTGCAACAGTACCACTGCAAACATAGTCATTTACAGTTATTCTTCAGATATAACTGCTTGTTGGTCTCTTGTAATCCAGTTGGGCGGGGCTTTCAGAGTTCCACCGGGTAGGACAGCAGCCTCATCATCACAATCATTTGTTTTATTATTATTTACTCTTGTTACCCAAAAATTCTTGTTTCCTGCCACTTTCTCTACCCATACAATCCCTTGGGGGCAACCCATACCAGTTTTCCTCATCACAATCATTCGGTGCTACTCGTTGTCAACCCATATGTTTGGATTTCATACATTGGTTCTTATTCATGTGTATATCAAGAGTATTTGTAGCATAAAATAATACATTAATATATAAAGGAAGTCCCGGAGCAAAAGGAGAAAGGGACATGGGCGTAGGGAACGGCATGACAGTGCTGGGCAGCACAGCATTGTCGTTTTTAAATGCAGTTTCCCTTTTAAGAAAAAGGGGAGGAGCCGAGGGCCGGAGGCGCGCTGTGCGGAGGATAGTGAAGGAGAGGGGGAAGTGACGTCAGTGGCAGAGCGGCGGAGGAAGAGGTTTCACACCCACCCTCCCATGTTGGCTGGAAGGCAGGTTAGGTGGGGGGCGCGCAGTATTACAGGGCAGTCAGGGCAGGTGCTACCACTAGGCAAACTAGGCAGCCACCTAGGGCGCACTGCTACCTAGGGGCGCCCGGCCGCTGGTTTCCCTCCGCGTTTGCATGCTCTGCAGGCTGCAGCATGTAACTAACTCAGTCCGACCGGTAGTGTAATTGGAGGTGCAGCACAGCACTGGAGCCAGCACTAGAGGAAGCAGAACTGAAGCTTCCTGTATAGCTGCCCCTTCTGTCACATGAGCAGGGCAAAGGGGGTGGAGCCAATGGGGGGGGCGGCAAAATGAGGTTTCGCCTAGGGTGTCAAAAATCCTTGCACCAGCCCTGAGGGCAGTGTTTGGGTCACTGGAGGAGGAGAAGATTGTGGTTACATGTATGTAACATGTTGTACCCATCCATGGGATGGGAGGTTTTCGGGTACTTTCAGGTTACGAGGGGTTAACCTGGAAGGGTCAAAGAGAAGATTGTGGTTACATGTATGTAACATGTTGTACCCATCCATGGGATGGGAGGTTTTCGGGTACTTTCAGGTTACGAGGGGTTAACCTAGAAGGGTTAAAAGGTAGGGCACGGTGAAGGTTGGGTATCGCCTCCGAGTCCGGGGTTTTCCGACTGGAGGCCTAAAGTTTAAAGCCTTTGTTCACAGTGACCGGTGGTATGTTGTTTTTCTTACATGACCCATAAAGTACAGAAAAGTTTAATGGTTATTTATATATTTTATAGTTTATTAACCGCTTCAGCCCCGGGCAATTTTATCCCCTTCCTTACCAGAGCACTTTTTGCAATTCGGCACTGCGTCGCTTTAACTGACAATTGCGCGTGCAACGTGGCACCCAAAGAAAATTGACGTCCTTTTTTTCCCACAAATAGAACTTTCTTTTGGTGGTATTTTATCACCTCTGCGTTTTTTCCTTTTTGCGCCATAAACAAAAGAAGAGCGACAATTTTGAAAAAAACACAATATTTTTTACTTTTTTGCTATAATAAATATCCCATTTTTTAAAAAAAAATAAAGAAAATTTTTTTCCTCAGTTTAGGCCGATACGTATTCTTCTACATATTTTTGGTAAAAAAAAATCGCAATAAGCGTTTATTGATTGGTTTGCGCAAAAGTTATAGCGTTTACAAAATAGGGATAGATTTATTGCATTTTTTTTTATTTTTACTAGTAAGGGCATCGATCTGCGATTTTTTTCGTGACTGCGACATTGCGGCGGACACTTCGGACACTTTTGACACATTTTTGGAACCATTCACATTTACACAGCGATCGTTGCTATAAAATTGCATTGATTACTGTGTAAATGTGACTGGCAGGGAAGGGGTTAACACTAGGGGGCGCTGCAGGGGTTAATGTGTTCCCTAAAGAAGTGATTCTAACTGTGGGGGGAGGGGACTCACAAGGGGAGGAGACCGATCGGTGTTCCTCCGTGCTGGGATCACATGACCGGTCTCCTCTCCAGTGACAGGACGTGGAGCTGTGTGTCTACACACACACAGCTCCACGGTCACGTTGTTTTAACGGGCAATCGCGGGTGCCCGGCGGACATCGCGGCCGCCGGGCACCCGCACCGGGTCCCGAGCGACGCCGTGGGCGCGCGCGCGCCCCCTAGACGTCCGGGAATAGGAGGACGTCATATGACGTCCACCCAGGATGGGAGATCCACCTTGTGGACGTCATTTGACTATGGGTGGGTATTGAAGTGGTTAATAAAAGAGGCCGTTTACTCCAATAACCTGGTCAAGTCATTCTTGAGGGATTTGGAGGGGTGGTTTTGAGGTTAAGGGAGTTATCTGGACACTGGGCTTAAGTCCTACAAATGTCAAGCGGTTGTAAAGGTATATATATATATATATATATATATATATATATATTTATTTCTTAAACTAATAAACATGTCATACTTACCTGCTCTGTTCAATGGTTTTGCACAGAGGGGCCCCCGAACCTCCTCTTCTGGGACTCCCCGTTGGCGCTCTGTGCTCCTCCTTTTCTCTGAGTGCCTCCATAGCAAGGAGTATGATGGAGTGATCACCCCTTTTTTTGGGGGGGGGGGGGGGGTGATGGGAGCCCAATTGGGGGTTCCTGGTGAGGGTCTTGAGCTTGGAGACCCGCCATGGACTTGTAGCTGTCATATATTGACTTACTGCCGTTTATGGATTGCTGCCAATCATGGAATCTAAGGGACCTGCATGCACTACCTCTTTGGATTATTTGCCTGAATGGACTGTTACCTTGTAAGGATTGCTCTGTAGACTTATGCGGCGTACACACGGTCGGAATTTCCGATGGAAACAGTCCGATGGGAGCTTTTCAACAGATTTTCCGACCGTGTGTATGCCCATCGGTCTTTTTCTGTCGGAATTTCCGACGGACCTTGGATTGAGAACCTGTTCTCAATTTTTCCGACGGAAAACCTTTCTATCGGATTTTCCGATCGTGTGTATGCAATTCCGACACGCAAAATTCCGACGCATGCTCGGAAACAATTCGACGCATGCTCGGAAGCATTAAACTTCCCTTTTATAGTGCAGTCGAACGTGTTTTATGCCGCTGTGTTACTGACCGTCGGAATTTGGTGTGACCGTGTGTAGGCGAGACAGTTTGAGCGAAATTCCGATGGGAAAACCATCAGAGCTTTTTCTGACGAGAATTCCGACCGTCAGTTTCTGCCTAAGGCACGCTCACTTTATGGGGCACTAGAAGAGCTTTGTATGGGAACTGTGTTGAGAATGTCTTTTGAGCACTGTACTGTTATCAGCTACTACCTTAGTAAATGATATTGTTTGCTTACTCTTTCATTGCCTGGTCTGAATTCTCTGAAAGGGGTGCATGCACAGCGTATCCAAAGAACAGGGCTTGCCACAGAACATAAGGACTGAGCTGGAAGAAGATGCAATACATGGGTCTAAGCCCCGTACACACGGTCGGAAATTCTGACCACAAAATCCGTCAGATTTAGTCCGACACTGGTGTTGCATACACACGGTCGGACAAAGTTGTCGAAAAATCCGATCATTCCTGAACGTGGTGACGTTCGTTGCGTGCGATGGAACTACGTAGAGGCTAGTAGCCAATAGCTTTGGTCTCGTAATTTGATCTGAGCATGCGTGGCACTTTGAATTCTCGACACACGATCGGACACGAAAAGTCCGATCGGATTTTGTTGATGGAAAATTTGAGATCCTGCTCTCACATTTTTTCCGTCGGGAAATTCCGACGGAAAAAGTCAGATGGAGCCCACACGGGCTGATTTTCCGACAACATGGTCCGATCGGACATTTTCCGTCGGAATTTCCGACCGTGTGTATGGGACATAACACACAGAGTGCTATCCAGAGGAAGCTAATGTGTCGTTTCGAAGGACTACAGTGTCTGTGTTATAATAATAATAATAATAATAATAAAAAAAAAATCAATTATAAAAAAAATCTTCATTTTTTTTAGTCCCCTATTTTTAATGGAATAGTCCACCCGCCCCTATTTTATGTTACACCCAATTTTAGGTTGTAACGTAAAACACAATTGCATTCTTTACCCCCAACCTCAAAGCAACCCTTCCCTCCTCTGCTTACATTGCACAGTCGTGTTATTCATTCATGGGGATCCAGTGGCGGCTGGTGGTATATTTTTTGGGGGCGGCGGCAACAATGCAGCCGCCGCCACCCCCCCCTGGTCGGTCGGGTCACAGGCACCCCCCACCCCGGTCACCAGCCCCACACTTACCCCATCTAGCTTTTCTCAGTGCGGTGGGCAACGGCTTCACTCTGCGTCTTCTCCTCTTGGTCCTTCATGGCAGCTTCCCCGTGTCTCCTCCCTCCTTCTCAGCAGCAGCCAATAGGATCGCTTCTCCTCTCAGCCGATTGGGTGACGGGTCTCAGGACCCGCTTCCTGATTGGCCGGGAGGAGAGTCAGGAAGGCAATAGCGAACATCATTTTTCTATTGTCGCACAACTATGTAGGCTTGTAGTCGTCTCATTCACAGATCCTCACAGTGGCGGCCAGTTCATATGGTGCGCCACACCCCCCCCCCCCAATCCATGCTTCCGTCCCCCTAATCGCATCATAATAGGCTTGAAAAAGGGGTGGGCTCGGGGCGCAGAGCAATGCGCCCTGAGCCCACCCTTTTTTGAAGCCTATTAGAGCCTCTGGCTTTAATCGCGATTAGGGGGCCAGAAGCATGGATTAGGGGGGCGGCGCCCCCGTATGGACGGGCCGACACTGTGGGGATCTGTGAATGAGACGACTACAAGTCCCATCTTCCACCATGGCACAGGGGTTCACAGATCATGCCGCGCACAGAGCAGTGACATCACTGCACTTGTAGTCCATTGTTTAATTAACCCTATAACTATAATTTAGCCCTATAACAGAAGGTCCATACCATAGTACAAACCTGGGGATGGGGATAAACCATTCAGGAACTATGCATGGAACCCATGATGGACTGAGCTCCGTTGCAATGCTCTGCAGGCTTGAATGCAAATATAAAAAAAAAAAGAGAACATGTTATGTTATTAATGGGGGCGCATTTATTGAATTTTTGAAAAAGGTGGGCGGTGCCTTTAAGGACACAGAAGAATGTGTGAAGAGGACCTGTATAACACATGGATGTTTATTTTACATGTTTGTGGCTGTTTTGTGTTTTAGTTCTGGAGAATTCCGGCAGAATCTGAAATCCTTTCCCCTCCGGAGAGCGAGAGGAATGTTTATAAGAAGCTGGACACTCCCAGCATGTAATGAGACACAGACGGAAACCGTGATATATACTCCAACTCCGGCGCCAACAGACTGACTAGAGTGTCAGTGGAGGTTCTCCTCAATGGTGTCCAACTAAAAGCCCTCGAGGGCCAATATCCCCGCACTGTCCGGGTGGCAGGACAGACGCGCGGTGTCTTTCGCTGTCAGGAAAAGACATTCTGCACTGTTTTGGGCATAAACACGAAGGTAAGCCAAGTGTGCATGGTAAAGCAGAAGTCAAGTCAACATTGCATACTTGCCAACATCTTTGTCCCAGTCCCTGGGACACTGTCATCCCTGCCCATGGCTCGCACTTATCATGCCCTTCTTCCAGGCAGTCCAAGCCAGATCACACACATAGGATGGACTTGATGGTCTTTTTTCAACCTCACATACTATGTAACTATGTCCTGCCCAAATCATGCCTACTTTCCAGGCAGTCTTGTCTAGACCATGCCCACTTTCTGGGTGTCCCCCTTACCATAATTATGCATGAACCACTCTTACTAATACCCTTTTTTGCATTACTGCACATGCTCAGTAACTCAAATAAGGTCAGTGCTGGGATCTCGGGATGCAGCCACATCGGAACAGATCACCTAGATGTGGGACTGTCCTGGCAAATCTGGGACAGTTGGCATCCATGACATTGTAACATGTCTTCCTTTACAAGAATAATATACATACTCCTTGTTGATATTATCCCTGTCCACCAAAGCAAATCCTTACTAGTGACCCCCTGAAATCTGCATGGCTTAAAACAGACCTCTGCACTGAGTGTTCCTTACTACTGGTCTCTGAACTCTGCACTATTTACAAATTCCTCCACATTGCGTTTTGTTTACTACTGACTCCTGCACTCCATGTTAATTACATTTGATGAGTTTGATGTGGAGGAACTGGAGGGGCCTCCACATCAAACCCTGACCTCAACCCTACTGACACCATTAAGGTGCTGTCAAGTGTAGTGTGACTTTGGGCTCTTTTCCCTGCTCAGTCCAGCAGAGAACTTGGCGGTTTCCCCCGCTCGCCCCACCCATTCTTCTGTCAGGGAGAAGAGACGGCGGCTCTCACCAGGTTCCCCACCCAGCTTCCTGCCCTCTCCGTTCCTTCCCTATTGGCCATAACTGAGGGCCAATCAAAGGCGACTAGGAGAGGCAAGCTTCATGGGACAGGTAGTCCCAAAAGATCGGCGGCTCCATTTTCCACAGGGAGGAGGCTACAGCTCGATCAAGAGAGAGATTGAGAGACTGCAGCCTGGAAAGAAGCTGAGGGAGAGAGTGCTACAGGACGAGGAGTGTGCTGGGCAGAAGCCAGAGAGAGAGCCTGCCAGGGCCACAAAAGATAGTCATGCTGTCCAGCACCACCAGAGAGAGAGCCACACTGGCCAGCACCACCAGAGAGAGAAAGACTGAGCCACTAACAGGGTACAGACATGCTACACTACTGACCAGTGTCGCCCCCGGGGAACCCAGAGTGAACGATCGTCCAGCCGGAGTGATCACTGCTGTAGTTTTGCTTGGTCTAGTAAGAGAGCCTGTTGGCCATTACCCATTACTTATCCTAGGGACTGTAATACGTCTGCAGACTCTGACCATAATAATGTGATAATGACATTGTCGAAAAGGGGCGGTGCATGGGTGACCCTAAAATTATGCCCCCCCTGAAAAAAGTTCTGCGGACGCCCATGCTGAAAGCCTTTGGGATGAGTTGTAAATCCAATTGTGAGGCAGGTCTTCATATCCAACATCAGTACCTGACCTCAACCCTACTGAACACCTTTGGGATGAGTTGAAATTCTGATTGTGAGGCAGATCTTTTCATCCAATATCAGTACCTGACCTCTATCCTACCGAATACCTTTGGGACGAGTTGCAAAATCTGATTGTGAGGCAGGTCTTCTTATCCAACGTCAGTACCTGCCCTCAACCTTACTAAACACTTTTGAGATGAGTTGGAAATACAATTCTGAGGCAGGGCTTCTCATCCAACGTCAGTACCTGACACCAACCCTACCGAACTCCTTTGGGATGAGTTGGAAATGCAATTGTGAGGCAGGTCTTCTCATCCAATCTCAGTACCTGACCTCAGTCCTACCGAATACCTTTGGGATGAGTTGCAAAATCTGATTGTGAGGCAGGTCTTCTCATCCAACGTCACTACCTGACCTCAACCCTACTGAACACCTTTTGGGATGAGTTGGAAAACTGATTGTGAGGCAGGTCTTCTCATCCAAAATCACTACCTGACCTCAACCATACTGAACACCTTTTGCAATGAGTTGTAAATCTGATTGTGAGGCAGGTCTTCTCATCCAACGTCACTACCTGACCTCAACCCTACTGAACACCTTTTGGGATGAGTTGGAAATCTGATTGTGAGGCAGGTCTTCTCATCCAACGTCAGCACCTGACCTAAACCCTACTGAACGCCTATAGAATAAGCTGGAAATCTGATTGTGAGGCAGGTCTTCTGATCCAACATCAGTACCTGACCTCAACCCTACTAAACGCCTAAAGAATAAGCTGGAAATCTGATTGTGAGGCAGGTCTTCTGATCCAACATCAGTACCTGACCTCAACCCTACTGAACGCCTAAAGAATAAGCTGGAAATCTGATTGTGAGGCAGGTCTTCTGATCCAACATCAGTACCTGACCTCAACCCTACTGAACGCCTAAAGAATAAGCTGGAAATCTGATTGTGAGGCAGGTCTTCTGATCCAAAATCAGTACCTGACCTCAACCATACTGAACACCTTTTGGGATGAGTTGGAAATCTCATAGTAAGGCAGGTCTTCTCGTCCAACGTCAGTACCTGACCTCAATCCTACCGAATACCTTTTGGATGAGTTGCAAAATCTGATTGAGAGGCAGGTCTTCTCTTCCAAAGTCAGCACCTGACCTCCACCCTACTGAACACCATTGGAATAAGCTGGAAATCTGATTGTGAGGCAGGTCTTCTCATCCAAAGTCAGCACCTGACCTCAACCCTACTAAACGCCTATAGAATAAGCTGGAAATCTGATTGTGAGGCGGGTCTTCTGTTCCAAAATCAGTACCTGACCTCAACCATACTGAACACCTTTTGGAATGAGTTGGAAATCTCATAGTAAGGCAGGTCTTCTCATCCAACGTCAGTTCCTGACCTCAATCCTACCGAATACCTTTTGGATGAGTTGCAAAATCTGATTGTGAGGCAGGTCTTCTCTTCCAAAGTCAGCACCTGACCTCCTACCCTACTGAACACCTTTGGAATAAGCTGGAAAACTGATTGTGATTCAGGTCTTCTGATCCAACATCAGTACCTGACCTCAACCCTACTACACACCTTTGGAATAAGTTGGAAATCTGATTGTAAGCAGGTCGTTTCATCCAACGTCAGTACCTGACTTCAACCCCTACTGAACACCTTTGGGATGAGTTGGAAATCCAATTGTGAGGCAGGTCTTCTCATCCAACGTCAGTACCTGCCCTCAACCTTACTGGACACTTTTGAGATGAGTAGGAAATACAATTCTGAAGTAGGGCTTCTCATCCAACGTCAGTACCTGACCCCAACCCTACCGAACTCCTTTGGGATGATTTGGAAATGCTATTGTGAGGCAGGGGATGAGTTGGAAATCTGATTGCGGGGCATGTCTTCTGATCCAACAAGCTCATTATAGGTGTGATGGCCAGGTGTTCACCAACATTCGGCCACATAGTGTTTCTACGCCTGGCGCTGGCTCCCTCTTTTGAAGATCTCATATTTTAATGCTGTGCACATTCCAGATGGTGGAGAGAAAGTCACGATGGTTCTCATAGATAATAACATGTTTATTTATCCTGCCTGTCTGATCGCAGCTTGTTCATGTGGTTACGCCCAGCTCCATGCAGCGCTCCTGTGTATGTTGGCGCTCTCTCACTAAGAATAACACAAAGTGGAGGGGAGAGGGCCCATACCCCGGGGGGGGTTCAGGTCCCGTCCCTGGCAGCACCTCTCTTGTCAGATGTGCTGGAGAGAGCACTGAGGGTGAGGACTGTTATTAGAAGTCAGAGATCTGGCACAAAGGACCATTCTTACTATCAGCTCTCCTCCAGGGGATACGTTCCCCCCCCCACCCCCTCCCCGCCTGGTGTTATTACGTTAGTTCCATAGACTATAACCCTTTCATGCCGCTGACCACAACCCATCTCTTCCAAATGTTTCCAGCTTCTGAAACCAGAACCACACGGCCCTTTACACATTGTGTTACTTAGTCACACTCAGAGAGGGGAACGGCAAAATGCAACCACCGCGCAGCACCGATAAGCCAGACGCAGGATTCACATAGGTGGTGAATAATCATGGCTGCCTCCGGGGATTGTAAACTATTAATAACAAGTTTTTCACATAATGTATCCCACTTTATAATAATAATAATAATTATATAATAATAAAAATAATTTGAATTTCAACTATTAATACTGTTTTACAGTAACAGTGAAGTTTGTATCCTGTTTCCTGAAAAACAGCCCGATTCTCCAGAACTAATCTGATTCATTCTGAATTCCCCAAAGGGGAAGAAGAACTATTGTTTTCCTTTTTTATTTTTTTATTTTTTTATATTTTAAAGGGCCCGTCCTCTTAAAAAAAATATTTTTCAGTTGTAAGTAATTTGTGTAGTTGCATGTAATAGACATTGACCTCTCCAATTTGGAGCACTCGGATACCATTAGCCACACCTCCCAACATTTTGAGATGGGAATGAGGGACACCGACTACCAAACGTATGTAGGCATAGGACACGCCCCCTGCCACACCCTCTTAACCACTTCAGCCCCCGACCAACCAGGCCCCTTTTTGCAATTCGGCACTGCGTCGCATTAACTGACAATTGCGCGGTCGTGCGACGTGGCTCCCAAACAAAATTGGCGTCCTTTTTTTCCACAAATAGAGCTTTCTTTTGGTGGTATTTGATCGCCCCTGCGTTTTTTATTTTTTGCGCTATAAACAAAAATAGAGCGACAATTTAGAAAAAAATGCAATATTTTTTGCTTTTTGCTATAATAAATATCCCAAAAAAATATATAAAAAAACATTTTTTTTCCTCAGTTTAGGCCGATACGTATTCTTCTACATATTTTTATTAAAAAAAAATTGCAATTAGCGATTATTGATTGGTTTGCGCAAAAGTTATAGCGTTTACAAAATAGGGGATAGTTTTATAGCATTTTTATTAATATATTTTTTTTTACTAGTAATGGCGGCGATCAGCGATTTTTATTGTGACTGCGACATTATGGCGGACACATCGGACATTTTTGACACATTTTTGGGACCATTGTCATTTATACAGCAATCAATGCTATTTAAATGCACTGATTCCTGTATAAATGACACTGGCAGTGAAAGAGTTAACCACTAGGGGGGGGGGGGTTATGGGCTGTGACGTGTGTGTGTTTTTTTACGTTAGGGGAGGCGGGGCTGACGTCTGACGTCATTGATCGGCTTTCCCGATGACCGGGAACAGCCGATCAGTGACAGGCAGTGTAGGAAGCGCGGGGAGAGGTTCGTGACCCAATCGCCGGACACCAGCGGCGATCGGGTCCGCTGGTCCCGCGGCCGGGGTCACGGAGCTCCCGACCCGGGTCGGCAGCGTGCGACCCACGGGCAGGCAATTAAAGAGCCACATACAGGTACGTGATTTTGCCTGCCCGTGCCATTCTGCCGCAGTATATCTGCGTGAGGCGGACGGGAAGCGGTTAAAGGAGAATTAACCAAAAAAAAAGGTTAATTAACCACTTGACCACTGGGCACTTAAACCCCCTTCCTAACCAGACCAATTTTCAGCTTTCGGTGCTCTCACACTTTGAATGACAATTACTCAGTCATGCAACACTGTACCCATATGAAATGTTTGTCCTTTTTTTCACACAAATAGAGCTTTCTTTTGGTGGTATTTAATCACAGCTGGGTTTTTTTTTTTTGCGCTATAAATCAAAAAAGACTGAAAATTTAGGAAAAAAATAAATAATAATTCTTTGTTTCTGTTAAAATTTATTGCAGAGTATTGGCAGAGTATGGCAGAGTATGGCAGAGTATGGTAGAGTATGGTAGAGTATTGACAGAGTATTGGCAGAGTATTGGCAGAGTATTGGCAGAGTATTGCAGAGTATGGCAGAGTATGGCAGAGTATGGCAGAGTATGACAGAGTATTGGCAGAGTATTGGCAGAGTATTGGCAGAGTATTGGCCGAGTATTGCAGAGTATTGCAGAGTATGGCAGAGTATTGGCAGAGTATTGGCAGAGTATGGCAGAGTATGGCAGAGTATTGCAGAGTATTGCAGAGTATTGGCAGAGTATTGGCAGAGTATTGGCCGAGTATTGCAGAGTATTGGCAGAGTATGACAGAGTATTGGCAGAGTATGGCAGAGTATGGCAGAGTATTGCAGAGTATCGGCAGAGTATTGCAGAGTATCGGCAGAGTATTGGCAGAGTATTGGCCGAGTATTGCAGAGTATTGCAGAGTATTGGCAGAGTATGACAGAGTATGGCAGAGTATTGCAGAGTATCGGCAGAGTATGGCAGAGTATTGCCAGATTATTGCAGAGTATTGGCAGAGTAATGGCAGAGTATTGGCAGAGTATTGGCAGAGTATGGCAGAGTATGACAGAGTATTGGCCGAGTATTGGTCGAGTATTGCAGAGTATTGGCAGAGTATGACAGAGTATTGGCAGAGTATGACAGAGTATTGGCAGAGTATCGGCCGAGTATTGCAGAGTATTGGCAGAGTATGGCAGAGTATTGGCAGAGTATGACAGAGTATTGGCAGAGTATCGGCCGAGTATTGCAGAGTATTGGCAGAGTATGACAGAGTATTGGCAGAGTATGACAGAGTATTGGCAGAGTATCGGCCGAGTATTGCAGAGTATTGGCAGAGTATGGCAGAGTATTGGCAGAGTATTGGCAGAGTATTGGTAGAGTATGGCAGAGTATTGGCAGAGTATTGCCAGATTATTGCAGAGTATTGCCAGATTATTGGCAGAGTATTGCAGAGTATTGGCAGAGTATTGGCAGAGTACTGCAGAGTATGGGCAGAGTATTGGCAGAGTACTGCAGAGTATGGGCACTGAGCAGCGCTGTGGGCACTACATATCCAGCCCACATGACATGACGCCGGTTTGTTTACAAGTGATCTGAGACGTCCTCCCAGAATAAGCCGACCACGCTGTAGCCGTCTTTCGGCTATGGCCCGGTCGACAAGTGGCTAAATCCACAAGGGCTTTTTTTTTTACCACTACTATTCCTTTATATTGGCTTCTAAAATTTACAAATGCAGCAATTTAGAAATCGGATGAAAGGTTTAGCACCGGGAAACACTTTTTGAAAGATAAAAAGTGCATTTTATATACATCTATAAGGATCAGACCAAAATGAGGGACAAATGAGGAGGAAAGAGGGACAGAGGGACATTGCTCCAAATCTGGGACAGTCCCTCGAAATCCGGGACAGTTGGGAGCGATGCATTAGCAATTAATCACTATATGGAACACAACATCGCATCCTATTTCCAATATCCTTGCAATCTCGGTAGCATGAAAGCATGCCCCCCTCCATGAACCCAGCCACAGAAGCCCTCCTCGTGACCATAGCAAAGGGTTGGAGCCAAGAAGATCTGTGTCAGACATTTGTGAACACAGCCAAGAACTGCACAAGACACCTGGAATTATATGGGCACAGTGCACCCGGAAAGTATTTACAGCGCTTCACTTTTAGCAAATTTTGTTATGTTACAGCCTTATTAAAAAAACTAAAAAATTCATTATTTTCCTCAAAATTCTAAAAACAATCCCCCCATGATGACAACATGAAAGAAGTTTGTTTGAAATCTTTGCAAATTTATTAAAAATAAAAAAACGAAAAAATCCCATGTACATAAGTATCACAGGCTCCTCCCATGTACATAAGTATCACAGGCTCCTCCCATGTACATAAGTATCACAGGCTCCTCCCATGTACACAAGTATCACAGGCTCCTCCCATGTACATAAGTATCACAGGCTCCTCCCATGTACACTAGTATCACAGGCTCCTCCCATGTCCATAAGTATCACAGGCTCCTCCCATGTACATAAGTATCACAGGCTCCTCCCATGTACATAAGTATCACAGGGTCCTCCCATGTACATAAGTATCACAGGCTCCTCCCATGTACATAAGTATCACAGGCTCCTCCCATGTATCACAGGCTCCTCCCATGTATATCACAGGCTCCTCCCATGTACATAAGTATCACAGGCTCCTCCCATGTACATAAGTATCACAGGCTCCTCCCATGTACATAAGTATCACAGGCTCCTCCCATGTACATAAGTATCACAGGCTCCTCCCATGTACACAAGTATCACAGGCTCCTCCCATGTACACAAGTATCACAGGCTCCTCCCATGTAAATAAGTATCACAGGCTCCTCCCATGTACATAGTATCACAGGCTCCTCCCATGTACATAGGTATCACAGGCTCCTCCCATGTACATAAGTATCACAGGCTCCTCCCATGTACATAAGTATCACAGGCTCCTCCCATGTACATTAGTATCACAGCCTTGGCCATGACACTCAGAATTGATCTCAGGTGCCTATTGTGTCCACTGATCATCCTTGAGATGTTTCTACAACTTGATTGGACTCCACCTGTGGTAAATTCAGTTGATTGGACATGATTTGGAAAGGCCACACCTGTCTATATAAAGGTCCCACAGGTAACAGTGCATGTCAGAGCACAAACCAAGCCATGAAGTCCAAGGAATTGTCTGTAGACCTCCAAGACCGGATTGTATGGAAGCACAGATCGGGGGAAGAGTACAGAAAAATGTCTGCATCATTGAAGGTCCCAATGAGCGCAGTGGCCTCCATCATCTGTAAATGGAAGAAGTTTGGAACCACCAGGACTCTTCCTAGAGCGGGCCGCCTGGTCAAACTGAGCGATCGGAGAAGAGTCTTAGTCAGGGAGGTGACCAAAAATCCGATGGTCACTCTGACAGAGCTCCAGCATTTCTCTGTGGAGAGAGGAGAACCTTCCAGAAGAACAACCATCTCTGCAGCACTCCACCAATCAGGCCTGTATGGTAGAGTGACCACTCCTCAGTAAAAGGCACATAACAGCCCAGCCTGGAGTTTGCCAAAAGGCACCTGAAGGACTCTCAGACCATGAGAAACAAAACTCTCTGGTCTGATGAGACAAAGATTGAAATCTTTGGCCTGAATGGCAAGCGTCATGTCTGGAGGAAACCAGGCACCGCTCATCACCTGGCCAATACCATCCCTACTGTGAAGCATGGTGGTGGCAGCATCATGTGGTGGGGATGTTTTTCAGCGGCAGGAACTGGGAAACTAGTCAGGATCGAGGGAAAGATGAATGCAGCAATGTACAGAGACATCCTTGATGAAAACCTGCTCCAGAGCAATCTGGACCTCAGACTGGGGCGAAGGTTCATCATCCAACATGAAAACGACCCTAAGCACACAGCCAAGATAACAAAGGAGTGACTTCTCTGTGAATGTCCTTGAGTGGCTCAGCCACAGGCCAGACTTGAACCTGATTGAACATCTCTGGAGAGATCTGAAAATGGCTGTGCCACCGACGCTCCCCATCCAACCTGATGGAGCTTGAGAGGTCCTGCAAGGAAGAATGGGAGAAACTTGACAAAAATAGGTGTGCCAAGCTTGTAGCATCATACCCAACAAGACTGGAGGCTTTAATCGGTGCCAAAGGGGCTTCACCAAAGTATTGAGCGAAGGCTGTGAAGAATTTCGTAACATGGGATTTTTTTTTTTTGTTTTGAGGAAAATAATGAATTTAATCCATTTTGTGATAAGGCTGTAACATAACAAAGTGTGGAAAAAGTTTGAAAAATACTTTACGAATACACTGTATGTCATCTCTGAGCCAGTTTATCAGTAGATGGTGGCTTAGGATGAAGTCTGAATAAAGATGGCTCCATACATTTTCAGAGGGAGTACTATCAACTATATAAGGTGTAGGCAGGTGCAGTCTATAGTCTGCACTGCAGGCGGCGCTCAACTACAACGCCAGTGCAGGTGGGGAAGAAAGTGGAGAGGAATTGTGTTCCTCTATGATTTCCTCAGCCACAGGGAGGCAGCTATCTGATTGGATACAGGCCCCCAATGTGACTCTGGTGGCCATCTTGGGTCAGGCAGAGTCTATTTAAGACTCTGGCTCCCGGGTTGGGTGCGCTTTGATGCGAGTGGTCAGTGTAGGGAACGGAAACCCCATCTGTCAGGGACAGTACTAGAGATAGGGAAAGGTTCCAGAGGGGTAGGGGCAGTGCAGGGACTACGTCTACCTTCCAGGAAGCCTTTTCTTTTGGGTATGGACCGGTCGGGCTGAATTCTGCCCCTCGTGGCAGACGCTGTCGACATCTTCCATTCTGCATCTCATGAGTTCACACCTCAAACCTGGAAGTGTTACACTGACACGCTACTGAGCATGCACGCACTTAACGTGGAACCATATATCTGCTGCTGGACCTCCTTAAATAAACAAAGTTGTAATTGAAGTTTAATGACTGTTCTGATGAAGCTTGGCTGTTTTTAGACTGGTAGCTTTTCCCATAGTGAGTAGGGTACAAAATATTTTAATTTTAGCAGTAATTATTTCCTGCCCAGACTCGGCTATCTTATCTCAATATCTGTCCTGTAATCATCTGGCTCCATGGAGGGGGCGACGTCTGCGGCGCACTTGCTGATCCATATAACAAAAGTTAATGTGCCACCTTCTCCAGACTGCCATGTGTGTACAGGGTCCATCGTGGTGGTGCCACCTTCTCCATTATATACTGCCATGTGTGTACAGGGTCCTTCATGGTGGTGCCACCATCTTTAGTACATACTGCCATGAGTGTACAGGTTCCTCTGTGATTATGCCACCAGCTCCAGTACATACTGCCATGTGTATACAGGGTCCTCTGTGGTGGTGCCACCATCTCTGGTACATACTGCCATGTGTGTACAGGGTCCTCTGTGGTGGTGCCACAAGCTCCAGTACATACTGCCATGTGTGTATAGGGTTCTCTGTGATGATGCCACCAGCTCCAGTACATACTGCCATGAGTGTACAGGTTCCTCTGTGGTGGTGCCACAAGCTCCAGTACATACTGCCATGTGTGTACAGGGTTCTCTGTGGTGGTGCCACCATCTCTAGTACATACTGCTATGTGTGTACAGGGTTCTCTGTGGTGGTGCCACCAGCTCTAGTACATACTGCCATGTGTGTACAGGGTCCTCTCTGGTGATGCCACAAGCTCCAGTACATACTGCCATGTGTGTACAGGGTTCTCTGTGGTGGTGCCACCATCTCTAGTACATACTGCCTTGTGTGTACAGGGTCCTCTGTGGTGGTGCCACAATCTCTAGTACATACTGCCTTGTGTGTACAGGGTCCTCTGTGGTGGTGCCACCATCTCTAGTACATACTGCCTTGTGTGTACAGGGTCCTCTGTGGTGGTGCCACCATCTCTAGTACATACTGCCTTGTGTGTACAGGGTCCTCTGTGGTGGTGCCACCATCTCTAGTACATACTGCTATGTGTGTACAGGGTCCTCTGTGGTGGTGCCACCATCTCTGGTACATACTGATATGTGTGTACAGGGTCCTCTGTGGTGGTTCCACCATCTCTAGTACATACTGATATGTGTGTACAGGGTCCTCTGTGGTGGTGCCACCATCTCTGGTACATACTGATATGTGTGTACAGGGTCCTCTGTGGTGGTTCCACTATCTCTAGTACATACTGCTATGTGTGTACAGGGTCCTCTGTGGTGGTGCTACCATCTCTAGTACATACTGCCATGTGTGTACAGGGTCCTCTGTGGTGGTGCTACCATCTCTAGTACATACTGCCATGTGTGTACAGGGTCCTCTGTGGTGGTGCCACCATCTCTAGTACATACTGCCATGAGTGTACAGGTTCCTCTGTGATGATGCCACCAGCTCCAGTACATACTGCCATGTGTGTACAGGGTTCTCTGTGGTGGTGCCACCATCTCTAGTACATACTGCTATGTGTGTACAGGGTCCTCTGTGGTGGTGCCACCATCTCTAGTACATACTGCCTTGTGTGTACAGGGTCCTCTGTGGTGGTTCCACCATCTCTAGTACATACTGCTATGTGTGTACAGGGTCCTCTGTGGTGGTGCCACCATCTCTGGTACATACTGCCATGTGTGTACAGGGTCCTCTGTGGTGGTGCCACCATCTCTGGTACATACTGATATGTGTGTACAGGGTCCTCTGTGGTGGTTCCACCATCTCTAGTACATACTGCTATGTGTGTACAGGGTCCTCTGTGGTGGTTCCACCATCTCTAGTACATACTGCTATGTGTGTACAGGGTCCTCTGTGATGGTGCTACCATCTCTAGTACATACTGCCATGTGTGTACAGGGTCCTCTGTGGTGGTTCCACTATCTCTAGTACATACTGCTATGTGTGTACAGGGTCCTCTGTGATGGTGCTACCATCTCTAGTACATACTGCCATGTGTGTACAGGGTCCTCTGTGGTGGTGCTACCATCTCTAGTACATACTGCCATGTGTGTACAGGGTCCTCTGTGGTGGTTCCACCATCTCTGGTACATACTGACATGTGTGTACAGGGTCCTCTGTGGTGGTGCCACCATCTCCAGTATATATCAACATGTGTGTACAGGGTCAACCGTGGTGGTGCCACCTTCTCCAATAAATACTGCCATGTGTGCACAGGGTCCACCACGGTGGGGACACCTTCTCTAGTACATCCTGCCAAGTGCATTTAGGGTCCTCTGCAGTGGTGCCACCTTCTCCAGTACATACTGCTATGTGTGTACAGAGTCCTCCACGGTGGTGCCACCTTCTCCTGTACATACTGCCATGTGTGTACAGGGTCATCATGGTGGTGCCACCTTTTCCAGTACATACTGCCACTTGTGCACAGGGTCCACCACGGTGGTGCCACCTTTTCCAGTACTGTTCAAGAGCTGAGGTACCTGGCTTTGATCCCCAGCTTTGAAGAATCAATGTCTGGTTCTTCACTGGGAAGAGACTAACTCAAAATCTTTTGGGGATATGATCATTTTCTGCTTTCTCTTCAGTGAATCGGAGGTCTTTGCATATTCCACAAATGGCATATAGATGAGAGGCCAATGTATGTACTGTATAATATTAATGTGATAAGAAAATGTATATACTGTACTTGTATTTTGTACTATATACCATTGTTTTTGCATTTATTTTCCACTTTTTGTTATAGTATCCTACAAGGCCCAAACATTTCAGTCAAGGTGACTAATGCCGCGTACACACGACCGGACTTTCCGGCAGAAAAGGTCCGACGGTCTTCCTGACGGATGTTCCGAACAAACGGACTTGCCCACACGTGAACGGACTAAAGTCCGTTCGTTTTTGAACGTGATGACGTACAACGGGACTAGAAAAGAAAGTTCAATAGCCAATAGCTGCCCTTGCCTCGTATTTGGTCCGTCGGACCAGCATACAGACGAATGGTTTTACCGATAGGAATTGATTCCGTCGGAAAGATTTGAAACATGTTCTATTTCTAGGTCCGTCTGAATTTTTTTTGGAAAAACGATCGGATCACCCCACACACGATCGGAATATCCGACGGGATGATCCTGTCAGAACTTTTCTGCCGGAAAGTCTGTGTACATTAGGGTGCCCCAGGGTCTTTTGGAACTCTAGCAACACCTGGACTAGACCCACCACTGCCTAACCCATTTCTATGAAAACGTGTCCCTTTTTGTCATGCCACCCTTCTGCAAGCTCTCACTAGACAAAACCCATCACTGTTGTCCATGGCCACCACAACGGAAAGGCGTCCTTCTTTGCCATGTCATGAAATTGCCTGGCCCTTCTCCAAGCTCACAATAGATAGACCAATCGCTGAGAGAGCCATCTTTGTGGTCTATCACCCCAACTGCTGAAAGGTGTCCTCTTTTGTCATGACGAAAAAGTGGATGCCATGCCAGCTGACCATTCTCCAAGCTCCCAATAGATATTTTCATCACTGATACAACAATAATCCAACAAACGTTGGTGTTGGCATAACGCATGTAACCTCTTGCACTTTTTATGTGCAATATTAGTCATCCTCAGCCGTCATTGTTATCTCCATATTGCAGCTTCAGATTGTGCCTTCCGCTGGTATCGGAACAGGGCTGTGCTGAAAAGGATGGCCAAATCAAATTTCCAGCTCAGTCAGCAAACAGTAGAAATATTTTGCTCTCTTCTGCGGCCAAAAGCCATCCATCGCTTTCATAATCGTGATGTTTTTTATGGATTGTATCGCCCTAGCTGTGTCAAATCTGAATTCACACCTGCGTTCTGGCGACCTGCTTTTCCTGCGGTTTCTCATAAAAGGACCACCTCCCTTCCTGCCATGTGTGTGGCAGCACATGGGTTTTTCCATGGAAGCAGGTGATTGTATCAACTGTCCATAGAACATTACCTCCTCCTGCCTTTGGGAGATAGAGAGCAGTGCCTTGAGATCCGGATGATCTGATTTCTAAGCTATTGTGGCTGCTGAGCTAACATGCGTTCCCATAATCTCCTGGAGGCACAAACTGTCAGGTCACCTGAGGCCAGGTGACAGATGCACACCGTTGGGGTCAGGAGTGCACCGCTAAGGTAGTGGACCCCACGGCTGACCGCTGCGGATGGAAGTCTGGGTGGTTAAGGAAGGCAGGACCACACGGATCCCACAGGGAGCTAGAGCATAAGATTCCCCAGGACGCGGAGTCTAAGTGCCAACAGGTGTTCACCAGAGCCTCTAGTGGTGAGGATGGACTGCGCTGCAACTGGCTCCAGGTCGCGGCCCCCCAGGGTCTCCCAGCTCACGCTCACAGTAGGCTACAGGAGGATAGAGAGGAAGCAGCAGCCCAGGATAACAAGAGATAGTAAGGAGACAAGCCAAAGGTCGGGGCGACTAGCAGCCAAGGATAAACATAGAACACGCCAAAGGTCAGGGTCACAAGCAGGCAGGGATAGCCAAGAACAAGCCAAGATCGGTAACTGGAATCAGACGTAGAAGACACAGCAAGTACCACACGAAAACTAAACACCCAAAGTTGATCAGCAGGGCTGGCTTGCAGTGCACAGGTTAGTATAGAGTGATAGGGGCTGGGGTGGAGCCATGCTTAGAGGAGAGATTATTTAAGCAGCCAGGTGAGAGTGGCTGGCCTCTAAAGGTGAACACATGGAGGAGAGGTAAGCTGACAAACATTACTGCATATTCATGACACAACCATATAGATAGTTTTGATCTTCCAGAGGCCAATCAACTCATAGACCTCATTCAGACACTTTGAGACACGGTTTTTGAAGAGCGGTTTGGGTAAGTTAGTAATGCACCAATAGGGATCTAGTATGTTTACTTAAGTCTTTTTTTTTTGTATCTTCGTGGTTCTGTAGGATGCAGTAGGTTGCAGTACCTAAGCAGAAGTCATCTCTAAGGCCCCTTTAACATGGGCATTTTTTCAGGCAGACCATTTATTGCCCCCTTACGGAGCGGCGGATGCCAACGGGTGGCATTACACTCGGTGGATGACACCCGCCAACATCCGCTCCTATCCGCTAGAAACAGACGGATAGGGGATCCGTTCCCCATCCATCTGGCAGATCAGATCGGATGATAGTTGATTGTAAATGGACAGGTGGCCCATTAACATCCAACCGCCCTTAGTGGAAAGCGGATTGTGCCCACATGTGCTCTGCATCATAATGCCCCACTGCTTGATTCAGTGGGAGTAATTGCGCCCCATCACTGGTGTCAGTGGGAGAAATTGTGCGCTGATGGTATTGGTCCCGTTGTTGGTGTCTTTGGGAGAAATCGTGCCCCATCGTTGGTGTCATTGGGAGGGATTGAGCTCCATCATTGGTGTCATTGGGAGGAATTGTGCTCCATCATTGGTGTCATTGGGAGGAATTGTGCTTCATCATTGGTGTCATTGGGAGGAATTGTGCTTCATCATTGGTGTCATTGGGAGGAATTGTGCTCCATCATTGGTGTCATTGGGAGGAATTGTGCTCCACCATTGGTGTCAATGGGAGGAATTGTGCTCCATCATTGGTGTCATTGGGAGGAATTGTGCTCCACCATTGGTGTCAATGGGAGGAATTGTGCTCCATCGTTGGTGTCATTGGGAGGAATTGTGCTACATCATTGTTATCATTGAGAGGAATTGTGCTCCACCATTGGTGTCATTGGGAGGAATTGTGCTCCACCATTGGTGTCATTGGGAGGAATTGTGCTCCACCATTGGTGTCATTGGGAGGAATTGTGCTACATCATTGGTATCATTGGGAGGAATTGTGCTCCAACATTGGTGTCATTGGGAGGAATTGTGCTCCATCATTGGTGTCATTGGGAGGAATTGTGCTTCATCATTGGTGACATTGGGAGAAATTATGCCCCTTCATTGGTGTCATTGGGAGGAATAGTGCCCCGTCATTCGTGTCATTGGGAGGAATTGTGCTCCCATCATTGATGCCATTGTGCCCAATTTTTGGGAGCAATTGTGCCCCATCGTTGGTGTCAGTGTGGGGGGAGGTGGGGATTATGCCCCATTGTTGGTATAAGTGGATGAAATAGTGCTCCAAGGGCTGGGTAAAAGCAAGCAAAGGGACACATCTGGCCACCAGGCCTCAGTTTGGACTTTGGAGACCACCGATCTAATCCAACAGGTATGTATTTGGATGGCAGGAGGGCATTGTGGCACCCCTACATGAACTGAACCCAGGTCCCCAGAGCTGCAGGACGATCATGCTACCCTCACTGTCTTCCCATAATCCCAGCTGAATCTCATACAGTGTGATAGACATCTGTGCATCCTTTGTTCCTTCTGTATATACATTGAGCGCTCCATCCCTTGGGAGATGTTTGTTTTGTTTCCCAGCTAATCATGGGAATTCGGGAACTTTGAAGGGGACATTATGTGGAAAAGTCTCACTCTCCTTATTAGGAGAACGTGGGATATTCATCATCCGGCTCCAGCAATAGCTTACAATTGCTGCAAAAGATTGCAATGAAATGACTAAAACCGCTGGAAAAAGCCCAACATTACTACAGGCCGATTCATCGCCCGAGAAAGACTTAACTCTTCGCAGCACCAAATACGGCGTTCTCGGAGGTCGCGGCCGGCAAAGGGGGAAATCTTCTGGAAAATGGGCCGGGGTGTCGCCAACATCGAATAACAAGATTCTATTCTCAGACTCACGGGTGGCGGATCATAAATAACACTTCATGGGGGTCACCATACGTATGTCTACACTCCGACAGTATACAAATCTGATTGGTCAGATAATTCAAGTGAATGTAAACCCGACCGCTAAAATCTCATGTAAGCTTTTCCAGGTTCATGTCATTTCAAAAGTCATTTTCAATAGATTTAAACCTCCGCTTTCATTAAAAAAATCCTGGGTGATCCTGCCATGAGCGGTCCATTATCAGACACCTCCTGTTTTAGGGTGATAACGCTCTTTCTATTTCTAAACAAAAAAGGATCCTGCGCTAAAAGTGCCAAGAAATTTATAAAAAAAAAAAAACTAACCTGACAGCAGCACTCACCAATAACCATAGAAAGACTTGTGTTTCGCTCCTCCCTACAGGTTTCGTCCAAACGGACATCGTCACAGGGTTCACCATTCTATTTCTGTTTCCCAATTATCTACCCATGTTGTCACCCCTGTCATGCAAGCTTCTTTTAGACTAGTGTATCCCAACTTTTTTCATTCATAAGCACCCTTGGAACTTACGCAAACTCTTGAGGCACCCAGTCTAAAATGGGGTCATCTTTCACATCCACAGTGCCCCCCCTCCCACATTTTACATCAGAGTACTCAGTCCCCCTTCTTTCACATCAGAGTCCCCAGTCCCCTCCCCTCACCATCACATTAGAGTCCCCAGTCCCCTCCCCTCACCATCACATTAGAGTCCCCAGTCCCCTTCTTACACATCAGAGTCTTCAGTCCCCCTTCTTACACATCAGAGTATTCAGTCCTCTCCCCCCACCATCACAATAGAGTCCTCAGTCCCCTTCTTTCACATCAGAGTCTTCAGTCCCCCTTCTTTCACATCAGAGTCTTCAGTCCCCTCCCCCCACCATCACAATAGAGTCCTCAGTCCCCTTCTTTCACATCAGAGACCTCAGTCCCCTCCCCCCACCATCACAATAGAGTCCTCAGTCCCCCTTCTTTCCCATCAGAGTCTTCAGTCCCTTTTCTTTCCTTTTCTATTCTATAATAGTCTTTTCTATTCAAATACGAAATTTGAATTTCAGAACATGGCTTCTGAAGTTCGAATTTCGTATCAAAAAGATTTGAATAGAAAAGAATAGACTAGAAGAACAATAGAACAGAATAGAATAAAATATAATAATAATAATAATTGTATTCTATTGTTTTTCTAATCTATTATTTTTTACTCTATTCTAATGTTTTCTATTCGAATTCGAATTCATTTTATACAAAATTCGAATTTCAGAAGATGGTTTTATATATGTATATATATATATATATATATATATATATTATATATATATATATTTCTATAAATAATATTTTTTTCTGTTCTGTTCTATTGTTTTTCTATGCTATTCTTTTCTATTATTTTCCATTCTATTCAAATTTTTCTATTCCATATATATATATATATATACAGGCATACCCCACTTTTAAGTACACAATGGGGTTTATTTACTAAAGCTGGAAAGTGCAAAATCAGGCTCACTTCTGCATAGAAACCAATCAGCTTCCAGGTTCTATTACCAAAGCTTAATTTTGTATATAATAATATTTTTATAATAATAATTAATATTTTTTTTCTATTCTGTTCTATTGTTTTTCTACTATTTTCTGTTCTAATTTTTTCTATTCAAATTCAAATTCATTCTATACGAAATTCGAATTTTGGAAGATGTATATTATATTTTTTCTATGCTGGTCTATTGTTTTTCTTTGCTATTCTTTTCTAGCATTTTCGATTCTATTCTAATCTTTTCTATTCAAACTCAATTTAACCACTTGCCGACCGGCGCACGACGATATACGTCGACAGAATGGCACGTACAGGCAGGAGGGCGTATATATAAGTCCCTCCTTTTAGCCTGTCCGTGCCATCGGGAGGGCGCCGGTCGCGGCGCGCTCCCACGCCGGTCGCGACCCCCGTGAGTCCGTTCGCGGTCCCCGCGGACTCGATCGCCGCGGGGACCCCCGCGATCGTCTCACGGGAAGGCTGAACGGGGAGATGCCGAGATAAACAGCATCTCCCCGTTCTGCCTAGCAACTAGTGACGCCGATCTCTGCTCCCTGTGATTGGAGCAGAGATCAGCATTCACTAGCTGACAGCCACGCCCCCCTACAGTAAGAAACACACCCCTAGGAATACTTAACCCTTACACTGCCCCCTTGTGGTTAACCCCTTCACTGCCAGTGTCATTTATACAGGAATTAATGCATTTAAATAGCATTAATTGCTGTAAAAATGACAATGATCCCAAAAATGTGTCAAAAATGTTTGATGTGTCCGCCATAATGTCGCAGTCACAAAAAAAATCGCAGATCTCCGCCATTAATAATAATAAAAAAAATTTATTAATAAAAATGCTATAAAACTATCCCCTATCTTGAAAACGCTATAACTTCTGCGCAAACCGATCAATAATCGCTTATTGCGATTTTTTTTTTTTTACCAAAAAATATGTAGAAGAATACGTATCGGCCTAAACTGAGGAAAAAAAATGTTTTTTTATATATTTTTTGGGGATATTTATTATAGCAAAAAGCAAAAAATACTGCATTGTTTTCAAAATTGTCGCTCTATTTTTGTTTATAGCGCAAAAAAATAAAAACCGCAGGGGCGATCAAATACCACCAAAAGAAAGCTCTATTTGTGGGAAAAAAAGGACGTCAATTTTGTTTGGGAGCTACGTCGCACGACCGCGCAATTGTCAGTTAAAGCGACGCAGTGCCGAATCGCAAAAAGGGGCCTGGTCCTTTGGCTGCAAATTGGTCCGGTCTGAAAGTGGTTAATGCTATACAAATTTCTGATTTCACAAAATGGTTATCTATAGTTTACTTTTTCAAATTCGGGCAAATTTTTTCGAATGCGGTCTAATTTTTTCGAATGCGGTCTAATTTTTTTCACATTTAAATACGAAACTAAACGAATCCTGAAAACGAATGTAACGAATGCAATGATTTTAACTAAACTAAATTAGTTAAATAGCGAATAGAAACGAAACAAAACTAAACACATTTTTTCATCCTGCACATGTCTAAAGATTATAATCAGTGGAGCGCCTCTCAGTTTTCAGGAGATAGCCAGAGAGGTCCCATCCTTAGCTGAGCCCCTTTCTAACACGGTACCCAAGGCATGTGCCTCTTCTGCTTCCTCTTGGCACTGTAACCATGTTGGTTTTTTAATGCCAAAATGCCATGTTTGTTATTCATACGATTTGCTGAGGCTTTCAAAGCACCCAACTGGGTACCATGTAATTCTCGCCTCTCAGTTTTCAGGAGATAGCCAGAGAGGTCCCCCCTTAGCTGAGCCCCTTTCTAACACGGTACCCAAGGCATGTGCCTCTTCTGCTTCCTCTTGGCCCTGTAACCATGTTGGTTTTCTAATGCCAAAATGTAATGTTTATTATTCATACGATTATTCATACGATTGACTGAGGCTTCAAAGCACCCAACTGGAAACCAGGTAATGGTCTCAGGTACCATGACTGGTTCTCTTTAAGGTGAATATAGCTACCTGAGTTTATAATAGGGGCTGACTACCCATATTTTTACCAGCTAAGTATAACGTGGAGGAAATCGCAGACTGCTGGACTCGTAAACGGCAAATATTAAACCTTTGCTGGAGCGACAGGAAGTCAGGGTGATAATTAGGACGCCGCAGAAACAAGTCTGTTTTTAGCTGGTCGAACACAAGATAATTCCTGCCTTCCGTCTGGTGTATCATTGAGACCTCCGGGCTGGTAATTGCTACTTTCCTGGTTTATGGTGCCCAGGCCAAGCAGCGGGGATCAGTATTTCTAAATAATGATGATCAGAAGATACTGAGGATTTTGAGTGGAAGATTAAGTCAGAACTCCACCCATTTTTTTTTTTATAGCTTTGGGTGCATTGAGTGAAAGGTCCGATCCCCACCTAGCTTTTTATAGTCATGTCTATAACATCCCAACCTTGACTACCAGGAACTTCCTGTAAGCTTAAAGGGGTGTTCCGGAAAAAAAAAAATGAAAAGCCAGCAGCTACACATACTGCAGCTGCTGGCTTTTAATAAATGGACACTTACCTTTCCTGCAGTCCCTCGATGTCGGCACCGCAGCTGATGTCTCCATCAGCTGTCGGGTGCTGCCGCCGCCATTGCGGGTACGGTAACCCGGCAGTGTAGCCTTTCGGCTTCACGCCGGGAACCATACTGCGCATGTGCGAGGCCCCGCTCATCTCTCCTATTAGCCCGGTGTCTTGCCGAGAAAGTTCCCTGGTGGATAAGGACCCCCCGTACTGCGCAGGTGCTGCGCTTGCGCAGTACGAAGCACAATGATGCCCAACAGATTTTCTGAAAATAGCCGAAGCTGAACACAGTCATTCAGCTGTACACGGCGACTACATTCTAACCTATGTCCAGGTTCGAGCCCCACCATCCAAGTGGACATAGAGTCAGAATACAAATATGCCGAGCGCAGCGAGGCCGTGCCCGAAGCGTGGCGAGCGTAGCGAGGCCGCGAGGGGCCCTGTTACAGGCGCCGTGTACAGCTCATTCACTGTCTTCTGCTTCGGCTATTTCCGGCGGCTTGTAGTACAGGGGGGTCCTTATCCGCCGAGGGGAACTTTCTCGGCAGAACACCGGCGGCCGAGGGAGGAGGAGGAGGGAGCCCCGCTGTGACATCACGGCCGCATCGCGACGCGGCTTACTTCCGGAAGTGGGAAAGGATACCTGTCAAAGAGGTATCCTGTCCCCCCTCCCCCCCCTAAAGGTGCCAATTGTGACACCGGAAGGGGGGATGAATCCGATGAGCGGAAGTTCCACTTTAGGGTGGCGCTCCGCTTTAACTTCCATCTTCCTCCCTCTAGATGGCGGGTGCCACGGCTTTATGGCTTGTGTACCCAGGCAGTGCATTATCCACCCCTTTCTCAACTTTCTCAACTCTCTGTAATTTAGTGATACAGGAACACATCTGCTGGTTATCCTGGAACAAAAATGCTGCTGAGTATCCTGGAACACATCTGTTGTTTATTCTAAAACAAACCTGTTGGTGATCCTGAAACACGCCTGCTGTTGATCCTGGAACACTCCTGCTTCTTAGCCTGAAAACAACTGCTGGTGTTTCTGGAACACATCTGTGTCACATTCTAGAACATAGCTGTTAATTGTCCTCCTTGAACACACCTGTAAGTTATTCTGGAACCCACCTGCTGGTGATTAGGGATGGGCCCGGTGCTCGATGCGAACCCACGTTCGCATCGAGCACCGGGCGTTCGCTCGCTCGGCGAGCCCAGAACTATTTTGGCCGCTCGCATCACGTTCGTGTGATGCGAGCGGCCCCGCAATGCATTGCGGCCGGCGCGGCCGGCGCAGTGCATTGCTGGCTGATGATTGGCCAAGCATGCACTGTGACCCCGCATGCTTGGCCAATCACAGCCCCGGAAACTCGAAGAGCCATAATTGGCTACAGGCAGGACGCCTGTAGCCAATTACAGCTCAGGGGCTGTAGTACACGCCCCCCCCTATAAAAGGCCGCCACCCCGTCTGCGCCGGTCACATGCTGTTCCGGCGCAGATAGAGCAGGCTAGATCTGTGACACTCTGCTGGATTTAGTTAGTTAGAGAGATTTACTTAGAGAGATTGAGTTAGATAGATTCATTCATTTAGATTGATTTAGAAAGAGGGGCTTGTAGTGTGTTCGTGGCAGGCAGGCAGAGCTCCTATATTTTGTTCCCAGAAGCACCTATAGGACTTGTAGTGTGTTCCTGGCAGGCAGGCAGAGCTCCTATATTTTGTTCCCAGAAGCACCTATAGGACTTGTAGTGTGTTCGTGGCAGGCAGGCAGAGCTCCTATATTTTGTTCCCAGAAGCACCTATAGGACTTGTAGTGTGTTCCTGGCAGGCAGGCAGAGCTCCTATATTTTGTTCCCAGAAGCACCTATAGGACTTGTAGTGTGTTCCTGGCAGGCAGGCAGAGCTCCTATATTTTGTTCCCAGAAGCACCTATAGGACTTGTAGTGTGTTCCTGGCAGGCAGGCAGAGCTCCTATATTTTGTTCCTAGAAGCACCTATAGGACTTGTAGTGTGTTCCTGGCAGGCAGGCAGAGCTCCTATATTTTGTTCCCAGAAGCACCTATAGGACTTGTAGTGTGTTCCTGGCAGGCAGGCAGAGCTCCTATATTTTGTTCCCAGAAGCACCTATAGGACTTGTAGTGTGTTAGTGGCAGGCAGGCAGAGCTCCTATATTTTGTTCCCAGAAGCACCTATAGGACTTGTAGTGTGTTCCTGGCAGGCAGGCAGAGCTCCTATATTTTGTTCCCAGAAGCACCTATAGGACTTGTAGTGTGTTCCTGGCAGGCAGGCAGAGCTCCTATATTTTGTTCCCAGAAGCACCTATAGGACTTGAAGTGTGTTAGTCCATCACACAGAGATCATATATTTTGTTCCCAGAAGCACCTATAGGACTTGAAGTGTGTTAGTCCCATCACACAGAGATCATATATTTTGTTCCCAGAAGCACCTATAGGACTTTAAGTGTGTTAGTCCCATCACTCAGACCTATATTTTCTTCCCAGAAGCACCTATAGGACTTGAAGTGTGTTAGTCCAATCACACAGAGATCTTATATTTTGTTCCCAGAAGCACCTATAGGACTTGAAGTGTGTTAGTCCCATCACACAGAGATCATATATTTTCTTCCCAGAAGCACCTATAGGACTTGAAGTGTGTTAGTCCCATCACACAGAGATCATATATTTTCTTCCCAGAAGCACCTATAGGACTTGAAGTGTGTTAGTCCAATCACACAGAGATCATATATTTTGTTCCCAGAAGCACCTATAGGACTTGAAGTGTGTTAGTCCCATCACACAGAGATCATATATTTTCTTCCCAGAAGCACCTATAGGACTTGAAGTGTGTTAGTCCAATCACACAGAGATCTTATATTTTGTTCCCAGAAGCACCTATAGGACTTGAAGTGTGTTAGTCCCATCACACAGAGATCATATATTTTCTTCCCAGAAGCACCTATAGGACTTGAAGTGTGTTAGTCCAATCACACAGAGATCATATATTTTGTTCCCAGAAGCACCTATAGGACTTGAAGTGTGTTAGTCCCATCACACAGAGATCATATATTTTCTTCCCAGAAGCACCTATAGGACTTGAAGTGTGTTAGTCCAATCACACAGAGATCATATATTTTGTTCCCAGAAGCACCTATAGGACTTGAAGTGTGTTAGTCCCATCACACAGACCTATATTTTCTTCCCAGAAGCACCTATAGGACTTGAAGTGTGTTAGTCCAATCACACAGAGATCTTATATTTTGTTCCCAGAAGCACCTATAGGACTTGAAGTGTGTTAGTCCCATCACACAGAGATATATATTTTCTTCCCAGAAGCACCTATAGGACTTGAAGTGTGTTAGTCCCATCACACAGAGATCATATATTTTGATCCCAGAAGCACCTATAGGACTTGAAGTGTGTTAGTCCAATCACACAGAGATCATATATTTTGTTCCCAGAAGCACCTATAGGACTTGAAGTGTGTTAGTCCCATCACACAGACCTATATTTTCTTCCCAGAAGCACCTATAGGCACTTGAAGTGTGTTAGTCCCATCACACAGAGATCATATATTTTGTTTCCAGAAGCACCTATAGGACTTGAAGTGTGTTAGTCCCATCACACAGAGCTCCTCTATTTTCTTTGCAGAAGCACCCACAGGACTTCTAGTGTGTTAGTGGCATCACACAGAGCTCCTCTATTTTCTTTGCAGAAGCACCCATAGGACTTCTAGTGTGTTAGTGGCATCACACAGAGCTCCTCTATTTTCTTTGCAGAAGCACCCATAGGACTTCTAGTGTGTTAGTGGCATCACACAGAGCTCCTCTATTTTCTTTGCAGAAGCACCCATAGGACTTCTAGTGTGTTAGTGGCATCACACAGAGCTCCTCTATTTTCTTTGCAGAAGCACCCATAGGACTTCTAGTGTGTTAGTGGCATCACACAGAGCTCCTATATTTTCTTTCAGCAGCACCCACAGGACTTCTAGTGTGTTAGTGGCATCACACAGAGCTCCTCTATTTTCTTTGCAGAAGCACCCATAGGACTTCTAGTGTGTTAGTGGCATCACACAGAGCTCCTATATTTTCTTTCAGCAGCACCCACAGGACTTCTAGTGTGTTAGTGGCATCACACAGAGCTCCTCTATTTTCTTTGCAGAAGCACCCATAGGACTTCTAGTGTGTTAGTGGCATCACACAGAGCTCCTCTATTTTCTTTGCAGAAGCACCCATAGGACTTCTAGTGTGTTAGTGGCATCACACAGAGCTCCTATATTTTCTTCTCAGCAGCACCCACAGGACTTCTAGTGTGTTAGTGGCATCACACAGAGCTCCTCTATTTTCTTTGCAGAAGCACCCATAGGACTTCTAGTGTGTTAGTGGCATCACACAGAGCTCCTATATTTTCTTCTCAGCAGCACCCACAGGACTTCTAGTGTGTTAGTGGCATCACACAGAGCTCCTCTATTTTCTTTGCAGAAGCACCCATAGGACTTCTAGTGTGTTAGTGGCATCACACAGAGCTCCTATATTTTCTTTGCAGAAGCACCCACAGGACTTCTAGTGTGTTAGTGGCATCACACAGAGCTCCTCTATTTTCTTTGCAGAAGCACCCATAGGACTTCTAGTGTGTTAGTGGCATCACACAGAGCTCCTATATTTTCTTTGCAGAAGCACCCATAGGACTTCTAGTGTGTTAGTGGCATCACACAGAGCTCCTATATTTTCTTCTCAGCAGCACCCACAGGACTTCTAGTGTGTTAGTGGCATCACACAGAGCTCCTATATATTCTTCTCAGCAGCACCCACAGGACTACCGACTACAATGGCTGGAAGACCGCCAAGGGGAGGCAGAGCGTGCAGAGCCAAGAACACAGGGCAGGCAGGCTCTGTTTCTAGTGGACGTGGCCGTGGACGTGGACGTGGTCGTGCATCGTCATCAGCACGTGGCCATGGGACACGCGCGTCTTTGTTTTCGGCAGCTGGACATGTGGAGCCGCATCATGCTGAAGGCTTGGTAGAATGGATGACCAAGCCCTCCTCATCCTCCTCATCCTCTCTCACCCAGGCTCAGGGTACTGGCAGAGCATCATCAGCCACCCCTTCCCTAGACCCACCATGTCCTCCTGAGGAGTCCCCCGAACTCTTTGAGCACAGTGTTGGGTACATGCTCCAGGAGGATGCCCAACGATTCGAAGGCTCGGATGATGATACCCAGCTTGAGGAATCTGGCAGTACTGTTCCACCAGCTGCAGCTTACTGCCAGGTTTGCTCTAGTGGTGAAGAGGGAGGGGATGATGAGGTCACTGACTCCACGTGGGTGCCTGAAGGGAGAGAGGATGAGGAGGAGGACGAGGAGGAGGAGGATGCGGCGTCACATGTCCAACGAGGCAGGGTGCCCCCTGGAGGCCAGGTAGAGGCCAGCACAGCAACTGTACAACACCGCAGAGCTCCGCCTGTGCAGGGCGCTGCCTCTGCACGTTATCAGAAAAGTTCTTTGGTGTGGGCCTTTTTTGAGACGAGTGCAGCAGATCGCACCACTGCTATTTGCAATATTTGTCTCAAGCGTATCTCGCGTGGCCAAAACATCAGCCGCTTGGGCACCACAAGCATGACCAGACATATGGCGACCTGCCATGCAGCTCGTTGGCAGGCACACATAAAAGACCCACACCAAAGAACTAAGCGGACCTCTCCTTGCTCCTCCTCAGCTGGGATCTCCATCCCCACTACACCTTCAGTCCTCTCTGAAAGCTGCTCTGAGAGGACTGAAGGTGTAGAATTAGGTGTGTCACAACCAAGTACTTGCAGTACACCGACGTCCGATTGCAGCAGGCAAATTTCCCTGCCCCAGCTGCTGGACCGTAGAAAGAAGTACACTCCCAGCCATCCACATGCCCAGCAGTTGAATGCTAGCCTGGCTAAATTGCTAGCACTTCAACTGCTGCCTTTTCAGTTGGTAGACTCGGCCCCCTTCCGTGAGTTTGTTCAATGTGCGGTTCCTCAGTGGCAGGTTCCCAAACGCCACTTTTTCTCACGGAAGGCAATTCCGTCTCTCTACCGGCATGTGGAGGGCAATGTCCATGCCTCGCTGGACAGGGCGGTCAGCGGTAAGGTGCATATTACCGCTGACTCATGGTCAAGCAGGCATGGACAGGGACGGTACCTTTCTTTCACGGCCCATTGGGTCACTCTATTGGCAGCTGGGAGGGATGCAGGACAAGGTGCAGTAGTGTTTGGAGGTTGTTCCGCCACCACGCCTCCAAAACGCTACTACTACTACTGGTTGTGACACACCTCTCTCCTCCACCCCCTCCTCTTCTTCTTCCTCCAGTGCTCTGTCCTTGGAACCAGCGGTGCTCCGTAGGCGTACAAGGGGCTACGCAAGTACGCAGGCAAAAAGATGCCATGCCGTGCTTGCGCTGGTGTGTTTGGGGGACAGGAGCCACACTGGGCCAGAGGTTCTGGCAGCTCTGCAGGGGCAGGCCGAGAGGTGGTTGACGCCACGTCAGCTTAAGCCAGGAATGGTCGTTTCTGACAATGGCACCAACCTCCTCTCCGCCCTGCGACAGGGGCAGCTCACCCATGTGCCCTGCATGGCTCACGTCCTCAACCTGGTGGTGCAGCGGTTCTTGGGCAGGTTCCCAGGCTTACAGGATGTCCTGAGGCAGGCCAGGAAAGTCTGTGTGCATTTCCGCCGATCTTATAATGCCAGTGGTCGGCTGACTGAGCTGCAAAAGGAGCTGAACCTGCCCAAGAACCGCCTAATATGTGACATGCCCACCAGGTGGAACTCAACGTTGGCCATGCTGCAGCGACTGCACACGCAGCAGAGGGCCATCAATGAGTACCTTTGCGACTACGGCACCAGGACAGGGTCAGGGGAGCTTGGTTTTTTTTCCCCACGTCAGTGGAGCATGATCAGGGATGCATGCACTGTCCTCTCACCATTTGAGGAGGCCACGAGGATGGTGAGCAGTGACAGTGCATGCATCAGTGACACTGTCCCTCTTGTCCACCTGTTGGAGCATACGCTGCGTGGGATAATGGACAGGGCACTTGAGGCAGAACAGAGGCAGGAAGAGGAGGACTTCCTTGCCTCTCAAGGCCCCCTTTATCCGGACAGTGTTCCTCCTGTCCCACCCATCACACAGGAAGAGGATGAGGAGGAGGAGGAGGAGGAGGAGGATTGTGTGAGCATGGAGGTGGAGCCTGGCACTCAGCATCAGCAGCAGCAGTCTTTTAGGGATGATGTACAGTCCCAACAAACCAGTGGACTTGTACGTGGCTGGGAGGAGGTGGCTGGCGATCATGTCATCCTCAGTGACCCAGAAGACTCCGGACCGAATGCCTCAGCTAACCTATGCTGCATGGCCTCCCTGATCCTGCAAAGCCTGCGGAAGGATCCTCGTGTTCTTCGGATCAAGGAGAGGGACCATTACTGGCTGGCCACTCTCCTTGATCCGCGGTACAAGGTAAGGTTGCGGACCTTATCTTGCCGTCGCAGAGGGAGCAGAGGATGAGACATCTCAGGGAGGCCTTGCAGAAAGGTCTGTGCAACGCGTTCCCAGAAACTGGGAGGCTACAAACTCCTGGTCCTGGGCGACGAGTTGCTGAGGCTTCGGTCAGTGGCAGAAGGAGCAGTGGGGAAGGTGGACGTCTGACCGATGCGTTCAGACAATTTTTTAGTCCGCAGCCCCAAGGTATGATCGGTTCCAGCAACCATCGCCAGCGTCTGATATACATGGTGCAGGAATACCTTGGGGCAAGGTCAGACTTGGACACCTTTCCCACCGAAAATCCTCTGGCTTACTGGGTCCTGAGGATGGATCACTGGCCAGAGCTTGCACAGTATGCAATTGAGCTACTGGCCTGTCCTGCCTCCAGCGTTCTGTCCGAACGCACATTCAGTGCTGCTGGAGGATTTGTGACTGATCATAGGGTGCGCCTGTCCACCGCCTCGGTTGATCGACTGACCTTCATCAAAATGAATCAGTCTTGGATCACCACCAGCTACCAGGCACCTGAGGCGGATATAACCGAATAATTTTTAATGTCACATCACATCCCTTCAAGACTGCCTATGCTGATGCTGAGTGACTGTCCTCTTATGTTCACTGACTATCCTCTTCCTCCTCCTCAATGATCCATGCCACCACACCAGTGCCTAAGGCACAATTTTTCAGCCCCTGTTTAACAGGGGCGTGTACATACAATTTTTAAAAAAAATGCTTCGCAACACTGTGCTCCAAGTACAGTATCTGTGAGGGGTTGCAGTGTTGTGGCACCAGCACCAGTGCCTAAGGCACAATTTTTCAGCCCCTGTTTAACAGGGGCGTGTACTTACAATTTTTTAAAAAAATGCTTCGCAACACGTGTGACTGCTGTGCTCCAAGTACAGTATCTGTGAGGGGTTGCAGTGTTGTGGCACCACACCAGTGCCTAAGGCACAATTTTTCAGCCCCTGTTTAACAGGGGCGTGTACATACAATTTTTATAAAAAAATGCTTCGCAACACTGTGCTCCAAGTACAGTATCTGTGAGGGGTTGCAGTGTTGTGGCACCAGCACCAGTGCCTAAGGCACAATTTTTCAGCCCCTGTTTAACAGGGGCGTGTACTTACAATTTTTTAAAAAAATGCTTCGCAACACGTGTGACTGCTGTGCTCCAAGTACAGTATCTGTGAGGGGTTGCAGTGTTGTGGCACCAGCACCAGTGCCTAAGGCACAATTTTTCAGCCCCTGTTTAACAGGGGCGGGTAATTACAAATCTTGATCTAATAGTTCACAGCAGGGCCCATTCCTGCGCCCACCAAGAGTAACTATGAGGGCCTACAGTCTTGTGGCAACACACCGTCCACCACCACCGCCAAAGGCCCAATTTTCCGGCCCTGTTCATCAGGGGCTTGCAATTACAAATCTTGATCTAATAACTCACAGCAGGGCCCATTCCTGCGCCCACCAAGAGTAACTGTGAGAGCTTACAGTCTTGTGGCAACACCGTCCACCACCACCACCACCACCCCCAATTTTTTCTGCCCTGTTCAACAGGTGCATGCAATTACAAATCTTGATCTATTAACTCACAGCAGGGCCCATTCCTGTGCCCACCAGTCTTGTGGCTACACCAACATCTAATAGGGCAAATTTCTGCAGAGTATATACGCCAGGCCCCTACTTTCATACATCCAACTTACAAACGACTCCTACTTGCAAATGGAAAGAGAAAACAGGAAGTGAGAGGAAATCTACCCCTAGGAAGGGAAATTCTATCCTGTTAGATTTAATTTGGGAAAAAGGTATCTCCTCTCTACTGATACTTTATCACCAATCCTTGTTTCAATTAAAACCCCACTTTTTCCAAAAACATTTGTCATTGGGACGGAAAGTGAGGTGACATGTTCTGAACAGATGTGCAAAGACAGCAAATGTTACAGGGGTGATAACCCCTCCCTATGTTCTCCAAAAAGCTTAAAAATAGATTTTTTTGGGATGGAGCTACACTTCATAATGTACCTGTTCAGATTCTACTTAAGAACAAACCTAAAGCCGCAAGTGGTTTTAAATGGCTTCTTTTTTTCCTTTACAAATGACATTTTGTGCAAGGACAGTTCTAAACACGGGAAACACATGCCACTTCACAGGCATACTTTAGACACCCCCCAGGTACCATATTTAAAGGAAAATTTCACTTTTTTTTTTTCACTTTATGCATCATTAAAATGACTGCTCCCGAAAAAACGTTAGTTTTTAAAAGTTCTTTTTGCATTGATATATGTCCCCTGGGGCAGGACCCGGGTCCCCAAACCTGTTTTATGACATTAACATGCATATTGGCCGTTGTAATTAGCACTTTTGATTTCGAACGTTCGCGTCCATTATAACGTATAGGGTTCGAAAATTCGCGCGAACTTTCGGTCCGTTCGAAGGTTCTGGTGCGAACCGAACCCGGGGTGTTCGGCTCATCCCTACTGGTGATCTTAGAACACACTTATGGTTATTATGGAAAATACAAATGGTGATCCTAGAACGCAGCTACTGGTGATCTTGGAAAAAAATCTACTTTTGATTCTAGAACACGCCTACTTGCGATTCTGGAACACGCTTGTATTTTTATTGTTCTTGGAATATACCTGCTGCTGAATCTGGAACACACCTGTTTGTTATTTGAGGACACACCTACTGGTGATCCTGGAACACATCTGTGGTTTATTCTAGAACACGACTGCTGGTGATCCTGAAACGGATCTGTGGTTTATTTATAAAACACATTTGCTGGTGATCCTGGAAAACATCATGTTTTTTTTCCCTGGAACATACCTACTGCTGAATCTGGAACACACCTGTTCGTTATTTGAGAAAAAATCTGCTGGTGATCCTGGAACACAACTGTAGGTTATTTTGAAACACACCTGCTGGTGATCCTGGAACATGCCTGTTGGTGATCCAGTAACACACCTGTTGGTGATTGTGGAACAAACCTGTTGATTATTTGGGAACACACCAGCTAGTGATCTTGGAAATGATCTGCTGCTGAATCTGGAACACACCTGCTGGTTATTCAAGAACACACCTGCTTTTGACCCTGGAACAGACCTGTAGATTATTATGAAACATACCCACTGGTGATCCTGGAACACGTTTACTGGGGATCCAGGGAAACACCTATTAGTGATCCTGAGACACACCTATTGGTAATCCTGAAACATACCAGCTGGGGATCTTGGAATGTATCTGCTGCTGCATCTGGAACACACCTGCTAGTGACGCTAGAACACCCTCTTTGCTGCTTCTGATACACAATAAACATAACTACTTACCGCTAAATCACATACATGTACGTGATTGGCTTCAAATGTTCATATTTGGGTTATGGCTACAGCTGTAGGCCATAACCCCAGTATTTGATGCTGACCCCAGGATTTGATGCTGACCCGAGAATTTGATGCTGACCCCAGGATTTAATCCTGATCTCAGGATTTGATGCTGAATCCAGGATTTAATGCTGACCCCGGTATTTGATGCTGAGCCCAGTATTTGATGCTGACTCCAGGATTTGATGCTGACCCTAGGATTTGATGCTGACCCCAGGATCTAATTCTGACCCTAGGATTTGATGCTGACCCCAGGATCTAATTCTGACCCTAGGATTTGATGCTGACCCCAGGATTTGATGCTGACTCCAGGATTGTATGCAGACTCCAGGATTTGATGCAGACTCCAGGATTTGATGCTGACCCCAGGATTTGATGCAGACTCCAGGATTTGATGCTGACCCCAGGATTTGATGCTGACCCCAGGATTTGATGCTGACCCCAGGATTTGATGCTGACCTCAGGATTTGATGCTGACTCCAGGATTTGATGTGGACTCTAGGATTTAATGCTGACCCCGGGCTTTGATGCCGACCCCAGGCTTTGATGCTGACCCCGGGATTTGATGCTGACTCCAGGATTTGATGCTGACCCTAGGATTTGATGCTGACCTCAGGATTTGTTGCTGACCCCAGGATTTGATGCTGACCCCTGGATTTGATGCTGATCCTAGGATTTGATGCTGACCCCAGGATTTGATGCTGACTCCAGGATATGATGCTGACTCCAGGATTTGATGCTGACCCCAAGATTTGATGCTGACCCTAGGATTTGATGCTGACTGGCCACCCTGCCATGTTTTTGTGGCCTAAATGTGTTTTTTTTATAAACAAGCAGTGTAAGAATATACATTTTGCCCAGTATTTGGTACACCACTTCTCAGTTTCTATCATGACTCATATCGAAAATGTGTTTACAGGAATACAACTTATTTTGCACACTTGCGGTTTTCAAAAAGAAAAATAGAACACCACTGATTCTTCAAAAAAAATTGGGGGAAGTATATTCAGGCAGTTCTGATATGGTGGATTTAAAATGATGCTGACCCCAGGATTTGATGCTGATCCTAGGATTTGATGCTGACCCCAGGATTTGATGCTGATCCTAGGATTTGATGCTGACCCCAGGATTTGATGCTGACTCCAGGATATGATGCTGACTCCAGGATTTGATGCTGACCCCAAGATTTGATGCTGACCCCAGGATTTGATGCTGATCCTAGGATTTGATGCTGATCCTAGGATTTGATGCTGACCCCAGGATTTGATGCTGATCCTAGGATTTGATGCTGACCCCAGGATATGATGCTGACTCCAGGATATGATGCTGACTCCAGGATTTGATGCTGACTCCAGGATTTGATGCTGACCCCAGGATTTGATGCTGACCCTAGGATTTGATGCTGACTGGCCACCCTGCCATGTTTTTGTGGCCTAAATGTGTTTTTTTTATAAACAAGCAGTGTAAGAATATACATTTTGCCCAGTATTTGGTACACCACTTCTCAGTTTCTATCATGACTCATATCGAAAATGTGTTTACAGGAATACAACTTATTTTGCACACTTGCGGTTTTCAAAAAGAAAAATAGAACACCACCTATTCTTCAAAAAAAAAATTGGGGAAGTATATTCAGGCAGTTCTGATATGGTGGATTTAAAATCTAATTAATCTTTAATTCTTTGTGTGTTATTAGTTTAAGCAGACTGTGATTGTCTATTGTTGTGACTTAGATGAAGATCAGATCACATTTTATGATCAATTTGGGCAGAAATCCATATCATTCCAAAAGGGTTCACATACTTTTTTTTTTTTGCAACTGTATAGTTGGGATACCCTTTGTGCCACATTTAGTGAACACGTGTTAACTGCCTGTAGGGCTTCTTCCCACAGTTCTCCTGCAATGGGCCCCAGATCCGCCTCCCATTGTGTCACTGCCTTCATGGGGTGCCCTTCTAGGAACGACGACAGTCGCATATTATAACATTGGGAAATTATACCTTTTGTGTCGGACGCATCCTGCAGCATATGGAAGACCGGAGTGGAGGACTGATTCTATTGCATAGCGCCCCCCCCCCCCCTGTGCCCTAACGGCGGGTTGTAGTTGTAGGTAGTAAAATAGCATGTTGGAGGGCAGTGCGTATTTAGATTGTAGGTCCCATTATGAAAGATGTGCCCCGTGTTGTAATGTGTTGGCCAATTTATGTGGGATTTTATATTATTATTATATATATGTACTGTATTACACACACAGTATAAGACTGACCAGGCCAGATTTCAGTTGACATTGTTATCTGTTAACCTAATTACACATATCAAAGGAAGTGGCCAAACAAGAATTACTCCACATATCAAAGGGGAACAGATAATGAATGAACGGGCTATGTTGATGTTAATATGCAAGAATATATATTGGAGTCTATTCTACACCTCAAAATGGTGTTCAGGCATCTCTTAATCTAATCAGTAGTCACACATATCAAAGGGGACTTGTTAATGTTAATATGCAAGAATGCAGATTAGGGCAGTTTTATGACTACAGCTGTTCACAGCTTGGGGTGATCTCCTGTCACTCTGAAAGACAGGAGCAGATCAAAGCAAATTGCTCAGCCATTGAGTTTGTGTGTGTGGGATATAAGATGGCTTTTCAGTCTAAAACTATCGCAGAGAAGGGTCTGTGATTATGAAGGCATAGGTCTAGGAGAAATATTCGTTGTCATGTACTCTGTTGGATTTTTATCATCTGTTGCAAGACTTTGTTCTGTTTTGTTAAGCCAATAAAGTGCCTCTCTCTGGAGAATTGGGTTTGCTGCGGGACAATACTTATCAATAACTACAAACCATCTACGAACTATATATTAGATCACTACACCCCGGATGAGTTATACCCATGGGGGCGCCACCTGGGTCCCTGTTGAATCTTGTCTAATTCTGCGTATGTTTTGCTTCCCCCATATCGGGCTGTAAGCCGTGAACCCTGTTACGTTTTGTAGTTGCATCGTTTTGTTCCACACCTTCTGTATACGTGGGCATTAGTTTGTTGGGCCTTCGAAATTGTTGAGCTGACACTAGCATGAGTCTAGCCGACAAGCCCACCGGTGAGGGGGCCATGGCCCCTATTAAGTGCTGTAGCTGTGCGGCTAGGTAATATATCCAAGGGTTGGGTAGGGCAAGGGCCCCCTCCCCTCCTCTTTTGGGTATTGCAGTTGCTCTATTTTAATTCTAGGGGGTTTGGTGTGCCACAACGGCAGCCTGAACAGGGAGTTAACCACTCTGAATACCTTCAGTGTGATGACTACCCGTGTGTTATGTAGCATATAAAGGAACTGCGGCATCAGACTCATCTTGATAAGGTTTGTCTTTCCTGCCAGTGACATTTTAAGTTTATTCCATATATTTATTTTATCTCTAAAACGAGTTAGCATGGGGGTAGATGTTCAATTTGCAAAATTCTGTTGGTTTTGGGGAGATGTGTAGGCCTAGATGTTTGAAGGTGGTCACTATGGGTACAGGGCAAGAGGGCCCGTTGCCTGGCCCGGGGGGGGGGGGGGGTCCCATCTCTCTCAAGTTTTTTTAACACATGCAATTTTTTTGGGAAATTTTGGTCCATCAGCAGCCCATTATTTCCAACGGCATGATAAGACGCGACGTAACGCACATTAATACACATGTTTTAGCGCATAACAAAGGTAACTGGACCCTTAATGTCTGATGTCTTCAAGATGTCGGCTTCATTATAGCGATATTAGTGTGACCCGGCCCCGGGAACCCCCCTGTTCAGACACCGCATGAAGCTGAGAACCCTCACAGATACGGCACGTTTCCCATGGCATATCTCTTGGTTCTTGGCTGTGTGGAAGTCTCGTATTACAGGTGGTGGGGGGGACCTGGATATTGTCATACAATCCAGCCAGACTGGATAATCTCTGCCATCTGGTGCCCAGAATAGTACAGAAAACAAGACGCTCTCTGAATAGCGAGGGGGAGAGAGAGAGAGAGAGAGAGAAGCGTTTATTTTTACCGCGGGATTGTGGGAAGACGCTGTTATTCCTGCATTTCATTCACACTTCAATGTATAAATAGTCACAGATCTCCAAAAATAGGAACAAGGCAAGGCAGATGGCCTCGGGGGGGAACTGCGGAGTAACACTTTGGAAAATTGGTGGCCAGGCCCTTGTATGGCCACGGTCTGGTCAGTGGTTGCACCCCTCAGTCATTGTACGGACAGGGTCTGGTCAGTGGTGGCACCCCTCAGTCATTGTAAAGACGAGGTCTGGTCAGTGGTGGCACCCCTCAGTCATTGTACAGAGGAGGTCTAGTCAGTGGTGGCACCCCTCAGTCATTGTACGGACGAGGTCTGGTCAGTGGTGGCACCCCTTAGTAATTGTACAGATGAGGTCTGGTCAGTGGTGGCACCCCTCAGTCATTGTACGGACGAGGTCTGGTCAGTGGTGGCACCCCTCACTCATTGTACAGACAAGGTCTGGTCAGTGGTGGCACCCCTCACTCATTGTACAGATGAGGTCTGGTCAGTGGTGGCACCCCTCAGTCATTGTACAGATGAGGTCTGGTCAGTGGTGGCACCCCTCAGTCATTGTACGGACAGGGTCTGGTCAGTGGTGGCACCCCTCAGTCATTGAACAGACGAGGTCTGGTCAGTGGTCACACCCCTCAGTCATTGTACAGACAAGGTCTGGTCAATGGTGGCACCCCTCAGTCATTGTACAGACGAGGTCTGGTCAGTGGTGGCACCCCTCAGTCACTGTCACTGTACAGTCACTGTCAGTGGTGGCACCCCTCAGTCACTGTACAGACAAGGTCTGGTCAGTGGTCGCACCCCTCAGTCATTGTACGGCCGCGGTCTGGTCAGTGGTGGCACCCCTCAGTCATTGTACGGATGAGGTCTGGTCAGTGGTGGCACCCCTCACTCATTGTACAGACGAGGTTTGGTCAGTGGTGGCACCCCTCAGTCATTGTACAGGCGAGGTTTGGTCAGTGGTGGCCCCCCTCAGTCATTGTACAGGCGAGGTTTGGTCAGTGGTGGCCCCCCTCAGTCATTGTACAGGCGAGGTTTGGTCAGTGGTCGCACCCCTCAGTCTTTGTACGGCCGCGGTCTGGTCAGTGGTGGCACCTATGAGTCATTGTACGGACGAGGTCTGGTCAGTGGTTTATCAGGGTTTTCAGATCAGCGAGAACAGGCGGACCACATAGCTTTCTTTATCTGGATCCTCATGTCAGGGCTGGGCCCAGCCCTCCCTTCTCAGTGCTCAGCTATTGCTTAATTGCCAGCACTCATCGTTCCACAGTGCTTCACCTGGTGATCATTTCCTGCTCGTCAGCCATCCCCTTCTGGCTATTTAAACTGCCTGGTTCATTTCTCCCATGCCTTCGCCTTGGTCAACATATCATATCTGAGGATTCTCTGCTGTGTTCCGTGTAAAGACTTGCCTGGCTGGCGTCCCTTGTGGTTCCTGATCCTGTTTGTTGTCTCCGACTACGCTGATCTCTGGCTTCCTGATTTATTGGCTTACACCGACCACCCGATTTGATTACCGAACCCTGGCTATGTTTTGATTACGTTTACTATTTGTACCATTTTTTACCATTATATTAAAAGGTATGATTTTTACAGCATTTTCTTTCTCCGTCTTATTCGTGGTTCCTGACACCTCAGATCAGTGAGAACAGGCGGACCACATGGCTTTGTTTATCAATGTCTTAAGGACAGCTAGAATGGGCGGACCGCATGGCTTTGTTTATCAGGGTTATCAAGTCAGCGAGAACAGGCAGATTGCATGGCTTTGTTTATCAGGGAACAAAAAAATTGAAACGTTGTGTTTTGTTATGCTTAAAAAATCAGATCAATAAAATTATTTAAAAAATAAAAATAAAAAAATAGTGTCCCATCTCTTTCCTTTCCCCGGGTTTTCCCTCCGTTGTTTTAGCCTATGTTGTTGTTATTTGACCTTTTTCCACAGTAAAATTATCACAAAACGTATAACTCGGAAATTGTGTTTATTTTTACCCCCAAAAAATAACTTAAAACATAAAAAAAAAAAGATTTCCAGCTTTTTTTTTTTCTTTTGTTGTTTCAAATACTATTTTTTACAGTGATTTATGGTGCAGAAATAATAATGACATTTTTTGTACTACAATGAGGAAAATCATTAGATTTTGTAAGTTTGCCCACTTACAAACAAATGAAGGGTCTATATTTTTTTTATCATAGGTGTATTTTAAATGATAGAGACAAAAGATCAATCAAAAATCCAGAAAATCCCCCCCCCCCCCCCCCCCCCCAAAAAAAAAACATGATACAAATGTTATAAATTGAGTTGAAGTTCAGTGAGTAAAATAAGTATTTGATCCCCAAGCAAAATATAACTTGGTACTCGGTGGAAAAACTCTTGTTGTCAAGCACAGAGGTCAGACGTTTCTTGTAGTTGGTGACCAGGTTTGCACATCTCAGGACGGATTTTGGTCCACTACTCTTTACAGATCTTCTCTAAATCCTTAAAGCGGTTCTGCACTCTGAAAAAAAATTTTTTTTTTTTAGGATGTAATATAAAGTGTGCTTACCTTTATTAGGGGACTCACCTGTTCCATCTTCCATCTCGATCGCCGCCGGTTTTCGTCCGATGAAGTTCCTCGTCTTCTTCTTTAGTGCTGGGGGCCATCTTGCCTGTGGGCATGTGAAACACCCACAGGGACTTTAGATGGCCCAGCATGCACTGCCGTTACTCGCGCGTGCGCAGTAACGGCTCATCTGCCGAGATCTCACGAGATTTCGGCAGATGCGGCCGAAATCTCGGGAGATTTCGGAAGATGTGGCCGAAATCTCGCGAGATTTCGGAAGATGCCCGCACTGGCTCCTGGGATCAATGACACCAGATCCCAGGAGACAGTGCGGCGTGACGACGATCGACGCAAGACCCCGCCCGCCGCCGCAGAGGGAGAAGACCGGAAGTCTTCAATTACAAGGTAAGTAAAAAAAAAAAAAAAAAAAAAAAATTAATTTAGTACTCTTTGCCTGATTTGGAAGGCAAAGAGATTTACTAAATGAAATGAGTGCAGAACCGCTTTAAGGTTTCTTGGCTGTCTCTTGGCAACTTGAAGTTTCAGCTCCCTCCATGCATTTTCTATAGGATTAAGGTCTGTAGACTGGCTAGGCCACTCCATGACCTTAATGTGCTTCTTCTTGAGCCACTCATTGGTGGTACGTTTTGGGTCATTGTCATGCTGGATGACCCTTCCATTACCCATCTTCAGTGTTCTGGCTGAGGGAAGAAGGTTCTCATCCAAGATTTTACAATATATGGCCCCCGTCCATTGGCCCCTAGACATGGGAGCCGTCAAAAAATTTGTTTTGTTGCGTTCCGTTTCGTATAAAAAAAAAATCGTAATTCGTGTACGAAATTTAATTCGGATTCGTACGAAATACGAATTTCGTACGAAATACGAATTTCGTACGAATCTTTACAAATCGTTAATATCGTTACGAATCGTTACGAATCGTTACGAATATCGACACTCTACGAATAATAACAAATTATCCGAAAACGTATTAACGTTACATAACACAAGTCTATATTGTCTATTGTTCACCAATCACTCAGAGGAAGTACGAAATCCGAAATTTCGTTTACGAATACGAAATTTCGTACTTCCTCTGAGTGATTGGTGAACAATAGACTAATGTAACCTTAATACTTTTTTGGATAGTTCGTTATTATTTGTAGAGTGACGATATTCGTAACGATTCGTACGAAATTCGTATTTCGTACGAATCCGAATTAAAATTCGTACACGAATTACAATTTTTTTTTTTATACGTAACGTAACGAAACGAAACAAATTTTTTGACGGCTCCCATGTCTAGGGGCCAATGGACGGGGCTATATATTGTAAAATCTTGGATTCGGAACGATTCGGAACGATTCGATATACTGAATCTCTAATTCATTCGAATCATTCGTTATATCCGCTATAATTTCTTTCATATTAGTTGAAATTCATCATTTGGTAGTTTGGATTCGGATAATTTGGATCCGAAACGAAATTTCGTATATTTCATACTTCCTCTGAGTGATTGGTGAACAATAGACAATAGACTAATGTAACGTTAATACTTTTTTGGATAATTCGTTATTATTTGTAGAGTGACGATATTCATAACGATTCGTACGAAATCCGAATTAAATTTCGTACACGAATTACGAATTACGATTTTTTTTTTTATACGAAACGGAACGTAACGAAACGAAACAAATTTTTTGACGGCTCCCATGTCTAGGGGCCAATGGACGGGGCCATATATTGTAAAATCTTGGATTCGTAACGATTCGGAACGATTCGATATACTGAATCTCGAATTCATTCGAATCATTCGTTATATCCGCTATAATTTCTTTCATATTAGTTGAAATTCATCATTTGGTAGTTTGGATTCGGATAATTTGGATCCGAAACGAAATTTCGTATATTTCATACTTCCTCTGAGTGATTGGTGAACAATAGACAATAGACTAATGTAACGTTAATACTTTTTTGGATAATTCGTTATTATTTGTAGAGTGACGATATTCATAACGATTCGTACGAAATCCGAATTAAATTTCATACACGAATTACGATTTTTTTTTATACGGAACGTAACGAAACGAAACGAAACAAATTTTTTGACGGCTCCCATGTCTAGGGGCCAATGGACGGGGCCATATATTGTAAAATCTTGGATTCGGAACGATTCGGAACGATTCGATATACTGAATCTCGAATTCATTTGAATCATTCGTTATATCCGCTATAATTTCTTTCATATTAGTTGAAATTCATCATTTGGTAGTTTGGATTTGGATAATTTGGATCCGAAACGAAATTTCGTATTTCGTACAGAATTCGTATTCCTAAAAATTTGTAATTCGGATTCGTACGAATGTATGAATTTAGAAAAATTCGTACGAATTTCCCATACGTACGAAACTAATCGCACATGTCTATTGGCCCCTCAATACGGCAAAGCCGGCCTGTACCTTTAGAAGAGAAAGAGTCCCAAAGCATCATGTTTCCACCTCCGTGCTTGAGGAATGTTGTTCTTAGGGTCAGAGTCAGCATTTTCCTTCCTCCAAACACGGCGAGTCGAGTTAATGCCAAAGAGCTCAATTGTGGTCTCATCTGACCACAGCACTTTCTCCCCAATCCTTCTCTCAATCATTTAGATATTCATTGGCAAATTTCCCGTACATGTGCCTTCTTGAGGAGATGGACCTTGTGGGCGCTGCAGGATTTCAATCCATGGCGGTGTATTGTGTTATCAATGGTTTGTTTGGTGACTGTGATCCCAACTGCCTGAGATCCTTCACAAGCTCCTCCCGTGTAGTTCTGGGCGGATCCCTCACTTTTCTCATGACCATCCTCACCCCATGAGGAGAAATCTTGCATGGAGCCCCAGGACCCGAGGGCGATTGATGGTTATTTTCTGTTTCTTCCATTTGCGAATAATCGCTCCAACAGTTGCCTCCTTCTCACCGAGCTTCTTGCTGATGGTCTTGTAGCCCATTCCAGCCTTGTGCAGGTCCACAATCTTCTCCCTGATGTCCTCTGACAGATCTTTGGTCTTCCCCATGATGGGGAGGTTTGGATGGAAGAAAGAGATTCTGTGGACAGGTGTCTCTATACACATAAGGAGTTGTAGTTAGGAGAACCTTCTTACATGGACAGGACTAATCTGTGTACCACATGAGCACCTACTGTAGCCAGTCTCTGGGGGGCAGAATTATTGTTGGTTGGGGATCAAATACTTATTTTACTCACTGAACGGCAACTCCATTTATAACATTTATATCATGTGTTTTTTTTTTCTGGATTTTTGACTGATATTCTGTCTCTATCATATAAAATACACCTATGATTAAAAAAAATGATAGACCCCTCATTTCTTTGTAAGAAGGCAAACATACAAAATCTGCAGGGGATCAAATCATTATTTTCCCCCACTGTAACAATAACATAAATAAAAGACAAATACAACTTGTCCTGTTTCCTTTTTTTGGGTGTATGTTGTTGTCATTTATTTTATTTTTTTTCACAATAAATTAACATTTTACAAAAATACTAACATAAAAACAGCGTTTTCACAATGCGCATTAACGCTCGAAAGAAGCGCCAAAAATACATGAATGGGACCTTCAAAAATAAATATATATATAAAAAAAAAAAAATGTTGTTGTTTTTTTTTTACATTTATTGTTTAATGACTTTCAGCGCCAAAAAAACATGAGCGGGAGCTCATGCAGGCGTGAATGGGACCTTAAAAAATTTAAACGGATCCCAAATAATATATTATACAATACTATATATATATATATATATATTTATAATTTTTTTTTGTTGTTTTTGTTTTTTTATTCATTGTTTAATGACTTTCAGCACCAAAAAAAAATGAACAAGAGCTCATGCAGGTGTGAATGGGACCTTAAAAAATAAAAAAATAAAAATGGAACCCAAATAATATATATATATTTTGTATTGTATTGTATAATATATATACATTATATATATATATATAATATTTGGGATCCGTTTTAATTTTTTAATTTTTTAAGGTCCCATTCACACCTGCATGAGCTACTCATGTTTTTTTGGCGCTGAGAGTCATTAAACAATAAATAAATAAAAAAATATATCTATCTATCTATCTATCTATCTATCTATATATATATATATATATATATATATATATATATATATATATATATATATTGTATTGTATAATATATATATTATTTGGGATCCATTTAAATTTTTATTTTATTTTTTAAGGTCCCATTCACACCTGCATGAGCTACTCATGTTTTTTTGGCGCTGAGAGTCATTAAACAATAAGTAAATAAAAAAATATATCTATCTATCTATAAATATATATAATATATATATATATATATATATATATATATATATATATATATATATATATATATATATATATATATATATATATATTGTATTGTATAATATATATATTATTTGGGATCCATTTAAATTTTTTATATTTGAAGGTCCCATTCATGTATTTTTGGCGCTTCTTTCAAGCGTTAATGCGCATTGTGAAAACACTGTTTTTATGTTAGTATTTTTGTAAAATCTTATTTTATTGTGAAAAAAAAAATAAAATAAATGACAACAACATACTCCCAAAAAAAGGAAACAGGACACAAAAAAATTGATTTTTTTTTTTTTTTAATGTTATTGTTACAGTGGGAAAAATAATGATTTGATCCCCTGCAGATTTTGAATGTTTGCCTTCTTACAAAGAAATGAAGGGTCTATAATTTTTTCTTTTTATGTGTATATATATACTTATTTATTTATATATATATATATATATATATATATATATATATATATATATATATATATATATATATATATATATATATATATATATATATATATATATATATATATATATATATATTATACAATACAATACAAAATATATATATATATTTTTATTTTTTTTATTGTTTGATGACACCTTGTTGCAAATTTGGTTGACATTCTCTTCTCTCGGCAGCTGAGTCCGGAGCGGGGAGAGATCCTGGTCACATCGGAAGGAAGGAGACTCATCCTGGAAGTGGAACGCAATCGGTAAGTGTCTTCATCGCTGACTCCGGACAGAGCTTCATCTTTATTCCAGGGTGGGAAAAGGGCTTATAAGAAAAGCTAGGCATTTATTGCTGGATGTGTCCCCGCTGTAAAATTCACCCTCACTTCCTGTCTGGGTGACCACTGTCATCCAAATGGAGGGGAAATCCCCGCCCCCAATAGGAAAACAGACAGGAATAAAGCTTCTGATTCTATTCAAAATGAAATAAACTATTTGGGTGGAGTTGGGATCTAATCATTTTATTTATTTAAAACATTTAACATTTAAATTTAAAATTAAAAATGTAAAACATTTTAAAAAGCCCATTTGTCAGCAAGATACAACAAAAGATACATTTGTAGCAGAGCCGGGAAGGATCCCAAAATTTGGAGAACGGGCTCTTTGCTGTTTTATAGACATGTGCGGTTCTTTTTCTTCCGAATCGAAATTCGGACAAATTTGGATTTTTTGGGGGAATTCGGATGTATTCAAATTTCTGAATTACAAAAGTAAGTATTTAAAATAAAAACAAATCCGAAAAAAGGAAGCAAACATTTTGAACAAAATTTGGATGGTTTTTCGAATCAAATTCGAACTTCAGAAGAGAATAAAATAGAATAGAAAATAAAGGCATATAATAGAAAAGAATAGAATATAATAGAGTAAAACAGAACAGAATAGAAAATAAAAGAATAGAAACAAAATAGAATACAAAATAATAGAATAGAATAGAAAATAAAACAATAGAATATAATAGAGTAAAATAGAACAGAATACAAAATAAAAGAATAGAAAAAAATTCATGGAAAATAAAAGGATAGAATAGAAAAGAATAGAATATAATAGAGTAAAACAGAACAGAAATAGAAAATAAAAGAATAGAAACAAAATAGAATACAAAATAATAGAATAGAATAGAATAGAATAGGGAATAAAAGAATATAATATAATAGAGTAAACCAGAACAGAATAGAAAATAAAAGAATAGAAAAAATAGAATATAAAACAAAGGGATAGAATAAAAAATAATAGAATAGAATAGAAAAGAATATAATAGAATAGAAAATAAAAGAATAGAATATAATAGAGTAAAACAGAACAAAATACAAAATAAAAGAATAGAAAAAAATAGAATAGAAAAGAATATAATAGAATAGAAAGGAAAATAATTGAATATAAAATAAAACAATAGAAAAAAATAAAAAGAAAAAAAGAATAGAAAAAATAGAATTGAAAATAAAGGGATAGAATAGAAAAGAATATAATAGAATAGAAAATAAAAGAATACTAATACTAATATAGTAAAAAGAACAAAATACTAAATAAAAGAATATACACAAATATAATAGAAAAGGGATAGAATAGAATGGAAAAGAATAGACTAGAAAAAACAATAGAATAGAATAAAGTAGAAAGAATATAACCTTGTTCAGAATTCGAATTGATTCAAATTTTCCAAATTTGGTGGAATTTATTTAGAAAAAATGTAAAAAAAATTGAAATTAAAAGAATTTAACTAAACAAATTTATGTGAATAACGAAACAAAATGAAACAAAATTTTTCCGTTCCACACATGTCTACTGTTTGTGCCTTCCTGTCTTGGTAACATCCACATTCTCCATGTCCCGTGTCACTGGGACAGGAAGTTATTGAAATCTCCCCATTGGGGTCACAGACCCAAATAATGATCAGACAGAAATGTTACTCTTTCCCACTTTGTTCAAAACTAAACAAAAATAAAATAAAATGTCTGGAGTTAAGCTTCGAGGTGAACCTGCCATCAGACATGTGGAGTGCACACACGCTCAGTAATGTGTCAGGTATTACCTCTCCCACATATCACAGTTTTCTCATCTGCCTTTCTCTCCAGAAGGACAGCACCCTCTTTGTTCAGGCATCATCCAGGGTCACCATCTACTTCCTGGACTGAGGTGTCGGCCCAGTCATGTAAATCCTGGTGTCTATGTAGTTGTTGGTGTTCACAAATGTTTGACACAAACCAGCCCCTGATGCGGCCTCTCACCTTAGGACTTGCTACAATGTTACAATGTACGGTCAGATCACTGGGGGAGGGGAGACTGAGGAAATGCTTCCTCCTCCTTCTACAAAGTTACAATGTATCATCTCACAATTAAAAAATAAAAATAAAATTATTAAAAGTATAAAATAAATAAAAAATTGATTTAAAAATTATTAAAAAATATTTAGAAAAATAATAAAGAATATTCAAAAATAATAAAAAAATTATAATTAAAAAAATCTTTAAAAAGTAGTAAGCATGACGCGCGCTCTTAGAGCCCAGCAAGCGCTCTCGTTTGTCCCTGAATTTCTTAATAAAGAACATACCAAGGTTCAAACCACAGAGGAAAATAAAAAATAGAAAATCGTAAAACAAACAGAAAAAAAAAACAAAAAAAAAAAAAAATTAAAAAAACAAAAAACAAAAAATAAGGAATAAAATTTTTAACAAAAATAAAAAAAAAAATAAAGAAATAAAACAGAAAAAAATAAAAAAAAAAGAATAAAAAAAGAAGAGAATAAAAAATAAAAAAAAATAAAAACACAACAAATAAAAAAATAAAAAATAAAAAAAAATAAAAGAAAAAAATAAAAAAAAATATAATAGAAAAAAAAAAAAAAAAAACAAGAAAAAAAAATAAAAAACAAAAAATAAAAAACAAAAAATAAAAAAAAAAAAAAAAAAAAAAAAAAAAAAAAAAAAAAAAAAAAAAAAAAAAAAAAAAAAAAAAAAAAAAAAAAAAAAAAAAAAAAAAAAAAAAAAAAAAAAAAAAAAAAAAAAAAAAAAAAAAAAAAAAAAAAAAAAAAAAAAAAAAAAAAAAAAAAAAAAAAAAAAAAAAAAAAAAAAAAAAAAAATAAAAAAAAAAAAAAAAAAAAAAAAAAAAAAAAAAAAAAAAAAAAAAAAAAAAAAAAAAAAAAAAAAAAAAAAAAAAAAAAAAATAAAAAAAAAAAAAAAAAAAAAAAAAAAAATAAAAAAAAAAAAAAAAAAAAAAAAAAAAAAAAAAAAAAAAAAAAAAAAAAAAAAAAAAAAAAAAAAAAAAAAAAAAAAAAAAAAAAAAAAAAAAAAAAATAAAAAAAAAAAAAAAAAAAAAAAAAAAAAAAAAAAAAAAAAAAAAAAAAAAAAAAAAAAAAAAAAAAAAAAAAAATAAAAAAAAAAAAAAAAAAAAAAAAAAAAAAAAAAAAAAAAAAAAAAAAAAAAAAAAAAAAAAAAAAAAAAAAAAAAAAAAAAAAAAAAAAAAAAAAAAAAAAAAAAAAAAAAAAAAAAAAAAAAAAATAAAAAAAAAAAAATAAAAAAAAAAAAAAAAAAAAAAAAACAAAAAAAAAAAAAAAAAAAAAAAAAAAAAAAAAAAAAAAAAAAAAAAAAAAAAAAAATAAAAAAATAAAAAAAAAAAAAAAAAAAAAAAAAAAAAAAAATAAAAAAAAAAAAAAAAAAAAAAAAAAAAAAAAAAAAAAAAAAAAAAAAAAAAAAAAAAAAAAAAAAAAAAAAAAAAAAAAAAAAAAAAAAAAAAAAAAAAAAAAAAAAAAAAAAAAAAAAAAAAAAAAAAAAAAAAAAAAAAAAAAATATAAAAAAAATAAAAAAAAAAAAAAAAAAAAAAAAAAAAAAAAAAAAAAAAAAAAAAAAAAAAAAAAAAAATTAAAATAAAAAAAAAAAAAAAAAAAAAAAAAAAAATATAAGAAAAAAAATAAAAAAAAAAAAAAAATAGAAAAAAAAAAAAAAAAAAAAATATAATAAAAAAATAAATAAAAAAACAAAACAAATTAAAAAATAGAAAAAAAAATAAAAATAAAAAAAGAAAAATTAAAAAAAAAAATAAAAAAATAATAAAGAGTAAAAAAACAAATAGAAAAAAAAAAATATAAAAAATAGAATTAACAAATAAAAATAAAAAAAATATAATATAATAAAAAAATAAAAGAAAATAAAAAAAAATTATTCTATATATTAAACCCAAAATCACAAAAATAAAATGGGCAAAAAATAAAAATAGAATGGAAAAGGATATAATAAATAGAAAAAAATAGAATAAAAAAAATCTCTCCCAAACCTTCTTTGGGAATGGAGGATCTATGAGGAGCTCTCTTGTTTCCACATCAATTATCAGGAATCAGAGGCGCTGGATGTGCCGACTGCCTTAGCTGCACTGCTCCGGGAGGACTTTCCCTTTAAGTGGGCTTTATCTTACATTAAGTATTTGGGTATCATTTTGCCCTGCAAGGTGGAAGAGATTCAGTAAACCAAGCTTTGGTCACCTTCCTTTGGGCCCAGAAACCCCCTCGCCTTGCCCAATCTATTCTGCGACTTCCGAAATTGCTAGGTGGCGTGGCATTGCCGGATGCTAACCTCTACCACTTGGCTTGCCTTCTGACCCATGTCCTGGATTGGTGACAGTGGGTGCAGGTTGAGCAACCCCTGGCGGGGATCCAGTTGGAGTCGGTCTCCTTGGTGCCGGTGGTCCGTACCGCAAAGGATCCTGGATCACCTTACGGTTGGGGGAGACGTGGCGGTTAGCCCAGAATGCCTTCCGAGACTTTCCTATTGCACCAACCCCATCGCCGCCCACACCAATTGTTGGCCTTTCAGCCCTGGACCCAACGACCCTAGATTTCAAGAACTAAAAGTGGTGGAGAGATCAGAGGACATTTCCTTACCAATGGTCAGTGGAAGACTAGGCAACAAATTATGGACGACCCGGCCCTTGAGGCTCTTCCCTTCTGGCAAAACCTACAGCTACTACAGCTAGCTCATTCTGTTGGCTCTCTACCTGTCCCGGAGGCCTTCCGGAGGCGATTAACCTCTTTTGAGCTATTATGTCTGGAGCAGTCTCCGATGCGACGTGCGATCTCCCAGACTTACCAACTATTGTTATCCCAGCCTCCAGATTTTAGACCTCCCAGTGGCGGAACTACCGCCATAGCGACCCACGCATTTGCTATGGGGCCCACAGCCTAGTAGGGCCCCATCCTAGTTGACAATAAATATTACTTTTTCCCGCCGCCGCTGCCGCCGCTAGAGGTCCGCGGCCGGCGGAGATTTTGTCTCCGCCGGCCGCCATTTTCCCGAAGACCAGAGGAGTTAGACAGGGAGCCTGCCTACGGTAGCTACAGTAGAAATAGAGCTGTGGCGCCGCCCACCCCCCGCCCCTGGTCTGTCTGTCATCCAAGGGGTGGGGAGTAGGCAGTGCCGCAGCTCAATTTCTATTGTAGCCGGCCGGCTCCGCCTCTATTTTGTTCCCCCCTGGGAGACACTGCAGTTGGGATATAGAAGGGCTCCAATGGGGCCCATAGGGGGTAGGGGGGCACCTGAAATGTAAGGAGGCACTCCGCTGGCTGGGGACCTGAGGTGTAAGGAGGCACTCCGCTGGCTGGGGACACCTGAGATGTAAGGAGGCACTCAGCTGGCTGGGGACCTGAGGTGTAAGGAGGAACTCCGCTGGCTGGGGACCTGAGGTGTAAGGAGGAACTCCGCTGGCTGGGGACACCTGAGATGTAAGGAGGCACTCAGCTGGCTGGGGACACCTGAGGTGTAAGGAGGCACTCAGCTGGCTGGGGACACCTGAGATGTAAGGAGGAACTCCGCTGGCTGGGGACACCTGAGATGTAAGGAGGAACTCCGCTGGCTGGGGACACCTGAGATGTAAGGAGGCACTCCGCTGGCTGGGGACCTGAGATGTAAGGAGGCACTCCGCTGGCTGGGGACACCTGAGATGTAAGGAGGCACTCCGCTGGCTGGGGACACCTGAGATGTAAGGAGGCACTCCGCTGGCTGGGGACCTGAGATGTAAGGAGGCACTCCGCTGGCTGGGGACACCTGAGATGTAAGGAGGAACTCCGCTGGCTGGGGACACCTGAGATGTAAGGAGGCACTCCGCTGGCTGGGGACACCTGAGATGTAAGGAGGCACTCCGCTGGCTGGGGACACCTGAAATGTAAGGAGGCACTCCGCTGGCTGGGGACACCTGAGATGTAAGGAGGCACTCCGCTGGCTGGGGACACCTGAGATGTAAGGAGGCACTCAGCTGGCTGGGGACCTGAGGTGTAAGGAGGAACTCCGCTGGCTGGGGACACCTGAGGTGTAAGGAGGAACTCCGCTGGCTGGGGACACCTGAGATGTAAGGAGGCACTCCGCTGGCTGGGGACACCTGAGATGTAAGGAGGAACTCCGCTGGCTGGGGACACCTGAGATGTAAGGAGGCACTCCGCTGGCTGGGGACACCTGAGATGTAAGGAGGCACTCCGCTGGCTGGGGGCACCTGAAATGTAAGGAGGCACTCCGCTGGCTGGGGACCTGAGGTGTAAGGAGGCACTCCGCTGGCTGGGGACACCTGAGATGTAAGGAGGCACTCAGCTGGCTGGGGACCTGAGGTGTAAGGAGGAACTCCGCTGGCTGGGGACACCTGAGATGTAAGGAGGCACTCCGCTGGCTGGGGGCACCTGAAATGTAAGGAGGCACTCCGCTGGCTGGGGACCTGAGGTGTAAGGAGGCACTCCGCTGGCTGGGGACACCTGAGATGTAAGGAGGCACTCAGCTGGCTGGGGACCTGAGGTGTAAGGAGGAACTCCGCTGGCTGGGGACACCTGAGATGTAAGGAGGCACTCAGCTGGCTGGGGACACCTGAGGTGTAAGGAGGCACTCAGCTGGCTGGGGACACCTGAGATGTAAGGAGGAACTCCGCTGGCTGGGGACACCTGAGATGTAAGGAGGAACTCCGCTGGCTGGGGACACCTGAGATGTAAGGAGGCACTCCGCTGGCTGGGGACCTGAGATGTAAGGAGGCACTCCGCTGGCTGGGGACACCTGAGATGTAAGGAGGCACTCCGCTGGCTGGGGACACCTGAGATGTAAGGAGGCACTCCGCTGGCTGGGGACCTGAGATGTAAGGAGGCACTCCGCTGGCTGGGGACACCTGAGATGTAAGGAGGAACTCCGCTGGCTGGGGACACCTGAGATGTAAGGAGGCACTCCGCTGGCTGGGGACACCTGAGATGTAAGGAGGCACTCCGCTGGCTGGGGACACCTGAAATGTAAGGAGGCACTCCGCTGGCTGGGGACACCTGAGATGTAAGGAGGCACTCCGCTGGCTGGGGACACCTGAGATGTAAGGAGGCACTCAGCTGGCTGGGGACCTGAGTTGTAAGGAGGAACTCCGCTGGCTGGGGACACCTGAGGTGTAAGGAGGAACTCCGCTGGCTGGGGACACCTGAGATGTAAGGAGGCACTCCGCTGGCTGGGGACACCTGAGATGTAAGGAGGAACTCCGCTGGCTGGGGACACCTGAGATGTAAGGAGGCACTCCGCTGGCTGGGGACACCTGAGATGTAAGGAGGCACTCTGCTGGCTGGGGACCTGAGATGTAAGGAGGAACTCTGCTGGCTGGGGACCTGAGATGTAAGGAGGCACTCCGCTGGCTGGGGACACCTGAGATGTAAGGAGGCACTCCGCTGGCTGGGGACACCTGAGATGTAAGGAGGCACTCCGCTGGCTGGGGACACCTGAGATGTAAGGAGGAACTCCGCTGGCTGGGGACCTGAGATGTAAGGAGGCACTCTGCTGGCTGGGGACCTGAGATGTAAGGAGGAACTCTGCTGGCTGGGGACCTGAGATGTAAGGAGGAACTCAGCTGGCTGGGGACCTGAGATGTAAGGAGGCACTCCGCTGCCTGGGGACACCTGAGATGTAAGGAGGCACTCCGCTGGCTGGGGACCTGAGATGTAAGGAGGCACTCCGCTGCCTGGGGACACCTGAGATGTAAGGAGGAACTCCGCTGGCTGGGGACCTGAGATGTAAGGAGGAACTCTGCTGGCTGGGGACCTGAGATGTAAGGAGGAACTCTGCTGGCTGGGGACCTGAGATGTAAGGAGGAACTCTGCTGGCTGGGGACCTGAGATGTAAGGAGGAACTCTGCTGGCTGGGGACCTGAGATGTAAGGAGGAACTCTGCTGGCTGGGGACACCTGAGATGTAAGGAGGCACTCCGCTGGCTGGGGACACCTGAGATGTAAGGAGGCACTCCGCTGGCTGGGGACACCTGAGATGTAAGGAGGCACTCCGCTGGCTGGGGACACCTGAGATGTAAGGAGGCACTCCGCTGGCTGGGGACCTGAGATGTAAGGAGGCACTCTGCTGGCTGGGGACCTGAGATGTAAGGAGGAACTCTGCTGGCTGGGGACCTGAGATGTAAGGAGGCACTCCGCTGGCTGGGGACCTGAGATGTAAGGAGGCACTCCGCTGGCTGGGGACCTGAGATGTAAGGAGGCACTCTGCTGGCTGGGGACCTGAGATGTAAGGAGGAACTCCGCTGGCTGGGGACCTGAGATGTAAGGAGGCACTCTGCTGGCTGGGGACCTGAGATGTAAGGAGGCACTCTGCTGGCTGGGGACCTGAGATGTAAGGAGGAACTCCGCTGGCTGGGGACCTGAGATGTAAGGAGGCACTCCGCTGGCTGGGGACCTGAGATGTAAGGAGGCACTCCGCTGCCTGGGGACACCTGAGATGTAAGGAGGAACTCTGCTGGCTGGGGACACCTGAGATGTAAGGAGGCACTCCGCTGGCTGGGGACCTGAGATGTAAGGAGGCACTCCGCTGCCTGGGGACACCTGAGATGTAAGGAGGAACTCTGCTGGCTGGGGACACCTGAGATGTAAGGAGGCACTCCGCTGGCTGGGGACCTGAGATGTAAGGAGGCACTCTGCTGGCTGGGGACCTGAGATGTAAGGAGGAACTCTGCTGGCTGGGGACACCTGAGATGTAAGGAGGCACTCCGCTGGCTGGGGACACCTGAGATGTAAGGAGGCACTCCGCTGGCTGGGGACACCTGAGATGTAAGGAGGAACTCCGCTGGCTGGGGACACCTGAGATGTAAGGAGGAACTCTGCTGGCTGGGGACCTGAGATGTAAGGAGGAACTCCGCTGGCTGGGGACAGTGACACCTGAGATGTAAGGAGGCACTCCGCTGGCTGGGACAGTGACACCTGAGATGTAAGGAGGCACTCCGCTGGCTGGGGACAGTGACACCTGAGATGTAAGGAAGCACTCCGCTGGCTGGCAGAACGCTCGAGCGCACCTGTGCAGGGAGATCGTTTTCGGCACATGAGGAGGCTCTGGAGTCTGGACAAGAGGTAGGAAGAGAGTGGGAGTCAGACTGTCATCTGTTTTGCACAGTTCAATTTTTTTTTTTTTTTGCTATAGGGCCCTGTGATTTCTAGTTACGCCCCTGAGACCTCCATATGTTGCCAGATGGGAACGGGAGTTGGGAATACAACTTACTGAGAAACAGGTCGACAGACTCTTCCTTTTTTCTTACAAAAAATGTTTTCATCAAGATTCGGGATTCAAGGTGTTCTGTTCCCGAAAAACTGTCCGGGGCTAGAGCTAACCCCAATCCAGGCCAGAAGGCCAGGTATACGACCTTCTGGGTCAGACCAATAGCAGCACCCCTCCTCACCAGGTAAGGGCTCTCACCAAGCTTCCTGATCTCCATGCCTTCCTGCCTGGGGTGGGGGGCTGCTGGGGTCCGGACCGTTGGTCAGGGCGGTCTTGAAAGCCTATGGAGTATGTGCCCCCGGAGTGGCAGTCCAGGGGTGCCGTACAATCACTGTGTGTGAGGGACACATTGATTTACTGGCACCACGGTCACTGCACCAATATCACGCTTTTTTAGCACCTGCCTCTTGGGCCGGGCCTTTTGGCTGGGACCAGAGGATTTTTTTTTTTTCGATTCGTAACTTTTTTTTTTTCGATTCGTAACTTATTTTATTTTTTTTTTTTCAATTTTGTAATTTTCCGTCTCTCTATTGAACCAAAAAAATCGTACATTCGTAACTTTTTTTTCGATTCGTAACTTTTTTTTTTCGATTCGTAACCTTTTTTTTCGAATCGTAACTTTTTTTTCGATTCGTAACTTTTTTTTTTTTTTTTTTTTTTCAATTTGTAATTTTCCGTGTCTCTATTGAACCAAAAAATTCGTACATTCGTAACTTTTTTTTCGATTCGTAACTTTTTTTTTCGATTCGTAACCTTTTTTTTCGATTCGTAACTTATTTTTTCGATTCGTAACTTTTTTTTTTTTTTTTTTTTCAATTTGTAATTTTCCGTGTCTCTATTGAACCAAAAAATTCGTACATTCGTAACTTTTTTTTCATTCGTAACTTTTTTTTTCGATTCGTAACTTTTATTTATTTTTATTTTTTTTCGATTTGTAATTTTCCGTGTCTCTATTGAACCAAAAAATTCGTACATTCGTAACTTTTTTTTCGATTCGTAACTTTTTTTTTTTTTTTTTTTTGTTTTGTAATTTTCCGTGTCTCTATTAAACCAAAAAATTCGTACATTCGTAACTTTTTTTTCGATTCGTAACTTTTTTTTTTCGATTCGTAACTTTTTTTTTTTTTTTTCGTAAATTATTAAAATGTAATAATAGCATACACATTACATCAAATTATGAATTATTCTCCGATTACGAATCTACGAATGTACGGACAAATACGAATGTGTCCGAAAATTAAACTAACGAAAAAACGAATCAACGAAAAAATAACTCTTACGAATGTACGAATCGTTACGAATACGAACAACGACGACTTACGAATGTACGAATCGTTACGAATCGACGGAAACGGAAAAAACGAAACGAAAAAAAAAACTAATTTTTTGGTTGTGCACATGTCTAATGGCCACTTCTTTCACTCTCCTCTCCACTATCCCTTCCCCCACTTTATTTTATTTATTATCCTTTGTTTGTCACCTTTTTTGTCTTTTTTTGTTGGTACACGATTTGAGCACGTGTGATGAGTTGGGTCACAGGTCCCAGGGCCTGTCCTGAAAGTCTGGGGAGGGGGTGGACATGGCCTTCTGGCTTAGTTCGCCCTCTCTCATTAGGGTTGGGGGGTCTCCCTTCGGAGGAGCCTCACCTAGTATTTGGGTGGGTCTGTTTCGGCAGACCTTCCAGAGAACGGGGTCTGATTGGTTTCGGCCATGAAGACCAAGTTTTACGTGTCCTTGTCCCTGTCTGGAGCCTAACGCCCCGGGGGATTCAGGACGAGGTCCTCTGATTTTAGAGGACTTGTGTACCCGTTGCACTTTTTTTGTCGCACCTCTTTATGTTGTGCACATTTTTTATGCACCGGGTGAGTTTTTGTGTGTTTTGCACGCCACGGGCTTTCAAAAAAAGATTTGGGATTCAAGGTGCTAACCCGGTGGTACTACACACCAGTGGCGGCTGGTGCTCAAAAATTTTTGGGGGGGGGCGCAAACAAACAGCCTCACTGTGCCATCAAACGCTGCCACTGTGCCCATTAAACGCTGCCACTGTGCCCATTAAACGCTGCCACTGTGCCCATTAAATGCTGCCACTGTGCCCATTAAATGCTGCCACTGTGCCCATCAAACGCTGCCACTGTGCCCCAAGTGCTGCCACTGTGCCCCAAGTGCTGCCATTGTGCCCCAAGTTCTGCCATTGTGCCCCAAGTGCTGCCACTGTGCCCCAAGTGCTGCCATTGTGCCCCAAGTGCTGCCACTGTGCCCCCCCAAGTGCTGCCACTGTGCCCCAAGTGCTGCCACTGTGCCCCAAGTTCTGCCATTGTGCCCCAAGTGCTGCCACTGTGCTCCAAACGCTGCCACTGTGCCCCCTGCCTATCCTCTGCACTTACCTTGTCCCGGTGTGCAGCTGGTGACGGCGTCAGGCGACGAGCGGTGTCTCCGTCGGATGTCTTCTCCCGCGCTCCTCCTGTCTTCTGCTATGATTGGACGCCTAGGCGTCCAATCACAGCGCCTGTGACTTCAGCCAATCAGGTGACAGGTAACAGACCCGGCAACCTGATTGGCTGAGAGGCGGGTCTGTGTTAGGGAAGCGATGTATTCGCTTCTCTAACACAATACTGTGTAATCAGCGAACGCAAAGCATTGCGCCCGCTGTTTACACTTAGGGAAGCCTATTAGAGCACACCGCTCTAATAAGGTCCCCTATTAGAGCTTACAGCTCTAATAGGGGCGCTTCCAGAAACACCCCCCCCCCCCACTGTAATTCAGATGCCCGGCGCCCGATCAGGGGCCGGACACCTGAATAGGGGGGGGCAGCGGTGACAATAGATAGATTCATGCAATGCATGAATCTATCTATTGGTGATAGAGCGGTGCAGGAGAGAGGGGGGGCGGCGCTCCTGCGCCCTCTATGCACGCACCGCCACTGCTACACACCAGAGAGGATCCAAAAGACGTTTCCCCAGAGCTCGGATCTTTGCTGGAGATGTGGGGAGGACACTGCTTCGCTTCTTCACATCTTCAGGTCCTGCCACCTCCTTCAGTCCTTCCGGAGGGAGGTCCACCGCATAGCCCAGAAGTTCACTGACAGGGAGCTACCATGGACTCCCGGGCTCCTTCTACTGCATCATCACGAGATTCCGACCAAGACCTACAGGAGATCCATCCTGCCTCTCCTGCACACAGCGGCGAAAAATCTGCATCCCGCTGTTTGCGAAGAGACACAGCCGCCGCCGGTTGGTTGGAAAAAGTGGCGGACATTAATTCAATGGAGGATTTGGTGGCCACGAAGAAGGGCTTGCGCGAGAAATTTCTCACAAATTGGTTCTATTGGCACAAATTTGTCGAGTATGCGGAGCTGGTGGCTGAGTCACCTGGAAGAGGGCCCATCCCCGGACAAGGTTGGGTGACAGGTTGGTGGCACTCCCTTCTTTCATTGACCACCCCCCTCTTTTTTTTTTTTTCTCCCTCTGTTCTCTTCTTGTAGTTAAGACCTTCGGGGTCATCTCTAGGAATCTCTCTCGCGATAGCCGTGCCCAAATTATCATGCGGGCTACAGAGACTGCCTAAGACCTGGAAGTCCAGGGATGGTTTCCATGAGAAGTTGGTTCCCTCTCTACTATAATGTGGCGTTTGCTCTATCGGTCTTGTATTTCGATTGCTTCATTTTTCGCACACCAATTTGGTGGTTTCTGTATTTCCACATGTCTTACACAAATAAAGAATAAAAAAAAAAAAGTAGTATGCAGTGATAACAATAGAAGACAGATTCCGATTGGTTACTGTGAAGAATAGAATAGCGTAAAACACAACAGAATAAAAAAATAAAAGAATAGAAAAAAATTGAATAGTAAATAAAGGGATAGAAAAATAGAATAGAAAAAAATAGGATAGAAAAAAATAGAAGAGAAAATAAAGGGATGGAATAGAAAAGAATAGAATATAAAATAATAGAGTAAAACAGAACCGAATAGAAAAGAAAAGAAAAATAGAATAGAAAATAAAGGGATAGAATAGAAACAATTATAATAGAATAGAAAAGAATAGAATAGAAAATAGAAGAATATAAAATAGAGTAAAACAGAACAGAATAGAAAATAAAAGAATAGAAAAAAAATAGAAAATAAAGGGATAGAATAGAATAGAAAAGAATATAATAGAAAATAAAAGAATAGAATATAATAGAGTAAAACAGAACATAATACAAAATAAAAGAATAGAAAAAAATAGAATAGAAAATTGAAGAATAGAAAATAATAGAGTAAAACAGAACAGAATACAAATTCAAAGAAAAAGAAAAGACAAGAATAGAAAATAATAGAATAGAAAATAGAAAAATAGAAAATAATATAGTAAAACAGAATAGAAGATAAAGGGATAGAATAGAAAAGATTATAATAGAATAGAAAAGAATAGAATAGAAAATAAAATAATAGAATATAATAGAGTAAAACAGAACAGAATAGAAAAAAACAGAATGAAAAAGGGATAGAATGGAAAAGAATAGAATAGAAAATAAAAGAATAGAAACAAAATAGAATAGAAAATAAAGGGATAGAATAGAAAAGATTATAATACAATAGAAAAGAATAGAATAGAAAATAATAGAGTAGAACAGAATACAAATTAAAAGAATAGAAAAAAAATAGAATAGAAAATAAAAAGATAGAATAGAAAAAGAATAGAATAGAAAAGAAAAGAATAGAATAGAAAAGAAAAGAATAGAAAGTAATAGAGTAAAACAGAACATAATAGAAAATAAAAGCATAGAAACAAAATAGAATAGAAAAGATTATAATAGAATAGAATATTGGCGTTTGCTCTATCGGTCTTGTATTTGGATTGCTTCATTTTTCGCACACCAATTTGGTGGTTTCTTTATTTCCACATGTCTTACACAAATAAAGAATAAAAAAAAAAGTAGTATGCAGTGATAACAATAGAAGACAGATTCTGATTGGTTACTTTGGGCTAGTTAAAGTTGTTCTGGTCCTCGTGACGCCCCCCGCCCTGCCGTTCTCACCCGGCGGCTGCGCCCGCTCGCAGTCTCTGTGTCCTGAGCCGACTGTAATGGATCCGTCTCCCTCCCGGCTGTATCTTGGAGCGAGGCCTAGACAGGACGTGTTCACCGAGAGGTGGGGGGAGGGGGGGATGGAATCGCGCTGTCCACGCACTGCGAGATTGGAATGATTACACGTTCTGGAGAGACACAAGAAAAATAAATATTTGCCTTTTATTGAATTTCACCGACTCGGGGGGAAAAATCTGCCCGCTGGAGCAACCCTGAGAGAGAGAGAGAGAGAGACGCGAATTCACCGAACAAGAATACCTAATATTAACCTTACCCTAACCTAACAAAATAAATAGTAATGGGTAAAAAAATAATAATAAATTAAATAAATTCATTAACCCCTAACCATAACCTTTAACCTCTTACAAATAATTAATAATCAATAATAAATAAAAGTAGACATGTGCAATTCGTTTAGTTTTTTTTTTTTCGTTTTTTCGTTTTTTTTTTCGTTCATTCGTTTTCGTACGAATGAACGAACGATTCGCTAAATTTTTTTACGAATAACGAATCGTTCGAATCGAACGAATCCGAAAGTAACGAAAATCCGAAAAAAACTAATTAGAAACAACGAATGTACGAATGAAGAAAATCCGAAAAACGAAAACAGGAACAACGAAAATGAAAATGAACGAAAAAATTCGTACATTCATAAGTTTTTTGTTGAATTGGTAATTTTCCGTGTCTCTTACAATGGCGCTGCTTAACGTGCTTCGAATAGATTGAACGAAAAAATTCGTACATTCGTAACTTTTTTTTCGATTCCTAATTTTCCGTGCCTCTTACAATGGCGCTGCTTAACGTGCTTCGAATGGATTGAACGAAAAAATTCGTACATTCGTAACTTTTTTTTTCGATTCCTAATTTTCCGTGTCTCTTAAAATGTAATAATAGCATACACATTACATAACATTATGAATTATGCTCTGATTACGAATGTTCCGAATGTTACGAATGTACGAATAAATACAAATGCGTCCGAATTTCGAATAAACGGATAAACAAAAATTAAACTAACGGACAAACGAATCAACGAAAAAATAACAAATTAGAAACAATGAATGTACGAATGAAGAAAATACGAAAAACGAAAACAGGAACAACGAAAATGAAAAGAACAAAAAAATTCGTACATTCGTAACTTTTTTGCGATTCGTAATTTTCCGTGTCTCTTACAATGGCGCTGCTTAACGTGCTTCGAATGGATTGAACGAAAAAATTCTTACATTCGTAACTTTATTTTTTATTTTTTTCAAATCGTAATTTTCCGTGTCCCTTACAATGGCGCTGCTTAACGTGCTTCGAATAGATTGAACGAAAAAATTTGTACATTCGTAACTTTTTTAAAAAAAAATTTTCAAATCGTAATTTTCCGTGTCCCTTACAATGGCGTTGCTTAATCGAATGGATTGAACGAAAAAATTCGTACATTCGTAACTTTTTTGTTGAATTGGTAATTTTCCGTGTCCCTTACAATGGCGCTGCTTAACCACTTCAGCCCCGGACCATTTGGCAGCCAAAGGACCAGAGGTCTTTTTTCAATTTCGCACTGCACTACTTTAACTGGTAATTGCGCGGTCATGCAATTTTGTAACCAAACGAAATTTGCGTCCTTTTCTTCCCACAAATAGAGCTTTCTTTTGATGGTATTTGATTGCCTCTGTGATTTTTATTTTTTGCGATATAAACGGAAAAAGAGCGAAAATTTAGAAAAAAAAAGAGATTTTCTACTTTTTGTTATAAAAAAAATCTAATAAACTCAATTTTAGTCAAACATTTGGGCCAAAATGTATTCAGCCACATGTCTTTAGTAAAAAAAATGCCAATAAGCGTATATTTATTGGTTTGCGCAAAAGTTATAGCGTCTACAAACTAGAGTACATTTTCTGGAATTTACACCGCTTTTAATTTATGACTGCCTATTTCATTTCTTGAGGTGCTAAAATGGCAGAGAAGTACAAAACCCCCCAAATGACCCCATTTTGGAAAGTAGACACCCCAAGCTATTTGCTGAGAGGCATGTTGAGCCCATTGAATATTTTTTTTTTTAGTCCCAAGTGATTGAATAAAGACAAAAATAAAAAAGATTTTTTTTTTTTTCAAAAAGTTGTCACTAAATGATATATTGCTCACACATGCCATAGTTATATGTGGAATTGCACCCCAAAATACATTTTGCTGCTTCTCCTGAGTATGGGGATACCACATGTGTGGGACTTTGTGGGAGCCTAGCCGCGTACGGGGCCCCCGAAACCCAAGCACCGCCTTCAGGATTTCTAAGGGTGCAAATTTTTGATTTCACTCCTCACTACCTATCACAGTTTCGAAGGCCATAAAATGCCAAAATAGCACAAAACCCCCCCAAATGACCCCATTTTGGAAAGTAGACACCCCAAGCTATTTGTTGAGAGGCATGGTGAGTATTTTACAGCTCTCATTTGTTTTTGAAAATGAAGAAAGTAAAGAAAAAAAAATTTTTTTTTTCTTTTTTCAATTTTCAAAACTTTGTGACAAAAAGCGACATCTGCAAAATACTCACAATACCTCTCAGCAAATAGCTTGGGGTGTCTACTTTCCAAAATGGGGTCATTTTGGGGGGTTTTTATGCCATCTGGGCATTCCATGGCCTCCGAAACTGTGATTGGCAGTGAGAAGTGAAATAAAAAAATTACACCCTTAGAAAGCCTGAAGGCGGTGCTTGGTTTTTGGGGTTCCGTACGCAGCTAGGCTCCCAAAAAGTCCCACACATGTGGTATCCCCGTACTCAGGAGAAGCAACAGAATGTATTTTGGGGTGTATTTCTACATATGCCCATGACATGTTTGAGCAATATATCATTTAGTGACAACTTTTTGTAAAAAAAATATATATATTTTTTTTTTTTCATTATTCAATCTCTTGGGACAAAAAAAAAAATATTTAATGGGCTCAACATTGCTCTCATCAAATAGCTTGGGGTGTCTACTTTCCAAAATGGGGTCATTTGGGGGGGGGGTTTGAACTGTCCTGGCATTTTATGCACAACATTTAGAAGCCTATGTCACACGTCACCCACTCTTCTAACCACTTGTAGACAAAGCCCTTTCTGACACTTTTTGTTTACATGAAAACATATTTTTTTTTTTGCAAGAAAATTACGTTGAACCCCCAAACACTATATATAATGTTAAAGCAAAGGCCCTACAGATTAAAATGGTGGGTGTTGCATTTTTTTTTTCCACACAGTATTTGCGCAGCGATTTTTCAAACGCATTTTTTGTGGAAAAAATACACTTTTTTTTATTTTAATGCACTAAAACACACTATATTGCTCAAATTTTTGATGAAATAAAAAATATGATCTTAGGCCGAGTACATGGATACCAAACACGACATGCTTTAAAATTGCGCACAAACACGCAGTGGAGATAAACTACATACATTTTTAAAAGCCTTTAAAAGCCTTTACATGATACCACATTAGATTCACGGAGGAGGTCTACTGCTAAAATTACTGCCCTCGATCTGACCTTCGCGGTGATACCTCACATGCATGGTGCAATTGCTGTTTACATATGACGCCAGACCAACGCTTGTGTACGCCTTTGCGCAAGAGAAGGGGGGGCAGGGGTGCTTTTTTTTTTTTTTTTTTTTTTTTGTTTTTTTTTTTATTTATTTAGCTTTTTTATTTTATTTTTAAACTGTTCCTTCCATTTTTTTTCTTTGTTATGATTTTTATTGTTATCTCAGGGAATGTAAATATCCCCTATGATAGCAATAGGCAGTGACAGGTACTCTTTTTTTGAAAAAATTGGGGTCTATTAGACCCTAGATCTTTCCTCTGCCCTCAAAGCATCTGACCACACAAGATTGGTGTGATAAAATGCTTTCCCAATTTCCCAATGGCGCGGTTTATATCCGGGAGGGGGGACATTCCCTCCCACTGCTTGTAAAAGCAGTCTAGAGGCTAATTACCCGCTAGAATTGCTTTTACATGAAAGCCGATCACTGGCTGAAAAGAATGATACCAAGATGATACCTAAACCTGCAGGCATCATTCTGGTATAACCATTCAAAGTCCAGCAACATACTGGACATATATTGTAATCTTTTTTTTTTCATGCAGCCTCTTGGCTGAACGAAAAAAAGAGATTGATTGGTGGGTATGCCCACCATTAGAATACCTCCCTTCATCCACCCACTTCTAATGATGGGCATACATGCACCATTTATATATGCCGATGCATGGGGGCATCCTCCCGCAAAAGTTATGCCGTGTACACACGGTCGGAATTTCGACCGTATGTACGTGGCATTAGGAGCCAATCGCTCCTCCCCCCCCCTGCTGCCCCCATGCTTCGGCATATATGCTCTTTTTTTTAACTGTGGTGGTGAAATCACCTCCTACAGCGTTGGAGTCGCGTCTTTATGTATCGTGGGAGCAAACGCTGTTGCTGTCAAGATAAATAAATCCGCGTTGCAACTGAATGGCGCACCTGAAAACAAAAAAATGCTTAACACTAAAACACAGTAAACAAAATTACATACCTGAAAAGCAAGCATGATAAAACATGATAAAACATAATAAAACATTGCAGAATAGAATGGAGTAAAAAAAGAGCAACAATAGAGAGAGAATAGAGTGAGAGAGAGAACAATAAAACGACAACTATTTTTTTTTTTTTTTTTTTTTTTGAGATTCACAGGTAAAAAAGCTCCTGACTGAAGCGACTGAATCAAAACGCTACCACAAAAAAACTGTTAGCGATCGCAGGGATCAGGCCTGACTCTGCGAACGCTGCAGTTATGTGTGCTTAGTGTTTTGTAAGTGACAGTGATCGATCGATACTGCACTTGGGTGGGCTGGGCTGGGCGGAGGGGGAAAACGCAGGTGCTAGCAGGTATCTGGGCTGATCCCGCTAACAATGCGGTTTTTTTTGGAACCCTAAACTGCTGGGACGCTAGTATAGATCTGATCAGATCAGATATTGATCTGTTCAGATACTGTGCCACTAAGGAGGTGTATGCTTTGTGCGTGGGTGTTTGCGGTACTGGCACTAACCTGGGGCGACGCAGACCTTATTTGACCCTAAAACCTAATTGATATCACCCGCCGGGCGATCAGGGGGTTAAACCGTTATTGGGTAATAAATGGCGGGTGCCCTGACAGTATAAAAAACAAGCTAACTAACCAGCGTCACCCGTAACAGTAATACAAAAAAAAACTGGTTACCTATCGACACTAATGCAGCGATCAGAAAAACGATCGCTTAGTGACACTGGCAAAAGGGGGTGAAAGGGTTAACTAGGGGCAATCAGGGGGTTAAACCTTTATTAGGTAATATATGGGGGTACCTGACGCTATATAAAAACCTGACGGGGAACCTAAATAACGAAATAACTAACTGGCTAACCAGCGTCACCAGTGACAGTTATACAGTGATCACTGGTGAAAGGGTTAACTCTAGGGGCAATCAGGGGGTTAAAACCTTTATTTAGGTTGTAATATGGGGGTACCTGACCTATAAACCTATTTATGAACCTATATAAACATGGCGGTTACCTAAAAAAAAAAAATGGTTACCTAGCGACACTAATGCAGCGATCAGAAAAACGATCGCTTAGTGACACTGGCAAAAGGGGGTGAAAGGGTTAACTAGGGGCAATCAGGGGGTTAAAACCTTTATTAGGTAATATATGGGGGTACCTGACGCTATATAAAAACCTGACGGGGAACCTAAATAACGAAATAACTAACTGGCTAACCAGCGTCACCAGTGACAGTTATACAGTGATCACTGGTGAAAGGGTTAACTCTAGGGGCAATCAAGGGGTTAAAACCTTTATTTAGGTTGTAATATGGGGGTACCTGACCTATAAACCTATTTATGAACCTATATAAACATGGCGGTTACCTAAAAAAATAAAATGGTTACCTAGCGACAGCAGTGACACTAATACAGCGATCAGAAAAACGATCGCTTAGTGACACTGGCAAAAGGGGGTGAAAGGGTTACCTGGGGGGCAATCAAGGGGTTAAACCTTTATTAGGGGGGGGTAGGGGGCTACCTTGGACCTAAAACTAACTGCCCTGACAGTTATTACAGTCACACTGACACTAAATGCAGTGATCAGTAAAAAAATGATCACTGCAATTAGTGACACTGTGACTGGGGGGGGAGGGGGTGATCTGGGGGGTGATCAGGGGGTGACAGGGGGGTGGAATATGTGCCTAACTGTACTGGTGTCAGTGTAGTGTTGTGCACTAACCTTAACATGTTCGCCGCTCGGCGTCTCCGGTCACATAGACCGGTGCACCGAGCGTGACATCACTTCCGCCTTCCTGTCTATACAATAGACAGGAAGGGGAAGTTTCTCATTGGCCAGGAGCGATCGCGAGGGGGTGGCCAGAAACCACTGGCCGTCCCCTCGTCCCGGATCGCTCCTGAAGCGATCCCGACCGTCCCCCGCCGGCGGAGGGGGGTCCGATCGGACCCCCCAACCGCCGGAAGAATGTCACGTACAGGTACGTGGTTCTGCCTGTACGTGCCATTCTGCCGACGTATATATACAGGGGGCGGTCGGCAAGTGGTTAACGTGCTTCGAATGGATTGAACGAAAAAATTCGTACATTCGTAACTTTTTTTTTTCGATTCGTAATTTTCCGTGTCTCTTAAAATGTAATAATAGCCTACACATTACATAACATTATGAATTATGCTCCGATTACGAATCTACGAATGTTACGAATGTACGAATAAATACGAATGTGTCCGAATTTCGAATAAACGAAAATTAAACTAACGGAAAAAACTAATCAACGAAAAAATAACTCTTACGAAAATACGAATCGTTCCGAATACGAACACCGACGACTTACGAATTTACAAATCGTTACGAATCAACGGAAACTAAAAAAACGAAACAAAAATAAACAAATTTTTTTCGGAAACGAAAAAAACGAAACGAAAATAAACAAATTTTTTTGTTGTGCACATGTCTACCGTTTACCTTAACTTGGGCCGAAGGACAATTTTCCGTGTCTCTTACAATGGCGCTGCTTAACGCGCTTCGAATGGATTGAACGAAAAAATTCGTACATTCGTAACTTTTTTTTTCGATTCGTAATTTTCCGTGTCTCTTAAAATGTAATAATAGCATACACATTACATAAAATTATGAATTATGCTCCGATTACGAATCTACGAATGTTATGAATGTTACGAATGTACGAATAAATACGAATGCGTCCGAATTTCAAATAAACGAAAATTAAACTAATGGAAAAGCGAATCAACAAAAAAATAACTCTTACGAAAATACGAATCGTTCCGAATACGAACACCGACGACTTACGAATTTACGAATCGTTACGAATACGAACACCGACGACTTACGAATTTACGAATCGTTACGAATCAACGGAAACGAAAAAAACGAAACGAAAATAAACAACATTTTTTGTTGTGCACATGTCTAAATAAAAGCGAATGAAACACATAGCAACAAATTATGAAAACGGATGAAATTTTTTTTTTTTACTCTTGGCTAATAAAAAAACACCAAAGCTCAAAAAACGCTTTGGAAATATTGTAGAAAAACGCTCAAAAGCGCGCATACAAACACCAGAAAAAACGCTGTAATTGCCAAAAGGTGCCTGGACACATAGGATAGCATTGAGCTGCTTCTACACACAAAACTCCTGTAGTAGCAGCGATTTTGGAGCCAGTGTGCATGGAGCCTAACCCTGAAACCCCCCCCAGCCATTATCGATTCAACTATACCACCAAAACCTGGACCAATACCACAATGAAATGTGCTCACACTCAACACAACAAATGTGTGTCGAAAAAAAAAAGGAGAACTGAAAACTTTTGTCCCAGATGTGAGCAGATGTGGTTTCCGTTACATTGTATTTCACAGTTCCGGAACCACACACATAAACGGCAGAACTCTAACGTCTGGTATGAGTGAAGCCCTCAAGACCTCGGAGAGTCCTACAAACCAGGAGGTTTGCATAGACCCTCGCCTGGCCAATTGTGACTCACAGTGATGTAAGTAACTGAGTTAAAATAAACGGAGTTACTTAACGCAATTACTTTAGAGGGTAACGAGTAATATAACTGATAATTTTCTCCACATGGTAACGCAGTTCCCATTACTTGGGCGGAGTTACCTCAATTACATCTACCGCCACTAGATGGCAGTAGTGTAATTCCGGTGTCCTGCCAGATAAGGACCCCTGCAGGCGCAGGGCTTGCGCAGTACGAAGGACTACAGAGCTTCCGAAAATTGCCGAACCTAAACAGCTCTGAGTGAACTCTACACCGCGCAGGCGCAGTTAACATGTAATTGTACGAGGCGATGCCGCACGCTCCCGATGCTCGTGCTACTCTGCAAGGGGCGTCTATCGTGTAACTAAGGGGCGGGTCTAGTATTACTGTAACCAAGGGGCGCATTTATTATTATTGTTATATATCGAGCTCTGCCCATTAATTTAACATTCGCCCTCTTCTGTAGCCAGCCGCCCCTTACACGATATAATAATAATAGACCCGCCCCTTACACAAGATAATAATAATAGACCCGCCCCTTACACGATATAATAATAATAGACCCGCCCCTTACACGAGATAATAATAATAGACCCGCCCCTTACACGAGATAATAATAATAGACCCGCCCCTTACACGAGATAATAATAATAGACCCGCCCCTTACACGATATAATAATAGACCCGCCCCTTACACGATATAATAATAATAGACCCGCCCCTTGCTTACACGCTATAACAGATCTGCCCCTTGGTTAGAGTAATAATAGAGCAGCCCCTTGGTTACACGATATATAACAATAATAATAAATGCTCCCCTTGGTTACAGTAATACTAGACCCGCCCCTTAGTTACACGTATAGAATATTAAAAAAAAAGTCAGTTACTTTGTTGCGTAACTAATTACTTTTTTGTAGTAACTGAGTTACTAACGCAATTACTTTTTGGGAGAAGTAATTTGTAACTTAACTAATTACTTTTTTAAAGTAAGATGACCGACACTGGTGACTCACTCTTAATATTAAAACATCGAACGAATAGAGGGATAGCGCTGGGGCCTTAGGATCATCTTATTTCCTATACAAGTTGTTATTGTATTTGGATGGGGGTTTCTCATTTACCGCTCCGGGATCTCCAAACTACGGCACCTCCAGCTGTTGCGGAACTACACGTCCCATGAGGGACATTCACAGACATGACTAGGCATGATGGGAATTGTAGTTTCTGAACAGCTGGAGGGCCGTAGTTTGGAGACTCCTGGTTTAGATCAAGTTTTTTCAACACAGAGGAACCCTTGAAATTACTTTCCGAGTTTCGAGGGAATCCCTGCTAAAAATGACTATATCTACAACCAATGATACATTAGTGTGATGGTCAATGGGAAGAATGTTCCTTACACTTGTGGTGATTGTGGAGAAATTCCCACCTCACAGATACCTAAAAAGATCAATGGTGTCAGTGGGAACTTCTCTGAGAGGCAGAAATTGCTCAAGAAAACCCTAGCAAACTCCTGGAGGAACCCTAGGCTTCCATGGAACCCTGGTCTAGACACACATTTATTCCAAAGTAGGATTATGCGGCGTACACACGCTCGGACTTTCCAGCGGAGGTCCGCCGGACTTTCCAGCGGAGGTCCGCCGGACTTTCCGAACGCGAGGACTTGCCCCCACACGCCCGGACTTTTCCAGCGGACAATCCGCCGGAGTTTTGCCCAAAGTCCGCGGGACTTTTGAAATGAACGGACTTGCCCACACACGGAGGAAAGTCCGTTCATTTAGAACGTGACTCCTAGTAGACGGGACTAGCGAAGGCAATCAATGCCGCCGCGCTAGCCCCGTCACCTGGTATGGAATTAAAGGGGAATCCTTACGCCGAAAAAACGGCGTGGGGGTCCCCCCGAATCCATATCAGACCCTTATCCGAGCACGCAGCCCGGCCGGTCAGGAAAGGGGGTGGGGACGAGCGAGCGCCCCCCCCCCCCTTCCTGAGCCGTATCAGGCCGCATGCCCTCAACATGGGGGGGTCCTGCGGCCCCACCACCCCAAAGCACCTTGTCCCCATGTTGATGAGGACAAGGGCCTCTTCCCGACAACCCTGGCCGTTGGTTGTCGGGGTCTGCGGGCGGGGGGCTTATCGGAATCCGGGAGCCCCCTTTAATAAGGGGGGCCCCAGATACCGCCCCCCCCACCCTATGTGAATGAGTATGGGGTACAATGTACCCCTACCCATTCACCTAAGGAAAAAAGTGTAAATAAAAAAAACGACACCATTTAAATACTTTATTGCACAGCTCTGGGGGTCTTCTTCCATCTTGGGGGGTCTTCTCGCCGGACTCCTCCGCTATCTTCTGCTCTTTTACTAGCTCTTTCACTAGCGGAGCCCGGCTTTCTTCTTCGTCGCCGCCGACTGGGGGTCTTGTTCCAACTTTGGGGGTCTTCAGGGGGTCTCTTCTGTTCTTCTTGCTGGGCCTCCGCTTTCTTCTTCCAGCTCTTTTACGAGCGGTGGCCCGGGCTTGTTGTGTCGCCGCCGCCTTCCCAAGTAGTGTGCCATGACTCTAGTCCGGTGGACAATCCCGCGGGAAAGTCCGATCGTGTGTACGCGGACTAAGTCTTTTATTACAGAGCCAATGCATTTCAGCGACCAGAGCAGGCCTCCTTTATCGGGGCTTGAAGAAAAAGATTGGTGTATATCGTACTGAATGTGGTAAATGCAGTCTTTGGACCTGGCTGGTTTAGAAGCACAGTATCCATCAGCATTTGGGTTACCATGATGTTCTCCAAAATATGTCCACTTCAATGAAGGCAAAATCGATTTGCCAAATGTTTAGAAAATAATTCTACGATTAAAGCGCCGTACCGGAAGTAGACCATCCAGAAACAAAATTATTCCAAAAACAGGATAAAATGTTTTTATTGGAGAGCCAACTCGTTGCAGAGGCCACCTTCATCAGGGCTTGAAGAAAAAGATTGGTGTATACCGGACTGAATGAGAAATATGCAATCTTTGTCACAGTGTCCGCCAGCAGCTGGCTTAAGAAGCGAGTTACCATGATGTTCACCAAAATATTCATGTCCAGTTGACTTCAATGAAGACAAAATAGACTTTCCCAACTCTGGACAAGTGTTGAGAGAGGAAAATCTAAGATTGAAGCAACATGATGAAAGTTGGCCATCCAGGCACAAATTTATTCCACAGTAGGATAGAAGGTTTTATTACATAACCAACAAGTTTTGGGGACCAGAACACCCCCCTTCATCAGGGCTTGAAGAAAAAAGATTGGTGTATACTGGACTGTATGAGAAGTATGCGGTCTTTGGACCTGGTTGGTTTGGAAGCACACAGTGTCCATCAGCAGCTGGTTTAAGCAGCAGGTTACCATATTCCTCCATCAGTCCAGTATACACCAACTCTTTTCTTCAAGCCCTTAAGAGGGGGTGTTCTGGTCCCTGAAACATGTTGGTTGTGTAATAAAGCCTTTTATCCTACTTTGGAATAAATTTGTGCATGGATGGCCAACTTTCAGTATTGTCCCATAATCTTATGCCCGTACACACGATCGTAAATTTGGCCAGCAAAAGACAGATGAGAGCTTTTGGTCAGAAAATGCGACCGTGTGTAGGCTCCATCGGACTTTTTTGCTGGCCGAATTCCAGCCAGCAAAAGATTGAGGGCATGTTCTCAATTTTTCGGTCGGAAAAAGTTCCGATCGGAAAAAGTTCCGATCGGAAATTCCGATCGTCTGTACCAATTCCGACACGCAAAAATCCTAGGCATGCTCGGAAACAAACCCATGCATGCGCGGAAGCATTGAACTTACTTTTCTCGGATCGTCATAGTGTTGTATGTCACCGCGTTCTTGACGGTCGAAAGTTCAGCAAACTTTTGTGTGACCGTGTGTATGCAGGCCAAGCTTGAGCGGAATTCCGTCGGAAAAACCATCCATGTAGATTTCCTCTATCAATACTTTTCCAGAGTTGGGCAAGTCTTTTTTTTAGACACTGTGCTTTTAAACCAACCAGGTCCAAAGACCTGATGAAGCGGTGTTCTGGTCCCCGAAACATGTTGGCTGGGTCCCCGAAACATGTTGGCTGGGTAAAAAAAAATATTTTATTCTGCTTTGAAATAAATTTGTCCCTGGATGGTCAAATTTTAGTGCTGCTTCAGTCTTAGATTTCCTCTCTTAATAATTGTCCAGAGTTGGGCACGTCTATTTTCATAGTTTCATAGTTAGTAAGGTTGAATAAAGACATCAGTCCATCCAGTTCAACCTGAGTGAGCGTCTACAACTGTCCCTATCCCTGTACATAGCACACTCGCATCGGTCCCTACCCTCCAGGAGCCCACAATCCAAGGTCCCCATTCATATACTAGGGCCAATTTTTGGACAGAAGCCAATTAACCTACCTGCATGTCTTTGGATTGTGGGAGGAAACCCACGCAGGCACAGGGAGAACATGCAAACTCCAGGCAGGTAGTGTCGTGGTTGGGTTTTGAACCAGTGACCCTTCTTACTGCTAGGTGAGAGTGCTAACCACTACACCACTGTGCCGCCCAACACTGGACACTGTGCTTCTAAACCAACCAGGTGCAAAGACCACATATTTCTCATACAGTTCAGTATACACCAATCTTTTTCTTCAAGCCCTGATGATGGGAGTGTTCTGGTCCCCGAAACATGTTGGCTGTGTAATAAAATCTTTTATTCTACTTTTGGAATAAATTTGTGCCTGGATGGTAAACTTTCAGTGCTGCTTCAATCTTATATTTTCCTCTTTCAATACTTCCAGAGTCCGGCAAGTCTTTTTAGACACTGTGCTTCTAAACCAACCAGGTCCAAAGACCACATATTTGTCATACAGTTCAGTGTACACCAATTTTTTTCGTCAAGCCCTGAGGAAGGGTATGTTCTGGTCCCCGAAACTTGTTGGCTGTGTAATAAAATCTTTTATCCTACTTTGGAATAAACGTGTGTCTGGACAGTCAGCTTCTAATGTGGTGCTTCAATCTCCTTGCCAAAGGATATCCAATAGTGGAAATCCTTGGGCATTGAGAAGCTGCCAGGCCAGAGTCCAGAAACCTTGTCCAAACACAATTAAGATAACCCTAATGCCCCGTACACACGGTCGGAAATTCCGACCACAAAATCCGTCAGATTTTTTCCGACGGATTTTGTCCGACACTGGTGTTGCATACACACGGTCGGACAAAGTTGTCGGAAAATCCGATCATTCTGAACGTGGTGACGTTCGTTGCGTACGACAGAACTACGTAGAATCTAGTAGCCAATAGGTTTGGTCTCCTAATTTGATCTGAGCATGCGTGGCACTTTGTCCGTCGGAATTCTGTACACACGATCGGAAAAAGTCCGATCGGATTTTGTTGTTGGAAAATTTGAGAGCAGGATCTCAAATTTTGTCCATCGGAAAAAGTCTGATGGAGCCCACACACGGTCGGATTTTCCAACAACATGGTCCGATCGGACATTTTCCGTCGGAATTTCCGACCGTGTGTACGGGGCATAAGGCCCCAGAGCTATCCTTCTATTTGTCCAAAGCCTATATATTGATGCTCAGTGGTCTTCAAGGTCAATTTCTGGTGTGGAGCTTCAGTCTTAAGCCCCATACACACGGTCGGACTTTTTCCTGGATTCTGTCCGATCGGACAATGTTGTCGAAAAATCCGACCGTGTGTATGCACCATCGGACAGTGTACGTCGGATTGTCCGACGGACAAAGTCTTATCTCCTGCTGGAAAGATTTGCCGACAACCCGGTCCGATCACACCAAATCCGATTGTGTGTATGGTAGTCCGACGGACAAAGTGCCACGCATGCTCAGATCACATTACAAGACCAAAGCTATTGGCTACTAGCCTCTGCGTAGTCCCGTCGTACGCAACAAACGTCACCACGTTCAGAATGATCGGATTTTCCGACAACTTTGTCCGACCGTGTGTATGCAACACCAGTGTCGGACTAAATCCGTCGGACCAAATCCGATGGATTTGGTGGTCGGATTTTCCGACCGTGTGTATGCAACACCAGTGTCGGACTAAATCCGTCGGACCAAATCCGATGGATTTGGTGGTCGGATTTTCCGACCGTGTGTATGGGGCTTTAGATTTCCTTTGTCTTTAGGAGGCCAGCAGGGTCAGGCACTGTGACAGACCTAGCCGGGACAGAGGCTGTTGGAGGGGACTGAATGCGAGCCTATTACCTTGTGATTATGGGCCCTGGCATTTGGGGGAAAGGTGCTCTTTGAGCTGCAAGCCTGGGACCCCTGAGCTGGTGTTACTTGGATTCAGGTCCATGCTGCCCCCCAATACACATAGAATCTGTATATGTATTTGGCATATTAGCAATATACTGAATGACACTGTTGGGACACAAGCTGTCAGATGCTTATGTCATGAACTCCAGCCAGCCTGTCTGTTGTGTAAATGAGTATAGTCTGGCTTGTAGGAGTGTTTCACCTATTGTTGTGTGTGCTAATTAACCCTGCAATTGAATGAAGGAGTCCAGTGTTAATTAAGATAATTAGCTCATGCTAATTAAGTTAGGTCTTAGTCATCTGGCTGTATATATGTGTGTGACATGTCAAATAAAGATTCATTCCTGATGTACCCTACACTGGTGTTGTCTGGTGACTGGGTGAGCTAAGGGGTCTTGGATTGTGTGGTACCGGACAGAGGAAGCATTTACGGCGGACATCTTGAGTACGGGGTCCGTCACAGGCACATTGATGTTGTCTTCAGTTAAATCAACTGGACATGAATAATTTGTTGAACATCAAAGCTGAGGTCCTTGTTTGAGGAATCCAGCCCAATCACCTGTAGCCTTCCCCTCCCCCGTACCCAAGGTCTGTTTCTTTCTGCTCTGAGTCTGCTGGTGTAGTCAGAGGGTGCTTTGTTGTTCCCAGGACCACAAACCTTCATGAACAGTAAGGTCTGGGCCTCCAGTCTGTGCAGACTTTGCAGAATCCTCTTCTCCGCAGCGTGTTGTGGGTCTGGAGGTGCCATCGCAGGCCAGATCGTATTTCTGTCTGGGAGAAGAAGAGACGCTTTGGCTTAAACAAAACCATCTGTGCGAAGCTTACGTGGGCCGCACAATAATGAGACTCTTGTTGTAAGGTTCCTGAGCCCCGGCGCTGTCTCTGAAGGCCGCCATAAACCTGACTGGTCCGGCGACCAGGTCTCATCAGGACAATTTTCTATATCGGTTGCCAAAGCCGTTCATTGTTTCCAGGGGAGGTTTGATATCGAGCAAGGAAATAACGACCAGTGGCAATTCACGACCTTTCCTGTCCTCCAACAACCCCCCATTCGTTACATCCAATAAGTTTCGATTTAGTAATTTCTTTTTGATCAGAACAAGAAACTGAGAGGTGCCCCTTGCGATGGGGGCTGCTGTCATGGGCACCATGTACACTGAGTGTTTAGACCCGGTGCATGGGGCTCTGGTGTTCAGGTGTGGGTGGAGGGCACAGGTGCATTGTCCAGCCTGTCAAACTCTATGTGCGGCCAGATGGGGCTGGACGGCGCACCTAAGGTACCACCGTTTAGGGTAGTATTCACCCATGGAAAAGTGCCCTGAAATACAAGCAGTCTGCGTTCTGGATATTCGTTGTAAAACCTAAACACCATCTAGATGCAGCAACTGTCAGTCTCTCATAGAGTTTAGTGATGGGCTGAACACCCCCCCCCCCCCCCCCGGTTCGGTTTGCACCAGAACTCCCGAACGGGGAAAAAGTACGGACCCGAGCCGCGGACTCTATAAAAGTCTATGGGACCCAGACATCAGAAATCAAAATTCCCCATTTTGAAGGCTTATTTGCCAGTTATTGGCCATAAAAAGGGCATGGGGGCCCAGGTACTGCCCGGGTACTGCCCTAGGAATGACAGCGCCGGAGCCGCGAGACCCACCAAGAAGATGGAGGCTCCGTACACAAGGGGACAGCGGTGACTTTGCTGGCTCCTCTGTGATGTGATGCATAATAGTCCATTATGCTTTACCTTTGCATGGAAACAAAGAGGAAGTAAACCCATTAGGGTTTACTTCCTCTTTAACCACTTCAGCCCCGGACTAATTTGCAGCCAAAGGACCAGGCCCCTTTTTGCGATTCGGCACTGCGACGCTTTAACTGACAATTGCGCGGTCGTGCGACGTGGCTCCCAAACAAAATTGACATCCTTTTTTTCCCACAAAATAGAGCTTTCTTTTGGTGGTATTTGATCGCCCCTGCGTTTTTTTTTTTTTTTTTTTTTTTTTTTGCGCTATAAACAAAAAAGAGCGACAATTTTGAAAAAAATGCAATATTTTTTACTTTTTGCTATAATAAATATCCCCAAAAAATATATAAAAAAACATTTTTTTCCTCAGTTTAGGCCGATACGTATTCTTCTACATATTTTTGGTAAAAAAAATCGCAATAAACGATTATTGATCGGTTTGCGCAGAAGTTATAGCGTTTACAAGATAGGGGATAGTTTTATAGCATTTTTATTAATAATTTTTTTTATTAGTAATGGTGGCGATCTGCGATTTTTTTTTTTGTGACTGCGACATTATGGCGGACACATCGGACATTTTTGACACATTTTTGGGACCATTGTCATTTATACAGCAATCAATGCTATTTAAATGTATTGATTCCTGTATAAATGACACTGGCAGTGAAGGGGTTAACCACTAGGGGGCAGTGTAGGGGTTAAGTATGCCTAGGGGTGTGTTTCTTACTGTGGGGGGGCGTGGCTGTCAGCTAGTGAATGCTGATCTCTGCTCCAATCACAGGGAGCAGAGATCGGCGTCACTAGTTGCTAGGCAGAACGGGGAGATGCTGTTTATCTCGGCATCTCCCCGTTCAGCCTTACCGTGAGACGATCGCGGGGGTCCCGACCGGCGCGCTCCCGATGGCACGGACAGGCATTAAGGAGGGACTTTTATATACGCCCTCCTGCCTGTACGTGCCATTCTGCCGACGTATATCGCCGTGCGCCGATCGGCAAGTGGTTAAGTATAAACATTGTAACAATTTGTCAAAGGAATAGACTTCTGTGTGTAAATGAGGAAAGTTTAACCACTTTGTTGGTTTCAAGTTAAAATCATTTTTTTTTTGCTAGAAAAAACCCCCAAACATTATATATATATTTTTTAGTAGAAACCCCAGAGAATAAAACTGGTTGTTGCAATTTTATGTCACACTGTACTTGCACAGCGGTCTTTCAAATGCAATTTTTTGGGAAAAAATTACTTTAATGAATTAACAAAAAAAAAAAAACTAACCACTAAAGTTAGCCCAATTTTTTTTTTTATTTGTATAATGTGAAAGATTTTACGTCACGAGAATCGTGATCTTTTTATTCTACGCAAAAAAATGGCGATTCTCATTTTGGCCAGAATCGCTCAGCTCTACTTTCCATGAGTTTTCGCCTCCAGTTGACTCCAATGGGTTTCATCAAAAAATGGTGCGATGGAAAATGTTCATTCTTAGCCCCCGTGCACCCTCCCGGAAATTCCCGACGGAACATCGGACCATGTTGTCGGAAAATCCGCCCGTGTGTGGGCTCCATCGGACTTTTTCCCGTCGGAGATCCTGCTCTCAAATTTTCCGACAACAAAATCCGATCGGACTTTGTCCGACGGACAAAGTGCCACGCATGCTCAGATCAAATTACGAGACCAAAGCTATTGGCTACTAGCCTCTACGTAGTTCCGTCGTACGCAACGAACGTCGCCACGTTCGGAACGATCGGATTTTCCGACAACTTTGTCCGACCGTGTGTATGCAACACCAGTGTCGGACAAAATCCGTCGGAAAAAAAAAAAAAAAAAAACGACGGATTTTGTGGTCGGAATTTCCGACCGTGTGTACGGGGGCTTAGAGGGAGGAATGAAACTAACATGGAACTAGAAATTCTGTATCACTTTTTTTTCTGTATCTACCACAAATTGGGGTCAATTGGAGGCAAAGTCAATCTTGTGACATTTTGATATTCATCACCGAGGAAAATTGAGAAAATTAAAAATTAAAAAATGTGAAAAATGACTAACCCCCCCCCCCCCCCCCAAAAAAAAACCCCAGAAAGGGCCAGCTGCATTGGGTAGAGTGACATTCGGGGTGAACATCTTGAGAACCCCCCATAGAAGTTCCGAACCACTTGAGAACATCGTCTACAAGTGTTTGGATTGAAGGGGTTAAATCCGGCGGTCTCGGGGGGGGGTCCGGCGCTGCATTTTCTCTGGTTGAAGTCATGTCTTTGGCGAGCGCAGCGCCGACGCATCCAGCAACACTTCCGCTACATACGAATCCTCATATACTGCTGCAACACCCCATAAATTGGACCCTCCTGGAACTGGCGGCGTGTTCACCCAAACATCTCCTTCTTCCCTCCGACAGATGACAGACTGTCAGCTCCCCGCCGTATTATTATAGAATGCTGTCATCTGATTGGACGTGTGCCCGGGGGTAGAGGTGCTGAGAGATTCCCATACATGTGTCTGATCTTCATCTTCCATCTTTGTATTTTTTAGAAATACACAATCTGTATCGGCTCCAGGCCCCAGTCACATGTCCGAACATTTCCGAACGCACATCGCCATTAAATGTTAATAGCACCCCAAGCGCGGGTATCAGGCGTGAGTTTGCTGCGTGTTTTGCGAACTGCACAGGCACCGGGATTTACATGGTTGTGTTACCAACAAGATAGATGATACCTAAACAAAGATGGCGCCGCCCTTCTAGAGAGAAAACCTGCTGAAGGCACAGACAGTCATGAGGAGGACTGTGAGAGGTAATAAATACCCAGAATTGTCTCGCTGACACGTTACTGGTGCTTCTTTTTAAATGATATCTGATGCTGGGTCCTCGCTAACCTGTTGCCGCCAAATGACAGCTACAGCGCGGGCTTACATCGCCAGGAGGGCATCTATTGGCGTCCTCCCGTGATGGTGCTTCCCACGTGCCCCCTGCGGCTTGCGGGTGGCATGCTCTGTGATCGCCATGTCCCAAAGACTCAGCTGATCACAGATCGGGGGAAAAGGGCCAATTACAGCACCCCTTTACCATATGATCAGCTGAGTCCAATCACAGCTCATTACCGATGTCAACACAAGCCGGTTATCGGCTTTTTTCTCCTCACGCTGTCAGCATGAGGAGGGGGGAAGAGAGCTGATAACTGGCTTGTGTTAAAGGGACATCTACATCAGTGTCCTGAATATGAGTGCAGTCTAGACAGTGCCCATCAGTGCTGCCAATCAGTGCCCATCAGTGCTGCCAATCAGCGCTCATCAGTGCCTTCTCATCAGTGTCACCTATCAGTGCCCATTAGTGCCACCTATTAGTGCAGCCTATCAGTGCCCATCAGTGCTGCATCATCAGTGCCACCTATTAATGCAGCCTCATCACTGCAGCCTATCAGTGCCCATCAATACCAGCTATCAGTGCCCATCAGTGTCGCCTATCAGTGCCCATCAGTGTTGCCTATCAGAGCCCATTAGTGCAGCCTATCAGTGCCCATCAGTGCAGCCTATCAGTGCCCATCAGTGCTGCATCATCAGTGCCACCTTTCAGTGACCATTGGTGCCACCTATTAGTGCAGCCTATCAGTGCCCATCAGTACTGCCTATCAGTGCCTATTAGTGCCACCTATTTGTGCAGCCGCATCAGTGCAGCCTATCAGTGCCCAATCAGTACAGCCTATCAGTGCCAGCTATCAGTGTTCAACAGTACTGCCAATCAGTGCCCACCAGTGCTGCCAATCAGCGCTCATCAGTGTCACCTATCAGTGCTGCCTATCACTGTTCATCAGTTCTGCCTATCAGTGCCACCTATCAGTGCCCATCAATGCTACCTATTAGTGTAGCCTCATCAGTGCCCATCAGTGCCACCTATCAGTGCTGCATCATCAGTGCTAATCAGTGCAGCCTATCAGTGCCCATCAGTGCTGCATTATCAGTGCCCATCAGTGCTGCATTATCAGTGCCCATCAGTGCTCATCAGTGCCACCTATCAGTGCAGCCCCATCATTGCAGCCTATCAGTGCCACCTATCAGTGCAGCCCAATCGTTGCAGCCTATCAGTGCCACCTATCAGTGCAGCCCACACAGTGCAGCCTATCAGTGCCACCTATCAGTGCCACCTATCAGTGCCCATCAATGCTACCTATTATTGTAGCCTCATCAGTGCAGCCTATCAGTGCCATCAGTGCCACCTATCAGTGCTGCATCATCAGTGCCAATCAGTGCAGCCTATCAGTGCCCATCAGTGCTGCATTATCAGTGCCCATCAGTGCTGCATTATCAGTGCCGATCAGTGCTCATCAGTGCCACCTATCAGTGCAGCCCCATCGTTGCAGCCTATCAGTGCCACCTATCAGTGCAGCCCAATCGTTGCAGCCTATCAGTGCCACCTATCAGTGCAGCCCCATCAGTGCAGCCTATCAGTGCCACCTATCAGTGCCACCTATCAGTGCCCATCAATGCTACCTATTATTGTAGCCTCATCAGTGCAGCCTATCAGTGCCCATCAGTGCCACCTATCAGTGCTGCATCATCAGTGCCAATCAGTGCAGCCTATCAGTGGCCATCAGTGCTGCATTATCAGTGCCGATCAGTGCTCATCAGTGCCACCTATCAGTGGCCATCAGTGCCACCTATCAGTGCAGCCCCATCGTTGCAGCCTATCAGTGCCACCTATCAATGCAGCCTCATCAGTGCAGCCCCATCAGTGCAGCCTATCAGTGCCACCTATCAGTGAAGCCCCATCAGTGCAACCTATGGATGCCCATCAGTGCCACCTATCAGCTGCACTGATGGGCACTGAAAAGCATATGGATGCTTTTCAGTGCCCATCAGTGCAGCCTCATCAGTGCCGTCAGTGAAGGAGATAAATTACCTGTTTACAAACATTTTTTATCAAACTATGAAAACAATAATTTATTTTTTTGTTTGTTTAGCAAAAAATAAAAAACCCCAGAAGTGATTAAATACCACCAAAAAAAAAGTTCTATTTGTGTGAAAAAATGATAAAAATGTCATCTGGGTACAGTGTTTCATGACCGCCCAATTGTCATTCAAATTGTGACAGTGTTAAAAGCTGAAAATTTGGCCTGGGCAGGGAGGGGGTGAAAGTGCCCGGTAGACAAGTGGTTAATTAAATTCTAAAGGCCACAATTGGTATATTTTTTTATGAAAAATGTGCATTAGAAGCTGCAGCAAGTCAGATAGAGCTCCGCCTTATTTCCTGGCTGGAGGACATCCAGCATCATCTAGCCTTTTCATACCCAGCCTGACTGTCCCTGTGCCTGCCCCTTTCATTCGTCGGGTTCTAGCTGTTGCAATCATGGAGACTCAGCATCACCCGTAGGCGGTCTGAATGCAAATGCAGCCTGCCTAGGAACGCCCACTCCTCCAGACTGACACCCACCCATCCAGGTATTTTGATATTTGCAGAACTCCTCCCACTGCTTGCATCAGGACTTCTGGTTCTTGAGACGAGTACTGAGGCCGGGTGTTGCAATGTTTTTTTACACATCAACCTATTGATTAGGCACAAGATAAATGTCCAGCAGTGCGCTTTACCTTTTCTGATTAGGGCAGGTGTGCACCGCAGAGAACCAAGCTGCATTATCATGGAAAGCAAATGGCAAAGGCTCAAAGCTGATCATTGCTATTTATAACTTATCAAACAGTATTGATTACTTGAATCTAGCCGACGCATTAACCTATTGATTAGGTACAAGATAAATGTCCAGCAGTGTGCTTTAACTTTTCTGATTAGGGCAGGTGTGCACTGCAGAGAACTAAGCTGCATTGTCATTGGAAGCAAATGGCAAAGGCTCAAGGCTGATCGTCACTATGTATGACTTATCAAACAATATTGATTACTTGAATCTAGCCAACGCTTTAACCCATTGATTAGGCACAAGATAAATGTCCAGCAGTGTGCTTTAACTTTTCTGATTAGGGCAGGTGTGCGCTGCAGAGAACTAAGCTGCATTATCATTGGAAGCAAATGGCAGAGGCTCAAGGCTGATCGTCACTATGTAAAGCTGGCCATACACGTTTGGAAAATCGATCGGAAAAAACGTTCGAAAATGTGAAAATTTTCGAACGTGCATGCGAGAACGCCAACATCGTATCAATAGATGCCGAACAATATTCGACATATTATCGATCGGTAACAACATATATAGTACAATTTTTCTCGATCGATTATCTAAGCAGTGGAGGTGATGTATAACATGCGCATGCGCTGTCGATTTTTCGAACTCTTTTCGTTCGAGAACACTACTAATCTTTCGAAAATCAATCGTTTTTCCGAAAAAAAAACAACATGTTGGATTTTTTTTTTCCTAGAAATTTGAATGTCGAGAATCGAAATGTAACCACTAACGTTTAGAAAGACGATCGATCGAGCGTTACCGTCGTATTTCCGATCGATTTTCGAACCGTGTATGGCCAGCATTAGACTTATCAAACAATATTGATTACTTGAATCTAGCCGACGCAATAACCTATTGATTAGGCACAAGATAAATGTCCAGCAGTGTGCTTTACCTTTTCTGATTAGGGCAGGTGTGCACTGCAGAGAACTAAGCTGCATTGCCATGGGAAGCAAATGGCAAAGGCTCAAAGCTGATCATTGCTATTTATAACTTATCAAACAATATTGATTACTTGAATCCAGCCGACACGATAACCCATTGATTAAGCGCAAGATAAATGTCCAGCAGTGTGTTTTACCTTTTCTGATTAGGGCAGGTGTGCGCTGCAGAGTGCTAAGCTGCATTGTCATTGGAAGCAAATGGCAGAGGCTCAAGGCTGATCGTCACTATGTAAGACTTATCAAACAATATTGATTACTTGAATCTAGCCAACACTTTAGCCCATTGATTAGGCACAAGATAAATGTCCAGCAGTGTATTTTAACTTTTCTGATTAGGACAGGTGTGAGCCACATAGTGCTAAGCTGCATTGCCATGGGAAGCAAAGGGTCAAAGCTGATCATTGCTATGTATGACTTGTCAAACAATATTGATTACTTGAATCTAGCTGACGCAATAACCTATTGATTAGGCACAAGATTAATGTCCAGCAGTGTGTTTTAACTTTTCTGATTAGGGCAGGTGTGCACCGCAGAGTGCTAAGCTGCATTGCCATGGGAAGCAAATGGCAAAGGTTCAAAGCTGATCATTGTTATGTATGAATTATCAAACAGTATTGATTACTTGAATCTAGCAAAAACAATAACCTATCGATTAGGCACAAGATAAATGTCCAGCAGTGTGCTTTAACTTTTCTGATTAGGGCAGGTGTGCACTGCAGAGAACCAAGCTGCATTGTCATTGGAAGCAAATGGCAGAGGCTCAAGGCTGATCGTCACTATGTATGACTTATCAAACAATATTGATTACTTGAATCTAGCCGACACTTTAACCCATTGATTAGGTACAAGATAAATGTCCAGCAATGTACTTTACCTTTTCTGATTAGGGCAGGTGTGCACCGCAGAGAACTAAGCTGCATTGTCAGGAAGCTTTGTACAGCACCCTGCCGGCCCCTCCCACCAGCCATGATCTGATTGCATTGCATTGTTTAAAAAAAGATATGTAATAAAAATGTATTTAAAAACGTAATTCGAATGTTGATGGGAAGAACCAGGGAAGGAAAAAAATCTAAGCTGACTAAACCTCCGCTGGGGGAGAACGTTCTATAACACACAAATGAACACCAGGGGGCGCCGATCTGAGTGTAGTAATGAATAAAAGCTGAGTGGCAACGCATTTCAGAGCCCCTTGACAAAGGGGCTGGGTGGCTCCAACACGTGCAGCCACACCCCCTGTTCGGCCCCCCGCAGTGAAGATCTGTATAATATCCTATGGCCTTGTCATTGTCTCTCAGCCAATATCTGATTCCAGCCCGGTTTTGATGAAATTTGGGACGGCATGGATCCGGGGGGGGGGGGGGGGCTTTAGGTTCTTGTGATTGAGCCCACTTGCTGACTTTTGTCCTTCCTTCCCGCAGCCTCCTGCTATCGCCCGGATTCACCGAGACGCATTACACCGCAGAGGGCGGGAGGGTGACGGTGACCCCCAACCACACGGTGAGAACTACGCTATGTCCTCCTATAAAGGCTCTTCCACATGGGCACCAAAAATTACACTTTTTTTATGTATTGGGCTGTTTTTGTTTTTTTTTTTTGTTTTGTTTTGTTTTTTGTTTTTCTTACTGATCTGAGGCTGTACACACAGGACACTATTGTCACATTTACATCAGTAAATACAAACATACAAAATAATAATAAACTATAAAATGCTAAATCAAATTGGATTAAAAATATTAATGCAAATAATATATTTATAATGCATAAAATGCATTAAAAATAAAAAATAAAAATAATAGAAAAATAATAAAGTGCAAAATAATAGAGGAATAAAAAAAATGCAAAAATCTGTGTTGCTGGTCGGTATTTTACACGGTATTTTACACGCATATGGACAAATACGTGCAAATCGCGCACGCAATGCAAAATCGCACCTCTCCTTTAAAGCAAGCAGTAAACCTAAAAGCAAACATTTATTGTATTGCAGCTCACCAATTCTTAGATGTGACGACTGCATTTGTTTTCTTTTTTAGGCTTTCTTTCTTCTATTCTTATCTGGGGATCTGGCCAGCAAGTCTGTTGTTTTTCAAAAGCACAAGCTCTCCCGCAGAATGTATCAGCATAGAGGGATGAGACAAATCATTTACCACTTGTGCTTGATTAGCTGCCTTCTCATCCAGGGAATGGCAGCTGTGAACCCAGTAGTGATGTAATGCTTGTTGCTTCCGGGTTCACAAGTTGCAAGGAGGGAATGGGGGTTGATGGAGACATTGAGGGTCTATTAGACCTCCAATGTCTCTCCTGCCCTCCACTATAGCTAATCAAGTACAGATTCTGCTTAATTAGCTGCCTTCTCAGTTACAGTAGCCAGGGAATGACAGCTGCAAACCCGGAAGTGACGTAATACTTGTTGCTTATAGGTTCACTATTTACAAGGAGGGAATGGGGGTTGATGGAAATAGCGGGGGTCTATTAGACCTCTGCAGCTAATCAAGCAGATATTGTGCTTGATTAGCTGCCTTCTCAACTACAGTAGCCACGGAATGACAGTTGTGAACTCAGAAGTGGCGTAATTATTGTTGCTTCCGGGTTTACTAGTTGCAAGGAGGAAATGGGGGTTAATGGAGCTATCAGGGGGTCCATTAGACCACATTTGTCTCCCCTGCCCACCACTGCAGTGAAGCAAGTACAGATTGTGCTTGATTAGCTGCCTTCTCAGATACAGTAGCCAAGAAAATACAGCTGCGAACCCGGAAGTAACGTAATACTTGTTGCTTTCCGAGCTCACTATTTGCAAGGAGGGAATGGGGGTTGATGGAGACATTGAGGGTCTATTAGACCTCTAATGTCTCTCCTGCCCTCCACTGTAGCTAATCAAGTACAGATTGTGCTTGATTAGCTGCCTTCTCAGCTACAGTAGCCAGGGAATGACACCTGCGAACCCGGAAGTGACGTAATACTTGTTGCTTATGGGTTCACTGGTTGCATGGAGAGAATGGGGGTTGATAGAGATATCAGGGGGTCTATTAGACCTTCTTTGTCTCTCCTGCCCTCCACTGTAGCTAAGCAAGTACAGATTGGGCTCAATAAAATCAATACTAAACTTGCTTTTATAAATGACAAGGGGTTTAAGGTGGTTTTCAAGGGTGTAGGTGAGATCCTTTCAACGATCCTGGACCTATTCTTGCTCCAATAGCCCCATTATTATATTTGAAACAGAAAAAAAGAAGACAAAAACAGTAAAAAAAATATATATATCTTTTTTTTTAAAAATGTAAAGCGACAGTACACAAACAACTAATACTTATGAAAAAGAAATAATAAATGATCATCAGCTCCATCTAGTGGCCAAAATGCAGTATATTTCCGCACTGAGGTATTTCAGAAAACTATACCACATTTTGGCCACTAGATGGCGCTAAACGATCACAGAAATCGATCTATTGCTGAAATTATGGGCAAAATTTGAGCAGCCTGCGCAAATGTGCGTGATGCATTTTTATTTTTATTTTTTTAAGTAGACCCCCCTTAATAAAATAAACAAAACTATCTTAAATAACCCACCCCACCAAAAGAAACACCCTTTAAATAAAGAAAAACTTTGTGCTGGCCCAGCTCCCCCGCCCCTCCCCCTCACCTCTATACATAACATTTTATGTAGCTGTGTGAGGTTAGGAAAGCAAAGTGATGTGGCCCTAAGGGCGGGCCTTGTAAATCCTTCTCCATCCTTATAGGCTGATACTTCGATATAATAATATTGGTGGCCATCATACTGCATTATCAACCAGACAGCCTCAGAGCACTGAAGGATGATGGGATTTGTAGTTCTTTTTTCACATGTGATACTGATATTGTGTTCACACTTTGTTCTGTACTCGGCAGGAGCACTGCTATTACCGTGGCCGGGTGCGGGGGAGTGAGGAGTCCTCGGTGGCTCTCAGCACCTGTGAAGGAATCAGGTAATTTGGGGTCTGTGTGTCCCTGGGCCCCGGGATATTCTACTGGTTATATAATTAGGAGATGTAACAATGTAACAAGTAAAGAATATATATATATATATAGTGCTTCCTACTGTATAAGTGTGTATGTGCAGCACACTGGAGAGTCGGACTGCTGCTTTTACTCCAGAAGTACAGCGGTCTGACTCTCCCCGTGCACAGCCTCCAATCAGCAATATGACTTGGGGATGATGAGTACTGTTTATTGGAGCACCGAGCAGTAACTATGACAAAACCAAACTCCTCTGCTGCAGTATATTCTGTGGCCCCAGAGCCCTCTAAGCATCCCGTACCACCTCTGTGAATCCAGAGCACCCCGTGACCCCTGTGACTCCAGATCATCCTGAGCACCCCGTGACCCCTGTGACTCCAGATCATCCTGAGCACCCCGTGACCCCTGTGACCCCAGATCATCCTGAGAACCCCATGACCCCTGTGACTCCAGATCATCCTGAGCACCCCGTGACCGCTGTGACTCCAGATCATCCTGAGCACCCCGTGACCCCTGTGACCCCAGATCATCCTGAGCACCCCATGACCCCTATGACTCCAGCTTATCCTGAGCACCCGTGACCCCTGTGACTCCAAATCATCCTGAGCACCCTGTGACCCCTGTGACTCCAGATCATCCTGAGCACCCCGTGACCCATGTGACTCCAGATCATCCTGAGCACCCCGTGACCCATGTGACTCCAGATCATCCTGAGCACCCTGTGACCCCTGTGACTTCAGATCATCCTGAGCACCCTGTGACCCCTGTGACTCCAGATCATCCTGAGCACCCTGTGACTCAAGATCATCCTGAGCACCCCGTGACCTCTGTGACTCCAGATCATCCTGAGCACCCTGTGACCCCTGTAACTCCAGATCATCCTGAGCACCCCATGAACCCTGTGACTCCAGATCATCCTGAGCACCCTGTGACCCCTGTGACTCCAGATCATCCTGAGCACCCTGTGACCCCTGTGACTCCATATCATCCTGAGCACCCTGTGACCCCTGTGACTCCAGATCATCCTGAGCACCCTGTGACTCCAGATCATCCTGAGCACCCCATGAACCCTGTGACTCCAGATCATCCTGAGCACCCTGTGACCTCTGTGACTCCAGATCATCCTGAGCACCCTGTGACCTCTGTGATTCCAGAGCACCCTTAGTATCCTGTGATCCCTGTGACTCCAGAGCACCCTGTATCGCCCTATGAACCCTGTGTCCACAGAACACCGCAATGATCCTGTAACCCCTCTGACTCTACAGAACCCTGAGCATCATGTGCTACATTATGACCCCTGTGTCTACAGCACACCCTGAGCATCCTCTGTAATCATGTGACCCCTGTGACCTTACAGCACCCCGAACATCCTGTTTGAATGAATGAATGAATGAATAATTTGTATAGCGCTACAATGCGAACTAAATCGCCTCAAGGCGCTGTATTAGTGCTTTGTTGTCAAGCTTCTTCTGTTTCACTCTATGACCATTCTAGCTACCTTGAGCATCCTGTGACCCTGAAGCACTTCATGTCACCATATGACTCCAGAGCACACTGTAACCCCTGTGACTCCAGAGCATCGTGAAGATCCTGTGTCACCCTATGACCCCTGTGTCCACACAACACCCTGAACATCCTGTGTCATACTATGATCCTAGTGACTCTAGAACAGCATTCTGTTTCACACTATAACCCCTGTGTCTACAGAGCACCCTGAGCATCCTGTGACCCCCTATGATCCCAGAGTACCCTGTGTCACCCTATGACTCCAGAGCACCCTGTGACCTCTGTGGCTCCAGAGCACCCTGTGACTCCATAGCACCCTGTGTCTCCCTGTGACTCCAGAGCACCCTGTGACCTCTGTGGCTCCAGAGCACCCTGTGACCTCTGTGGCTCCAGAGCACCATGTGGCTCCAGAGCACCCTGTGTCTCCCTGTGACACCAGAGCACCCTGTGACTCCAGAGCACCCTGTGGCTCCAGAGCACCCTGTGACCTCTGTGGCTCCAGAGCACCCTGTGGCTCCAGAGCACCCTGTGACCCCAGAGTGCCCTGTGATCCCAGAGCACCTTGTGTCACCCTGTGACTTCAGAGCACCCTGTGACCTCTGTGGCTCCAGAGCACCCTGTGGCTCCAGAGCACCCTGTTTCTCCCTGTGACACCAGAGCACCCTGTGTCTCCCTGTAACACCAGAGCACCCTGTGACTCCAGAGCACCCTGTGTCTCCCTGTGACACCAGAGCACCCTGTGACTCCAGAGCACCCTGTGACCCCAGAGCACCCTGTGACCTCTGTGGCTCCAGGGCACCGTGTGACCTCTGTGGCTCCAGAGCACCCCGTGGCTCCAGAGCGCCCTGTGTCACCCTATGACTCCAGAGCACCCTGTGTCATCCTATGACTCCAGAGCACCCTGTCAAACTTTTTTTTTTTTTTTACCACTACTATTCCTTTATATTGGCTTTTTGAAATTGACAAATGCAGCAATTTAGAAATCAGATGAAAGGTTTAGCGCTGGGAAACACTTTTTGAAAGATAAAAAGTGCATTTTATATACAACTATATAGATCAGACCAACATGAGGGACACATGAGGGGGAAAGAGGGACAGAGGGACATTGCTCCAAATCAGGGACAGTCCCTTGAAATCAGGGACAGTTGGGAGCTCTGCCCTGTGACTCCAGTGCACCTCCCTGATGCCTGTGCCCCGTGTACCCTCTGGCACACTCCTGTAATCTTCTGGACAGGCTCCCTCACACCAGATGCCACAGTCCAACCAGTTAGGCCCCCAATTTTTGTCAAAATCTCAAAATTGTAAGTTAAAACTTATTGAACACCTAAGACCACAAAAAAAAAAACGGAATCTCGACAGGTCACTTTTAGGAAAACCGCCTGTGGAAATGACCAGCACATTCAGAGATATGAGCAGCTAAAGTTCTATGAAAATCTCCTCTTTTCCTGCACATATCCAGCTTAGCTCCTCCTCCACTAATCTTCTCAGACTCCCATTGGTCACCTGATCAACAGGGAGGTTCTAAGCAAGGGCAGGGTCAAGCTGGATTTTACAAGAAATTTTGAGATTTGCTTATAACTTCAGCTGCAGATATCTCTGGATTATACTCACCAGAAGGAACCTCTATTTTTTTTGTGTGTGTGCTCCATCTGAATCTCCCAGCTTTATTTATAAATGTCATTTGTTTTCCTTTTCTCAGTGGCCTGATTGTCCTGGATGCCAATAACAGCTTCTACCTCCAGCCGCTGGCAGCGCCGGGCTCCAGCAGCCACATGCTGTACCGCACAGAACATCTGCCCATTACAAGTGGAGGCTGCGGCCATGGAGACCCCTCATCAACTGCCACCTCTCACCTCAATGATCTTCTATCCCAGCCTGGCCATCGCAGGGTAAGACTGCCACCTCTCAGCTGCTGGTGGGAATGACGTAGGGCCAGTATGAGCGACGGGGAGAATTTTCCTGGGCCTTAGAGGAACGCGTTAAGGTGGAGCAGAACTAGACCCAAATGTTTACTACACATGTGCTGGACAGCTTGAACCCAGCAGAAGAACTAAAAGAAAGGGTGCTATGAGAGGAGTCACAAGACTCTCTTAAACTCCCATAACATGCTAGGAATGCACAAGACTCCCAGGGGGACGGGAACAGAGCCAGGAAACGTGGGGAGGAGCTATTATGGTAATCCCTACAAGACATGAGGGGGACTTAGCTCACCGAACTCCGCCTATAACTGAAAAGGGGTGGAGCCCATACAAATAGGCTTTACCAGCATGACCTGGAGAAAGAGCCTCGGGGGCGGGGCTTTTCAAGGTCCTTCAGAAGCAACTTCATCTGTGCTGAAGAAAAAAACAGAGGATGTCATTATTCCCCTTCGTCTAAATATACAATGGCTTTCATTCTGATCCCCTGGCTTCAGTATTTTATTTTATTTTTTAGTCTTCAGACCAGGAGCTCTAACCACACCCTGGCTCTGTACTTTTTCAAAGTTAGTGACACAGGAATTACAGGAGGCCAGAAGATCTGAATACCAGCCAGGCACCTAGCATTTTCTGAAGAAGGTGAGCAATAGCCGCCTTGTACTGTTATATGGAGCTATTCACAGTAATAATAAGGGATGGAAGACACCATCGCCATCTAGTGGTCAATTTAGTGCAGCACACTGGCTGAGATATGCAGGAAGCTGTAATGATTGTATACAGTAGAAGATAATGGTGGGAATGCTGGAGAGCTCTTATCTGCTACTTGTCTCTGTTCTCTGTCCTGCAGATGAAGAGGAATGTGTGGGGAGCGCAGAAGTTTATGGAGCTGTATATAGTCGCTGACCATTCAATGGTGAGTCTGTCCAGAGCTACAGAGGAGGAAGACATGGATGTTATTATATCTCCTTCCTTTATCCCTCCTATGTCTTCCCCTCTCTCACCCCCCTCCCCCTCTGCTTTCCTCCATACTTCCACCGTTCACTCTCTCCCCCCTCCTTACACCCTCTTCTCCCCTCTTCTCTCCACTTCTCCCCTCTTCTCCCCTCTTCTCTCCACTTCTCCCCTCTTCTCTCCACTTCTCCCCTCTTCTCTCCACTTCTCCCCTCTTCTCCCCTCTTCTCTCCACTTCTCCCCTCTTCTCCCCTCTTCTCTCCACTTCTCTCCACTTCTCTCCACTTCTCCCCTCTTCCCTCCTTCGTTCTCTCTCTTCTCCTCCCTCTCCTCTCTTTCTTTCTTATCCTCCTCCTTTTCTTTCTTGCTTCCTCTCTTTCTTTCCCCCTTCCCCCCTCTATCTCTCTTTCTCTCTACCCCCCCCTCTCTCTCTCTCTCTCACCCCTCTCTCTCTCTTCTCTCTCTTTCTATCTCTCTCACCCCTCTCTCTCTCTCTTCTCTCTCTTCTATCTCTCTCTCCCCCCTCTCTCTCTCTCTCTTCTCCTCCCTCTCCTCTCTTTCTTCTCCTCCTCCTTTTCTTTCTTGCTTCCTCTCTTTTGTTTCCTTCTTCTCTTTTCCCTCCCTCTGTTCCCCCCTCCTCTTCTCCTTCTCTTCCTCTTTATCTCTCTCTCTCTTTTCTCTCTCTCTCCCATCTCTCTCTTCTCTCTCCCCCTCTCTCGTTTCTCTCTCTCCCCATATCTCTTCTCTCTCTTCCCCCTCTCTCTCTCTCTCCCCCCCCCCCCCCCCCCTCTCTCATTTCTCTCTCCCCCTGTCTCTCTTCTCTCTCCCTCTCCCTCTCCATCTCCGTCTCTCTCTTCTCCTCCCTCTCCTTTCTTTCTTTCTTTCTTTCTTTCTTTCTTATTCTCCTTTTCTTTCTTGCCTCCTCTCTTTCTTTTCCTTCTTCTCTTATCCCTCCCTCTCTCTCTTTTCTTATTCTCTTCTTCCTCCTTCTCTTCCCCCCCTCCCCTTCTCCTTCTCTTCTTCTCTCTCTCCCTCTCTCTCTCTCTCTCTCTCTCCTCCCTCTTCTCTCCCTCCCCCCTCTCTCTCTCTTCTGCTCCCTCTCCTCTCTTTCTTTCTTCTCCTCCGTCTCCTTTTCTTTCTTGCTTCCTCTTTCTCTTTTCCTTATTTTCTTCTTCCCCCCTCTCTCCTCCTTCTCTCCCCCTCTTCCACCCTCCCCCTCTCCTCTTTCTCTTTTCCTTATTTTCTTCTTTTCCCCCCTCTCTCCTCCTCTCTCTCTCCCCTCTCCTCTATCCCCTATAACTCTATAATAAAACTAAATCTCTTCTATCTCCTTAACTATTCATATCTTCTTCTACTTATCTATTCTCTCTCTATTCTAAACTTCTTCCATCTCTTACTTTCTTTCTATTTCTTTCTTTTCTCTACTTCACTACGTTCTCTATCCCTTCTTTCTCTACTTCTTCTGATCATCTATCTATCCCCTAAATCTATCTTTTCTTCTTTTCTAAAAACGAAACTCTTCCTCTTCTCTTCTCTTACTAGAATACTAAAATATCTCCTCCTAATCTCTAATATAATCAAATCTTCTTCTTCTATAAACTTCTACCTTCTCTTCTATCTTCTATTCGTATCATCTTCTTCTTCTCTTAACAATACTAAATAACTCTTTCTACCTAACTATCTACTATTACTAAAATTTCCTCCTAAAAATCTAACTCTAAAACTAATCTACTAATCTCGTATAAAAAAAAACTATCTATCTTCCTTCCTAAAAATCTATCTCTCTCCTACTCTCTCTCTAATCTACTACTTTTCAAAACTCTCTCTTTTAAAACATCTCTCTCCCCCTTACTATCTACTCTCTTTCTATTCTTCAATCTATCTATCTTATTTCTTCTCTATTCTCTCAATCTTCTTACTCTACTTTAATCATCTATCTTAAATCTACCTAATCTAATCTTCCTAAATCTTTTCTAACTAAAACTCTGACTAATCATCTACCTTCTAAAACTAAATCTTCTTCTTGCTTACTATAAATCACTAATTCTTCCTTCTTCTTCTCTATTTCCTATTCTACTACTTCTTAATTCTCACTAATATCTACTCTTCTATCTATTAAACTATCTAACCTTCCTAAGTCATTACATTCTCTAATATCTAAATCTATCTAACTTCTCTTCTTCTTCTCTAACCTCTCTTCTTCTTCTATCTCTTTACTTTCTTTCTAACTTTAAATCTTCTTCTTTCTACTTTATCTTCTACTTTCTCTAAACTATTTCTAAGTCTATCTACCTTCTTATCTTTTCTTCTATCTCTTCTAACTCTATCTTCCTCCTTCTACTTCCCTACTAGCTCTTCTCTCCTTTCTTCTATCTATCAAATCTTTAATCTCTATACTCTACTTTCATTCTAATAACTCTTATGTTCTATCTTCGATCTTTCTCTTCTTAAACTATTCTCTTCTATCTCTAACTATACTCCTTCTCTTTACTTAAATCTATCTCTTCTATCTTCCATCTCTTTATTCTCTTCATCTTATTCTAAATATATCTTCTAATCTAATTCAAAAAAAATCTTCTAATCTACATTCAATATCTTCTAGAATCTGATCTCTTTTCTCTTCTTCTCTCCTTATTCTTAACTCTTCTTCTCTCTTTCTTCTTCTTCTTGCTAACTACTCCTTCTAAATATAAAAAAACTCTCTTTCTAAAGGCTTTTCTTCTCTCCTATCTTCTTCTATTCTAAAAAATATCTTCTCTTTCTATCTTACAACTTCTAATTCTTCTTTCTTTCTTATTACTCTTCTTTCTATCTAATCTCTTCTTCTTCTCTCTAATCCTAATCTTCTCTCTAACTTATCTTTCTATCTCTTCTATACTCTCTAACTATCTCTCCTTCCTAATCTATCTATCTATCAACTAAATTTCTTCTTAACTAACTTACTCTTCTTCTAAACTCCTATAATACTACTGAACTCTATCTTAACTAATTCTCTTATCTAATCCTACTCTAATCTTCTTACTTCTATCTCTTTTTTTCTACTAAAATTCAATTCTCCTTCGAAATCTAATAAACTTCTTTATCTATCTTCTATCTCTTTCTTATCTTCTTCTCTTCTCATTCTTCTCTATATCTAATTCACTACTTCTTATCTCTACTAAACTACAACTAATCTCTCTTCTAAATTCCTTATCTTCTATAATTATCTCATACTATCTACTCTTACTCCTCTCCTTCAAATCTTCAACTACTACTCAACTTCTAACTATACTAAATCTATTATCTTTTTCTATCTTCTATCTCTTCTCTATCTAGCTTTCTAATCTCATATCACCTATACTTTTTCTCTATCTTCCTTCTCTACTATTATCAACTAAAAAAAATCTCTTCTATCATTCTAATCTATATCTACTCTCTTCTCTTTCTATCTTTCTCTTCCTCTTCTTATCTTCTCTTATCTTATCTCTTCTCTATCTTCTATTTCTCTCTCTTCTTCTCTCTTCTCTACTATCTATCTTCTTCTATATCCAATCTAATTTCTATCTAAAGATCTCCTTCTTCTCACTCAATCTAACTTCTACTTCTCTACTCTACTTTCTAACTTATCTAATCTCTCTCTATCTTAGCTCATTTCTTCTTTCTATATCTACCTAATCTTCTATCTTCTCTCTTCTTCTATCTTCTACTTCTTCTTCTCTAATCTTCTTCTTCTTCTCTTCTTTCTACTATCTTCTTTCTCTTTTCTTCTCCTCTTCTTTCTAAATATCTAATCACCTTCTTCTTCTCTATAATCTTTCTATTCTTCTATCTCTATACTCACTAGTCCTTACTTCTTCTATCTCTCTATCTATTCTTTCTTCTCTTCTCTAGCTTCCTTCTCTATCTTCTACTAAAATTCTTTCAATTCTAGACTTCTATTCTATATACTATCTATCTAATCTAAAGCTTCTTCTACTTCTCATCTCTTCTCTTAAGCTTTCTACTATCTCATATACTTATCTTCTCTCAATCTACTAACTTTCTTCCATCTCAATCTCTATCATCTATATCTACTCTATACATATTACTATTCTTCTACTTACCCTTCTATACGCTATTCTATTCTACTTCTTCTCTTCTAATCCTAATCTCTAACTCTTCTTCTCTAAAAACTTTTCTTCTCTATCTCTTCTACTAACTATCTAAAAAAATCTAAAAAAAAATAACTCTCTCTATCTATTCTCTCTACTATTCTATTCTTCTCTTCTTCTCACTATCTCTCTCTATCTTTCTTCCTCTTCTTCTATTCTCTTCTTCTATCATCTCTATCCTCTCCTCCCCCCTCTCCTCTACCCCCTCTCCTCCTTCTTCCATTCCTCTCTCTCTCTCTCCTCCTTCTTATCCTCTCCTCTTCTCTCTCTCCTCCTTCTTCCACCCCTCCTTCTCTCTCTCTCTCTCTCTCTCTCTCTTTTTCTCTCCCTTCCTCCTCCCTTCTTCTCTTCTTCTCTCCCTCCTCCCTCTCTCTTCTTTGTCTCCTCCCCTTTCATTATCCTCTTCTTCTCTTCCTCCTCCCTTTTCTCTCTTCTTCTTCTTCTCTTCCTCCTCCCTCTCTCCCTCCTTCTTCCTCCCTCCTTCCCTCTTCTTCTTCTCCTTCTCCTCCCTCTCGCCCTCTTCTTCTCTTGCTCCTCTTTCTCTCTCCCTCTTCTTCTCTTCCTCCTTTTTCTCTGATAAGTCTCCTAACTGTTATTTCTCTGGCTGACAGTACATGAAACAGAACATGGACCTGGGGAAGACCAAACAGCGTGTCATGGAGATCGCCAACTTTGTAGACAAGGTGAGTGCCGTGATGCCAACCATGGAAGAGTCTTCTGTCCTGAAGGATGAGCCATTCATTTCATAGCAGACAATTCTGTGTACTGTGAAGTTTGTAAACTTTGACCAAGTGGACTCTATGATGATTGAATTGTAGTATGTGAAAAAAAAAATGTGCAAATACAGCGTGACATAAAATATTGCAACAAGCACCATTTTATTCTCTGGGGTCTCTACTAAAATATATATATATATAATGTTTGGGGGTTCTAAGTAATTTTCTAGCAACAAAAAAAAAAAGATTTTAACTTGAAAACAATAAATGTGAGAAAACTGTTTAGTGTTTACGTGGTTAAACGCCCCTCATTTACACATACAAGTCTATTCCTTTCATCTAAAGGACTAATTGTTACAATGTTTATACTTAAATTCCACTGCTAAAAAATGTGATTCTTGGCAGACTGCCTGTTTTTTCCCCCCTTTCTTTCCCCTGTCAAGCCGACAGCCGTAAAAAGAAAGGAAAAAACGGGCAGTCTGCCAAGAATCACATTTTTTAGCAGTGGAATTTAAGTATAAACATTGTAACAATTTGTCCTTTAGATCCAAGAAATGATCAGCAGAGCAGAGAGAATTCTCTGCATAGAAAGAATCGGGAAATACTTTGTGAAGATCGCAACGGGAAAAAAATCGTGATAACGATTCTTAACGATTAATCGTGCAGCTCTAGTATATACATATATTTATTTATTATGTTTTCATTTTTTTTTTTGATACAATGTTTTCTTGTTTAAAAGAAAAAAAAAAAAGGACAAAATGTAAAAAAAAAAATTCAATTTGTTTAATAACTTTGCAATGCTTGGTGCCAGAATCATAGTTTTTGGGATCTGTTTATTAACAAAAAAAAAAAAAAATCTAATTTGCTTAAAGAGAATTTGCAGTCTGCTCACCTAATTTGTAATAAAAAACATCTTTGCCATTCTGAAGCTTCCTTCCAACCACTTTGCATATTATTTTATATATACTGGGATTCTGTACTTGCCAAATATCCTGCAGAAATCTCCCTCCACTGAGTCTGGCGGCAGCCATTTTAACTGTGGGCAGCTGAAGCTGCTGCCTGTTCACTTCCTGGATTTACACAGATACATAGAGCATAGCTCCCGACCGTCCCGGATTTCAAGGGACTGTCCCTGATTTGGAGCAACGCCCCGCTGTCCCTCATTCCTCCTCATTTGTCCCTCATTTTGGTCTGATCCATATAGATGTATATAAAATGCACTTTTTTTTTATCAAAAAGTGATTTCCAGAGCTAAACCTTTCAAAATTGCTGCATTTGTAAATTCCAAAATCCAATATAAAGGAATAATAGTGGTAAAAAAAAAAAGCACTTGTGGGTTTAATCAATCCTGTTTTTTTGTCAATTCTCCTTTAACCGCTTCAGCCCCGGGCGATTTTACCCCCCTTCCTTACCAGAGCACTTTTTTGCGATTCGGCACTGCGTCGCTTTAACTGACAATTGCGCGGTCGTGCGATGTGGCTCCCAAACAAAATTTACGTCCTTTTTCCCCCACAAATAGAGATTTCTTTTGATGGTATTTGATCACCTCTGCGGTTTTTATTTTTTGCGCTATAAACAAAAGAAGAGCGACAATTTTGAAAAAAACACAATATTTTTTACTTTTTGCTATAATAAATATCCCATTTAAAAAAAAAATAAAAAAAAAAAATTTTTTTCTCAGTTTAGGCCGATACGTATTCTTCTACATATTTTTGGTAAAAAAAAAATCGCAATTAGCGTTTATTGATTGGTTTGCGCAAAAGTTATAGGGGATAGATTTATTGCATTTTTATTTTTTACTAGTAATGGCGGCGATCTGCAATTTTTTTCGTGACTGCGACATTGCGGCGGACACTTTTGACACATTTTTGGGACCATTCACATTTATACAGCGATCGATGCAATAAAATTGCAGTGATTACTGTGTAAATGTGACTGGCAGGGAAGGGGTTAACACTAGGGGGCGCTGCAGGGGTTAATGTGTTCCCTATGTGAGTGATTCTAACTGTGGGGGGAGGGGACTCACAAGGGGAGGAGACCGATCTGTGTTCCTCGGTACTGAGAACACACCATCGGTCTCCTCTCCACTGACAGGACGTGGAGCTGTGTGTTTACACACACAGCTCCACGGTCCTGCTGTTTTCCCGGGCAATCGCGGGTTCCCTGCGGACATCGCGACCGTCGGGCACGCGCACCGGGTCCCGAGCAACACCGCGGGTGGCGCGCACGCGCCCCCTAGACAGCCAGGAATAGGAGGACGTCGTATGACGTCCACCCAGGATGGGAGGTCCACCTTGTGGACGTCATATGACGGTGGCCGGTAATGAAGTGGTTAAGGGGGCGTGGCAATGAGTGTGTCCTATGCCTGCATACTTTTTCTGATAGGTGTCCCTCATTCCCATCTCAAAAAGTTGGGAGGTAGGCACAGAGGCACACCTCCAGCTCTGCAGCGCTCATTGGCCCTCTTATGACTCACCCCCCTCCGTTCCTGGCAAACTCTCAGAAGAGTGAGAGAGAGAGAGCTGTGTATGATGTCATAAGCCTAGGCTAATGGCCAGACAGGAAACAGGAAGTGGGCCGTATAAGGGATTTACTGGCAGAAAAAAAATGTTTTGCTATCCAAAGTTAAAACAACAACAACAACAACAAGGGCGGAAGATTTAATATGGATGGAAAGATGAAAAAATGACTGAAGTGCCACTTTAACATGTTGATTTTCTATGATAGTCAGCCACACCTCCCAACTTTCTGAGATGGGAACGAGGGACACTTACTAGCAAACGTATGTAGGCATAGGACACGCCCCCTGACACGCCCCCTTAAAGGAGAATTAACCAAAAAAAAGGTTAATTAAATCTACAAGGGCTTTTTTTTTTTTTACCACTACTATTCCTTTATATTGGCTTTTAAAATGTACAAATTCAGCAATTTAGGAATTGGATGAAAGGTTTAGTACTGGGAAACACTTTTTGAACTATAAAAAGGGCATTTTATATACAACTATATGGATCAGACCAAAAATTAGGGACACATGAGGGGGAAAGAGGGACACAGGGATCAGGGACAGTCCTTCGAAATCAGGGACAGTCCCTCGAAATCCGGGACTGGTGGGAGCTATGGTCAGCCTCATCTAGGGGCCATGGTGAGGTATTTTTTCCCAAAATACCTCCATTGGGAAAAATACTGCATTATGTACGCTGGATGGCGACCAGACCAAAAACGAGGGACACAGGGATCAGGGACAGTCCCTCAAAATCAGGGACAGTTTTTCTAAATCAGGGACAGTCCCTCGAAATCAGGGACAGCCCCTCGAAATCAGGGACAGCCCTTCAAAATCAGGGACAGTCCTTCGAAATCAGGGACAGTCCTTCGAAATCAGGGACAGTCCTTCGAAATCAGGGACAGTCCCTCGAAATCAGGGAAAGCCCTTAGAAATCAGGGACAGCCCCTCGAAATCAGGGACAGTCCCTCGAAATCCGGGACAGTCCTTCGAAATCATGGACAGTCCCTCGAAATTAGGGACAGTCCTTCGAAATCAGGGACAGTCCTTCGAAATCAGTGACAGTCCCTCGAAATCAGGGACAGTCCTTCGAAATCAGGGACAGTCCTTCGAAATCAGGGACAGTCCCTCTAAATCAGGGACAGTCCCTCTAAATCAGGGACAGATCAGGGACAGCCCCTCGAAATCAGGGACAGCCCCTCGAAATAAAGGACATTCCCTCGAAATCCGGGACAGGTGGGAGCTATGGTCAGCTCCATCTAGGGGCCATGGTGAGGTATTTTTTCCCGAAATACCTCCATTGGGAAAAATACTGCATTATGTTCGCTGGATGGAACTGACGATCATAGGGAATCATTTGAGTTGGTGATGACTGGGCACAATGGGGGGTGTACAGGGGGTGAGAACTGAACTAAACTGAAAGAAGGTAAACTAAAGATTGTCCCTCTGTCCTCAGTTCTACATGTCATTGAACATCAAGGTGGCTCTGATTGGCCTGGAGGTGTGGACGGCGGGTGACCAGTGCGACATTCGGAACGACGCCAACCACAGCCTGCGCAACTTCCTGGCGTGGAAACAGAAGCTGAGGAGCAGGAAGAAGCACGACAACGCCCAGCTCATCACGTCAGTATAGGGACTCCTTCTAAGTAAATGAAAAGAAGTCCTTGTTTTACAGATGAATTCATCTACAAAAAAAAAGGCATTTCAGTTGTAGGCGGAGTTTAGAGGTGGAATTTACCTTTCCTGCATCTTCCAGAAACGGAAATTTCCCCCTTTTTTGATGAAGTGATCCCTGTATGAGAATATTGATTGTTTTTTTAATTGTGTTTTCAGTGGCGCGACGTTCCAAGGAACCACCATTGGGATGGCCCCGCTGGAAGGGATGTGCACGGCGGAGAACTCCGGGGGCGTCAGTATGGTGAGTGGGTGATTAGTACATAGTGTCATAGGATAGAGCTGGTGTATGAGGAATATTCTCAACATTATAAATGAATATTGTGTATAGAAAGAAGGAATGGGATTTTCAGGGTGCAAATTAATTCGAAGTAACTATATATACTCGAGTATAAGCCGATCCGAATATAAGCCGAGGCACCTAATTTTACCACAAAAAAATGGGAAAACTTATTGACTCGAGTATAAGCCTAGGGAGAGAAATGTGCAGCTACTGTAAGTGGAAAAGAGGGTCAACAATGCTCATTTGCATCCTCGCTGTGCCCATTTGCAGCCTCACTGTGCCCATTTGCAGCCATAGGTCCCCTGGCTGCAAACTTAAAACTCGGTAGTTAAGGGTTCCTAGATGCCCCCTAGCTGCAGCCAAAATTTGGGGTCTCTGGACCCAAAGGGTCCCGAAATGACATTGCTGCAGATGGACACAGTTGACCGAATTTGGGGCCTCGTATCTAGGGGCCACTTGGTGCTAGGAAGCCCAATTGGTGTGCAAACCCAGTGGAACCAACACTACAACATATCCAAAGGACTAGTTCCTAGCACTAAGTGGCCCCGAGATGCAGGGCCCCAAACTCGGTTTGGAAAATGTCCAGCACTTTTCTGAAGCAGAGAATGACATTTTCCGAACCGACTTTGGGGCCCCATCTTCCACTGGGTTAGCACACCAAATCTGGGGTTCCTAGCACCAAGTGGCCCCGAGATACGGGGCCCCAAACTTGGTTTTCCGAACCGACTTTGGGGCCCCATCTTTGGATATGCTGTAGTGCTAGTTCCACTGGGTTAGCACACCAAATCTGGGGTTCCTAGCACCAAATGGCCCCGAGATATGGGGCCCCAAACTTGGTTTTCCGAACCGACTTTGGGGCCCCATCTTTGGATATGCTGTAGTGCTAGTTCCACTGGGTAAGCACACCAAATCTGGGGTTCCTAGCACCAAGTGGCCCCGAGATACGGGGCCCCAAACTTGGTTTTCAGAACCGACTTTGGGGCCCCATCTTTGGATATGCTGTAGTGCTAATTCCACTGGGTTAGCACACCAAATTTGGGGTCCTAGCACCAAGTGGCCCCTAGATACGGGACCCCAAAGTTGGTTCGGAAAATGTCATTCTCTGCTGCAGAAAAGTGCTTGACTCGAGTGTAAGCCGATGGGGGCATTTTCAGCACACAAAAAAATGTGCTGAAAAACTCAGTTTATACTCGAGTATATACGGTATATAAGAAATAAAAATTTGTTCAAAACACAGCAATTGGCAAGTACAGATCAACAAGATTTTGTGGCTACAGCCTAAAAGGATAGAATTCCCAACATGTTTCACCCATATATCGGGCTTCTTCAGGGGATGCTGTCCAACCTCTAGTTGGACAGCATCCCCTGAAGAAGCCCGATATATGGGTGAAACATGTACAAGCCTTCTATTGAAAAAAACATATACATACAATAATTACACCAACAGTTAATTTATAGCCATAATATCACATACATAATATTTTAACTTTAAATAGCATAACAACTTCAATCTATACATGTGCATGTCTATTATCGGGGGACAACACTCCTTACCTTGGTCTCTTGAAAAAATGGTCAAATCACTAAAGGGTCACAGGTGTCTAAATGCGTCCAGAGAACCATGTGCTAAAGGTGACCATAGGGGGTATTCAAAGACTGACTAAACAAATAATAAAAAAACAAAAACAAATAATAAAGTCGATCAAATTTTGTTTGAATATAAAAAATAGGAACAAATCTCCACAATAGAAATCTAAAAACCAAAACCATATTGTGGAGATTTGTTCCTATTTTTTATATTCAAACAAAATTTGATCGACTTGAATCTTTATTGAGCACAAACAGCAGTGCGACATCAAAAACGCTAATGCCCCCCCGTACACGCGGTCGGGCAATCCGATGGAAAAAGTCCCATGGGATTATGTTGTCGGAAAATCCGATCGTGTGTGGGCTCTAGCGGACTTTTTTCCCTCGGAATTTCGGACGGAAAAAGTTTGAGAACAGGACCTAAAATTTTCCGACAACAAAATCCGATCTGACTTTTTCCCGATCGTGTGTATAGAATTCCGACGCACAAAGTGCCACGCGTGCTCAGAATTTGGGGACGAAAGCTACTGGCCTCTTCGTAGTCCCGTCGTACGTTGTTTACGTCAACGCGTTCTGAACGATCGGATTTTCCGACAACTTTGTGCCACCGTGTGTATGCAAGACAAAATCCGTTGGAAAATAATTTGTGGTCGGAATGACCAACTGTGTGTATGGGGTGTTACGTGTTTCGGGGCTGTTGTAGAAATTTGGCTGTATGTAGAGCACACAGCCATATCTCCTGCGCTCATATAAGCACACGTTTTCATCTTAATGATATAATGTACCTTACCTATCATTCCATGTCTCCCCAGTTCCCCAGTAAAGAGACATCACCACATTCTTACGTCTTCATCTCAGCATGACTGCCTTTGAGCAGTTCCCTTGTTCTTTTATTCACAGACAACAAAAGAAATTACAAAGAGGAGGGGTTGGCTCCAACAGCCAATCACCTCCTACACAGATTGTGACCTCACAGGAAATGACCAACACAGGATGTGAATGACCAAATAAGGATGTAGCACAGGATAAATGAATATATACAATAACCGATGACACTGGGAGACTCTTATGACAATACATTAAAATACAACTTCATAACATTTTCCACAACAGGGGCAAAAGCCATTCTCAACCAGGGTTCGGTGGAAGTGGAGGGTTCCTCCAGAGATTGCTAGGGGTTCCTTAAACTTGTGGTTGGATGACCTCCCATTTGATGGTGCTGGCATAGTTCCAGGGCCAACACCACTTGTCAGAGCCAGCTGCATGACACCAACCTTTAACCGGTTCCCGACCGGCGCACGACGATGTACGTCGGCAGAATGGCACGGACAGGCATAAGGGCATACAGGTACATCCCTTTAAGAATGCCGCCGTGCCATCGCGTGCATGCCGATCGGGACCCCCATGAGTCCGGTCGCGGGTCCCGCGGACTCGGTCGACGCGGGGATACCCGCGATCGTCACACAAGTAAAGTGGAAGTAAACAGCATCTCCCCGTTCTGCCTAGCAACAAGCGACACTGATCTCTGCTCCCTGTGATTGGAGCAGAGATCAGTGTTCACTAACACACAGCCACGCCCCCCACAGTTAGTAACACGCCCCTAGGAACACTTAACCCCTACACTGCCACCCCCTGGTTACCCCCTTCACTGCCAGCGTCATTTACACAGGAATCAATGCATTTAAATAGCACTGATTGCTGTATAAATGACAATGGTCCCAAAAATGTGTCAAAAATGTCCGATGTGTCCGCCATAATGTCGCAGTCATGATAAAAATTGCTGGTCGCCGCCATTACTAGTAAAAAAATAAAGATATATATTAATAAAAATGCTATAAAACTATCCCCTATTTTGTAAACGCTATAACTTTTGCGCAAACCAATCAATAATCGGTTATTGCGATTTTTTTTTCACCAAAAATATGTAGAAGAATACGTATCGGCCCTAAACTGAGGAAAAAAAATGTTTTTTTTATATATTTTTTGGGGGATATTTATTATAGCAAAAAGTAAAAAATAATGCGCTTTTTTTTTTTTCAAAATTGTCGCTCTTTTTTTGTTTATAGCGCAAAGAATAAAAACCGCAGGGGCGATCAAATACCACCAAAAGAAAGCTCTATTTGTGGGAAAAAAAGGACGTCAATTTTGTTTGGGAGCCACGTCGCACGACCGCGCAATTGTCAGTTAAAGCGACGCAGTGCCGAATCGCAAAAAGTGCTCTGGTCTTAAGCCAGCAAAATGGTCCGGGGCCGAAAGTGGTTAAGCTGTCTGTAAGGAGGGCATTTTACCCAGTGACTTCCAACGAATTGGTTTAATCACAGGTTCTCCGACATCTGAAAAATATTTCAAGGGTTCCTCTGGAGAAATAAAGGTTGAGAAAGGCGGCTCCGTAGCGTGCGGAGCAATGTGGGGTTGTTGGTAATGGCTGCATTTCGTTTTTGTTGGTGATTGCAGGATCACTCCGAGCTGGCCATCGGTGCGGCGGCCACAATGGCTCATGAAATTGGACACAATTTCGGGATGAGTCACGACAAAGACTACTGCTGTAAGGAAGCCACCGCGGATCAAGGCGGGTGCATTATGGCCGCTGCTACAGGGTAAGACAAAGGGCCTTAAAGCGGTGTTCCGGCCGAAATTATACTTTTTAAATAAAAATACCCCTATAATACACAAGCTTAATGTATTCTAGTAAAGTTAGTCTGTAAATTAAGGTCTGTTTTGTTAGTTTTTAGCAGTAGTTTGTTATTTTATAAACTTTCAGCAGGCCGTGGCCATCTTAAGTGTGGGCATCTGAAGCCAGACTGTATTTCTTCCTGGATCTCATCCTTGCAGATCTCGTACATGCTCAGTGCAGCATAAGCAGTGTAATAGGTTTCAGGTCAGGTTTCCATAGCAACGGCAGTTTGAGAGGAAGTTGCTGCCCCTTCCCAGGAGGCATTGCAAACAGGAAATGATGTGATGGGCCGCGGCCAGGGAGGAGGAAGTGAAAAATGAATACAGCAGATATACAGTCTGTGCTGAAAAAAAAATAAAAAAAATATCCAATTTGTTTACAGTGCACAGTTTAGTGAGGGATGCTGAAGAGTTGTAAAAGTGGGTGGAACTCCACTTTAAGAACCAATGAGCATATATATATATATATATATATATATATATACATATATATATACTGTATATGTGTGTGTACAGTATAATGTCAGACGTCCTCCTGAAGTTTCCTCTTCTCTTCCTCGTGCCGCAGACATCCCTTCCCACGTAAGTTCAGCTCATGCAGCCAACAGCAGCTGCGCAATTACTTCGCCAAAGGCGGAGGGATGTGCCTGTTCAACATGCCCAACACAGACGACCTGGTGATGGGGAAGAAGTGCGGAAACGGCTTCCTGGAGGAGGGGGAGCAATGCGACTGCGGAGAGCCGGAGGTAGGTCCCATCACACTCCGCTTTATTTATCGCGGTTAGGAATAAATAAGTACAACTTTGTAAAATTTGTTTTTTTTTTTACTTAGATTAATGGGAAATATTGTTCTCAAAATATAAAATTTAAAAAAAAAAAAAAAGAAAAACCTTTGCCCTCACCCCCCCTCCCCATCCTCCTACCAGTTCAAATCCTCTCTCTGCTCCCCCCCCCCCCAAAAAAAAAAAAACCCCTCCTAGCACAAATCCTCTACCGCTCAAACTTCACCTTCAAGCTACAATCCCCCCCCCCACTCCAAACCACCCCCCCAGAACAAATACCCCCAATCATCACTACTAGCACAAATCCCCCCCCCCCCTCCCAAAAAAAATCACCCTCCCAAAAAAAATCACCCTCCCAGCACAAACCCTCTACCGCTCAAATTCCACCTTCAAGCAAAAATCCCCCCCCTTCCAGAACAAATCCCCTCCTAGCACAAATACCCCCAATCATCACTACTGGCACAAATCCCCCCCCCGCAAAAAAAACACCCCTCCTAGCACAAATCCTCTACCGCTCAAACTTCACCTTCAAGCTAAAATCTCCCCCCCCACTCCAAACCCCCCCCCAGAACAAATACCCTCAATCATCACTACTAGCACAAATCCCCCCCCCCCCCTCCTAAAAAAAATCACCCTCCTAGCACAAACCCTCTACCGCTCAAATTCCACCTTCAAGCAAACCCCCCCCCCCTCCCAGAACAAATCCCCTCACCCCTCCTAGCACAAATACCCCCAATCATCACTACTAGCACAAATCCCCCCCCCCCCTGCAAAAAAAATCACCCTCCTAGCACAAACCCACTACCGCTCAAATTCCACCTTCAATCAAAATCCCCCCTCCTAGCACAAATACACCCAAGCATCCTCACTAGCACAAACCCCCCCCCCCCCCCCAAAACAAAATTCTCCTCCTAGCACAAATATTCTCTCCTCTCTACCATATGTCTAACATCCACCAAATCCCTCCTCCTAGCACAAACCCTCCTCCCCATCCCCCCTCCCAACACAAATCCCCCCCCCCCCCCCAAATAACCACTCCTAGCACAGAGCCCCCCCCCCCCCCAAAATTTTCCCGCCTAACACAATTCTTACCCCCTGCTGTCCCCCAAATTCTCCCTCCCAGCACAAATGCCTACCCCCAACCCCCTTGCGGCTATCCCTCACCTCGCATGATACGACAGCGCCCAGGGCAGTCATCCCTCCTGTCCACCCCCTTGTCACGGCCCTGAGCTACTAGCCAGTCAGCAGGGGGAGCTCTAGTCACCTTTTCACATATTCAGCTATTTCAGCTTTCAGATCTGCTGTAATTATTGGTTTCAATCAGACAGAACGACCTACGAAGAAGGTTTCTCTGCTCTGCTGTGTCTTTAGTATCTTTAGATAATCTATGCCATGTATTGAATGTTTTTATGATTATATATATATATACACATACATACACACATATATATATATATATATATATATATATATATATATATATATATATATATATATATATATATATATATATATATATATATAGTATATATATATATATATATATATATATATATATATACATTCATATATACACATATAATATATATATATATATATAATATATAATATAGATATAGATAGATAGATATGTGTGTGTGTGTGTGTGTGTGTATATATATATATATATATATATATATATATATGTGTATGTGTATATATATATATATATATATATATATATATATATATATATATATATATATATATATATATATATATATATATATATATTATATATATATATATATATAGCTATATCTATATCTATAGATATATATATTTATATCTATATACAAAATAAAATGATGCTCCAGAATCCCTCTAGTGCTGCTCATGTGGCCAAATTTAATGGCATTTTTAGGCACATTTTAGTTTCATCTAAATCTGGGGTCAATAATCTCATGAGCCACTTTTTTCTTCTGTGCAGGAATGTACCAATCCTTGCTGCAATGCCAAAGACTGCACCTTAAAGGAGGGGGCTCAGTGTGCACACGGGGAATGCTGCTACAACTGTAAGGTAAGGATTGGATACAGAGCATAGCCAATATGGCCAACATAGTCTTGAAGGACCACCTTGCAGGAGATAATATGTGACAACTCTACTGGTGGTTGTCAACTTCTGAGGTATAGGGAGCCCCAGCTGCAGTTCCCGACGGCTCCGAGGGCACACACAAAAGATCACGTATTTGGGAGAAGATTGTTAGAGGATACGGTCAGAGATTTGTTAGAGGATACGGTCAGAGATTTGTTAGAGGATACGGTCAGAGATTGCGGACATATAATGTGTGGTTGAAGACTAAATATCTACACATATGTAATTGGGACTTGCCTCGGATAGTGAATATACGAAACAGCCAACAAACCTCCAACAATCTTTTTTATAGAAATACATAAAAATAGCTGAAGGGCATATCTAGAGTTAGAACCATAAAATACAATACGATGAACATAAACAAGGGTATAGGGAGGTCAGTGGTCTACGTGTTTCACAGGAACCACCCGCCTCATCAGAATCTTTCAAGCCTCACGGTCATTTTGGGAGTAATTACTACATATACTTGTGTAGCGCCCACCACCTTTAGGCGGGTGCTAATAGGTACAAATTAGGAGAAATTACCAGTGCCTTACTATCTTTTTTGTTTAGGCCTAGGTGCTTGATTTGGGTTAGGGAGGAGCAGTAGGATAGAGGAGGGTGTGACCACCTGTTCTTCACCCTGGGAAACCCCCCTTGCTTCTCCAGGGTAATGTTCTGGAAAGGAGGAGGGTCAGGGACTGAAGGACGGGCAGTATATATGGCCCTGGTCCAATCATTACTTTGTTTGGGCAGGGGCGGGACATACATATATATTGAGGTCACATGCTTCCTGGGGGGAGATGGGACGAGATTAGATCCAGAAAGGCTGCACGATGTGACCTTCAGGAACAGGCTGGAAGGCCTGGGGGAGTTCAGAGACCCCAGAGCTGGAAAGCAAAGGAAACCAACCGGAAAGGCCTGAGGGTTCAGAGACCTCAGAGCTGGAAAGCAAAGGAAACCAACCGGAAAGGCCTGAGGGTTCAGAGACCCCAGAGCTGGAAAGCAAAGGAAACCAACCGGAAAGGCCTGAGGGTTCAGAGACCTCAGAGCTGGATGGTTTACGCTGACAAGTTGCACTAAAACCCTGGGGGAAGGAACCAGGCATCCCGGCTGGGATGAACCATTGCTCAAGAAGCGGGAAGTAGCTACCAAGTGGATAGAGTAGACCGGGGGCGCCTGGACTTTCCTGAACTGGTCTGGGGAGGAATCGCAGGAGGCGAGAAAGGCAGGTGAGGCCTGGGACTTCCAGCATTCCAATTTACCAAAATGCCTTTCAGAGGGGCATTGGCCAGTTCACCAAGGGAAAGGTTTCTAGCTACTCACATGGAACAAGAAGAAGAGGCAGCTCATACTTTCTTGCACCACCCATATACAACGCGCTGCAGCACAAGAAATAAATGTTTCCTGTTCAACTGTTGAACTGTGTCTGTTGTTACTCAAGTGGGGTGGAAGAGGCGCGGGTTAAACCAGCAGTACTGTAATGAACTACCTAGCAGCTCCCAAGGGAGTCATACCGGTATCTGATATTTGGGCCACTTTACTTGCAAAAGGTCACCTCTCTTGCACTTCAGGCCAAGCCATTAGGTTTGTGGCTATTTTGAGGGTCTCCTCAGGGGCCTGCAGGGGCTCATTATCCACACTCTGCTTCTAATGCCCCGTACACACGGTCGGATATTCCGATGGAAAAAGTCAGATCGGATTATGTTGTCGGAAAATCCGATCGTGTGTGGGCCCTAGCGGGCTTTTTCCGTCGGAAATTTGAGAGCTGGATCTAAAATTTTCCCACAACAAAATCCGATCTGACTTTTTCCGATCGTGTGTAGAGAATCCCGACGCACAAAGTGCCACGCATGCTCAGTAGAAACATGGGGACGAAAGCTACTGGCCTCTACGTAGTCCCGTCATACGTTTTGTACGTCACCTCGTTCGGAACCATCGGATTTTCCGACAACTTTGTCCGACCGTGTGTATGCAACACCAGTTTCGGACAAAATCCGTCGGACATTATCCGACGGATTTGGTGATCGGAATGTCCGACCGTGTTTACGGGGGCTAAGACGATGCTCAACCCCGGAGAGGCGTACCTTATCCATTATTAAAAGTAATCTTGAGGCTTGAAAAGTCCTGATGAAGCAGGTTGTTCTGCAAAGAAACACGTAGACTACTGACCTTATTATACCCTTGACTATGCTAATCGCATTTTATTGTATTTTATTGTTCTAATTCTAGATACGCCCTTCAGATTTTTTTATGTATCTCTATTGTTGGGGTTTTAATATACTATATGCTGTAGCCTGTTTTGTATAGTCACTATTGGAGGCATGGTTAACGTTCCAATTACATATGTGTATATATTTTGTTTGTTATGTGGGGATAATGCATTCTTTAGTAGGATTATTTGATGATATCAATTCAACACTAATTGTTTGGAATCAATATGTGGTTGGGGACTATCGACACAATACAGAAGACATTCAGAGACTGGAGAGATGCTACATAGGGGTTCTAGAGATCAGGTAAATGCTCCCACTACTGGGTGCTAGGGGTCAGTAAGGGGCAAAAGGGCTGAACGATTGCCTTCAGGCCACAGTTTGGGCCCCAGGGAATTATATTCTTTCATTAAAGACATTATACGCTTAATTGCACAGCTGGGATAGCCCTATAAAAGTTTAATGCACTGAACAACATTACACCTGACAATATAAATCCAACAATAAATCGGGTTATACAATGAATGCCGCCAAATGGTTGTCCTTGGTTAGACATGTGCAATTCGTTTAGTTCCTAATTTGTTTTTTAACGAATTTTGACAAATTCGTTAATTCCGAATTTCCGAATTTTTAAATTTCCGAAATTTCCGAATTTCAAAATTTGTGAAATTACGAATTTCGCATTTTCGGATTTCCGAATTTCGCATTTTCGGATTTTCGAATTTCGAATTTTCGGATTTCCAAATATTCGAATTTTTGAATTTCCGAATCTCGAACTTTCGGATTTCCGGAATTTCAGAAATCCGAAAATTCCGAAAATTCGTAAATTCGCAAATTCGTAAATCCGAAAATTCGGAAATCCGAAAATTCGTAATTTCGTAAATTCGTAAATCCGAAAATCCGAAAATTCGGAAATCCGAAAATTCGAAAATTCGTAAATTCGGAAATCCGAAAATTTGGAAATACGAAAATTCGGAAATTTGAAAATTCAGAAATCCGAAAATCCGAAATTCGGAAATTTCGGAAATCCGAAATTCGGAAATCTGGAAATTCGGAAATTCGGAAATCTGAAAATTTGGAAATCCGAAAATTCGGAAATTTGAAAATTCAAAATTCAGAAATCTGAAAATACGAAATTCGGAAATTTGGAAATTCGTAAATTCGTAAATCCGAAAATTCGAAATTTGGAAATTCGGAAATCCGAAAATTCGAAATTCGGAAATCCGAAAAATAGAAATGTGAAAATTCCCCGAAATTCCGAATTTCCAAATTCCCGAATTTTCGATTTTCCGAAAAAAAGAAAAAAAACGAATGAAACGAAAATGAACGAATGTTGTCAGTGCACATGTCTATCCTTGGTTGCTTCTTCCATCCACCATCCACTGGCACCCTCAATGGTCCTCTCAATAGCTTACAGTTGCCTCAGGGAGTTCTGCTATATGGTATAACCAATGAGACCCTTACCCTTACCCTAGGCCCACCCATGAGGTGTTTGCCCATTGTCTTAAAGTGTCTAAGCATTTCTCCTTATTTGTATGATTCTACAACATGAAACATTATTTACAAGAACTGTATATCATCTTCTTCAGTTAAAGGCAGCTGGGACTCAGTGCCGAGAGAATGCGGGTGGCTGCGACCTGCCCGAATTCTGCCGCGGGGACAACGCCTTCTGCCCCGCCAATGTCTACATGATGGATGGCTCTTCCTGTGCCTATGGAGAGGCGTACTGTATGAACGGCATGTGTCTGACCCACCAGCAGCAGTGCGTTCACCTGTGGGGCTCAGGTATGTGCATTTCTCAGAGCTGTAGGACAGAGCAACTAATATTATACAGTCAGAACTTACCAGACAAGTACTTACTACTGTTTCTGTATTAAACACATACAATATAAGCCTTGTGGCACAGAGTAGTCACTTTTACTGAAAAGAACACCTTCCGTATAACGTTGTAAAAAAACCATCTTTGCTCCTTCTACAGCTGATGGGCCCTTGTCCTCTGTACAGTCCTTGGTGTAAGCAAAATAATGTACCCGACCTTAAGTAACCGTCTTATTCTTCGGTGTGTTTCCAGGAGCCCAACCGGCCCCCGACATTTGCTTCATTGACGTGAACAAGGCTGGAGACCGATATGGAAACTGCGGGAAAGACGCGCAGGGCGGCAACTTTGTAAAGTGCAGACCCCAGTAAGTTATGATTGGACGCTGAGCTAACAGTCTGCCTATATTGGCTCTTCATTGCTGGAACATTTTTTGCTATTCTTGCCAGGTGGTTCACACTCCCGCACCCATAGGTTCACACTACGTGTGTAAATTGCATGCGTTCCTGCACCCTCAGCCAAAACGCACTGCTGTTTAGCTGACGTTTAATTCTCAATGGTCCCCCCCATGGATTTGAAAAACGCAGCAGGTTTTCCCATGTGACGAAACGCGCCGAACCACATGATGCTGAAGCACCATGCATTTTCCATAGGGCTGCAGTTTCAAAAAAAGGATCGGGACAATTTCCCCACGTTTCCCACATGTACAGCAGCCCATTCATAATAAACGCGCACAAACGCGCCCTGCAGCACAGATGAGAACCTAGACTCCAACCTCATTTGAGGGCTGTCATAAAGGTTTCCCTCAGTTTAGATCTCCTTCCATTTACAGTACCTTATCTTTCAAGGTTGCAGGAGATCTGTGAAACAAGGCAGACTAGCATCCCTTTAGATCAGCCTTTCTCAACCTTTTCAAGATGAAGAAACCCTTAAAATAACTTTCCGGTCTTAGGGAACCCCTACTAAAAGTTCATATATCTACAACTTATGATACATTAGTGAAGATGGTCAGTGGGAAGAATGTTCCTTACACTTGTAATTAGACATGTGCACAACAAAAAAATTTGTTTATTCTCTTTTCGTTTTTTTTTTCGTTTCCGAAAAAAAAATAGCTTTTTTTCGTTTCGTTTTTTTCGTTTCCGTTGATTCGGAACGATTCGTACATTCGTAAGTCGTCGGTGTTCGTATTCGTAACGATTCGTACTTTCGTAAGAGTTATTTTTCGTTGATTCGTTTTTTCGTTAGTTTAATTTTCGTTCATTCGTTTATTCGAAATTCGGACGCATTCGTAGTTAGTCGTACATTCGTATAATTCGTAACATTCGTAGATTCGTAATCGGAGCATAATTCATAATTTTACGTAATGTGTATGCTATTATTACATTTTAATAATTTACGAATCGAAAAAAAAAAGTTACGAATCGAAAAAAAAGTTACGAATGTACGAATTTTTTTGTTCAATCCATTCATTACGAATCGAAAAAAAATAAAAAGTTACGAATCGAAAAAAAAAAAGTTACGAATAACGGATTTGTTCAATCCATTCGAAGCACGTTAAGCAGCGCCATTGTAAGGGACACGGAAAATTACCAATTCAACAAAAAAAAAAGTTACGAATGTACGAATTTTTTCGTTCATTTTCGTTGTTCCTTTTTTAGTTTTTTCGGATTTTCGTTGTTTGGTTTTTCGGATTTTCGTTGCTTTTCGGATTCTTTCGATTCGAACAATTCATTAATCGGATTCGTACGATTCGAACGAACGAAAAAAACAAAAAAAAAAACGAAAAACTAAACGAATTGCACATGTCTACTTGTAATTGGGAAGAATTCCCCCCTTACAGATAACTAAAAAGATCAATGGTGTCAGCCGGAACTTATCTGAGAGGCAGAAATTGCTCACTGCACAAGGAACCCCCTAGCAACCTCTGGAAGAACCCTAATGCCGCGTGTACACGCGATCGGACTTTCCGGCAGACTTGGTCCGCCGGACTTTGCAGCGGAGGTCCGCCGGATTTTCCAAACGAGCGGACTTGCGCACACACGAGAAGACTTTTGGCGGAGGTCCGACGGACTTTCCAAATGAACGGACTTGCCCACACACGGACTAAAGTCCGTTCATTTTGAACGTGACTCCAGGCACGACGGGACTAGAGAAGGAAGTCAATATCGCCGCTTTCATCGGCGAGATTGACACCTTGCGAGCCCTGTCGCCTGGTATGAATTTTGAGGGTAACCCCCTACGCCAAAAAAACGGCGTGGGGTCCCCCCAAAGTCCATACCAGACCCTTATCCGAGCACGCAGCCCGGACGGTCAGCAAAGGGGATGGGGACGAGCGAGCGCCCCCCCCCCCCCGAGCCGAACCAGGCCGCATGCCCTCAACATGGGGAGGGTGGGTGCTTTGGGGGAGGGGGGCACCCTGCGGCCCCCGGTGACCCCGCCCCTTATGGCGTCACAGTCCCAGCATGCCCCGGGACTGTGATGCCATAAGGGGCGGGGTCACTTGGTGACATCACCCAGTGACTCTGCCCCTTATGCCTATATAAGTCGATACGCAGCGTGTCCACAGCATTACAGCGGGAGAGAGCATTGTGTCAACATCGGAAGAAGAGAAGAAGGAAGAAGAAGGCGACGGCGACGACGAACCAGAAGACCGGGCCAATGCTAGTAAAAGAGCTGAAAGAAGGTAGCGGAGGAGCCCGGCAGAACAACCAGAGAGCGGGAGAAGAGACCGGAAAGCGCGGAGAGACGCCCGAAGTCGGAAGAAGACCCCCGGAGCTGCCTAATAAACTACTTTAAAAACCTGTCTAGTGTGTTTTTTTATTGAATTTCTTTTTTCCTAGGTGAATGGGTAAGGGGTACCATGTACCCCATACTCATTCACATAGGGTGGGGGGGCCGGTATCTGGGGGCCCCCTTATTAAAGGGGGCTCCCGGATTCCGATAAGCCCGCAGCCCCGACAACCAACGGCCAGGGTTGTCGGGAAGAGGCCCTTGTCCTCATCAACATGGGGACAAGGTGCTTTGGGGTGGGGGGGCCGCACGGCCCCCCTTTCCCCAGGGCACCCCCCATGTTTAGGGCACGCGGCCTGGTACGACTCAGGAAGGGGGGGGGGCGCTCGCTCGTCCCCACCCCTTTCCTGGCCTGCCGGGCTGCGTGCTCGGATAAGGGTCTGAGATGGATTTGGGGGGGACCCCACGCCGTTTTTTTCGGCGTGGGGATTCCCTTTAAATCCATGCCAGGTGACGGGGCTAGCGCGGCGGCATTCACTGCCTTCGCTAGCTCCGTCTACCTGAAGTCATGTGCTAAATGAACGGACTTTCCGATGGTCGGCAAGTCCGTTCATTTCCAAAAGTCCGGCGGACTAGCCTACTAACAGCGGGATTGTCCGCCGGACTGCCAAGTCCAGCGGATAATTTTAAAACAAAACTTAAAACCTAGTCCGCCGGACTTTTGGCGCCAAAAAGTCCGCCGGCGCCCACACACGGGGGGATTGTCCGGCGGACTCGAGTACAGCGGACAATCACGCGGGAAAGTCCGATCGCGTGTACGCGGCATTAGGCTTCCATGGAACCCTGGTTGGGAAACCCTCCTTTAGATGCACCTTGTTATTTTATCAAAGCCATCTAAGTCAAAGCACAGGTTGCTGGAAAAAATATCAGGGCCTCTCTATTACATGCATTTTGTATACTAGAATGTGGTGCATTTATTAAGCTGGGTAATATTAAGTTATATTGTTATTAAGTTGTTATAATATTATTGCAACTGTCCTTGACAGAGATGCCAAATGTGGCAAAATCCAGTGCCAAAGCAGCGCTGACAGACCCAAGCAGGACAACACGGTCTCCATGGATACCACCATTAACATTGATGGGTACGAGGTGAAGTGTCGAGGGGCGCATTCCTATTCAATGCAGGAAGACGAAGGAGACTCCTCCGATCCGGGCCTTGTAATGACAGGAACCAAGTGTGGAGACGGCATGGTAAGCCTGGTGGTCCATGTCTGGACAGACCCAAATATGGGGGGGGGGTTGTCTGGATAGTCTTGTTGGACATATGGAAATCTAGGTAGCAGAGGCCAACAATGAGGGCTCACAAGTCCATATGGACCATGCATGAAGGTGGATTGGTCACAGCTGCATTTAGACAGTAATGGCTAACAAATGGAAGCCTGTAAAATGTATAGGCATAGGGAACCAGATGCATATTAAGGGCCCAAGGGATTGAATCTCTGTTCAAATAATTCTTTGAGTGAGACTGAATTGCTAGAGCTCCAAATGTTATTTCAAGTCTCTAATCATACCCTGTTTCCCCCGAAAATAAGACCTAGCGTGATTGTCGGTGATGGCTGCAATATAAGCCCTACCCCCCCAAATAAGCCCTAGTTAAAGTCCTTGTAGGTCTTATTTTCAGGGTAGGGCTTATTTTCGGGGGAAACAGGGTAGGGCTTATTTGGGGGGTAGGGCTTATATTGCTGCCATCACCGACAATCACGCTAGGTCTTATTTTCGGGGAAACAGGGTAGCTACAGAGCCACGATAATGATATCACTTTCCTCATAGCTGGATTATCCAACTAGTCTTTGTACTGACTGCATCTTTGAAATAGAACTTCAATTCTGCTGACATTCACCACTGGAGTTCCAAGAATTATAAGAACCTAGTATGTCAGTCAATTTGTCAGCTTGTGCTATCCTTTGGGTATGGTTGACCATTGAATCCAAATGAAGGCAGCATACCGTATATACTCGAGTATAAGCCGAGTTTTTCAGCACATTTTTTTGTGCTGAAAGTGCCCCCCTAGGCTTATACTGGAGTCAAGCACTTTTCTGCACCAGAGAATGACATTTTCTGACCACCTGACTTTGGGGTCCCGTATCTCGGGCCCACTTGGAACTAGCTCTACAACATATCCAAATTTGGGGTTCCTAGCCCCAAGTGGCCCCGAGATACGGGGGCCCCAAAGTCGGTTCGGGAAAATGTCATTCTCTGCTGCAGAAAAGTGCTTGACATTTTCCGACCTGACTTTGGGGCCCCCGTATCTCCGGGCCACTTGGTGCTAGGAACCCCAAATTGTGTGCAAACCCAGTGGAACTAGCACTACAACATATCCAAATTTCGGGTTCCTAGCACCAAGTGGCCCCGGGATATAGGGCCCCAAAGTCGCTCAACTGTGTCCTTTCGGGACCCTTTGGGTCCAGAGACCCCACATGGCTGCAGCTAGGGGGCATCTAGGAACCCTTAACTACCAAGTTTGAAGTTCGGGGGACCTATGGCTGCAAATGGGCACAGTGAGGCATGCAAATGGGCATAGTGAGGCATGCAAATGGGCACAGTGAGGCTGCAAATGGGCACAGTGAGGCTGCAAATCGGCACAGTGAGGCATGCAAATGGGCACAGTGAGGCTGCAAATGGGCACAGTGAGGCATGCAAATGGGCACAGTGAGGCATGCAAATGGGCACAGTGAGGCATGCAAATGGGCACAGTGAGGCTGCAAATGGGCATTGTTGACCCTCTTTTCCACTTACAGTAGCTGCGCATTTCTCACCCTAGGCTTATACTCCAGTCAATAAGTTTTACCATTTTTTTGTGGTAAAATTAAGTGCCTCGGCTAATATTCGGGTCGGCTTATACTCGAGCATATACGGTGATATTTTGGGGTATCAGTCGACCAAAGAAACAATACAACATTACCATTATGGACCATGGATGGAGATATGGATGGAATCCATGGACCTTCATGGACCTTCCATGGACCTTCATGGATTCACAGTACATATAGACAACCATTGACAGTCCATGGTGAGACTGCATCTTCATGTACTAGGAACTTGGGGTGGTGATCCTAGCTATATGAAATTAGAATGGCTTTAAATTTCACTTTTGAAGGTGTTCCACCACTCATCTGAAAGGCTTCCTCAGTTCAGGGACTGATAAGGCCACTAGGGCGAGTAGCAATATGTCCTTCAGCTTTATAGAACAAGCCTGGCTGAAAGGGACAAATTCATTTTAACTATACTATATGCCAGTGATGGCAAACCTTTTTGAGCCCGAGTGCCCAAACTGAAATAAATAGTTTGGTTTTGTGTTGCAAAGTGCCAACACGGCAATTCGCGAGAGAGGGGGGCTGAGCGAAAGAGAGGGGTTGTGTGTGTGAGTGAGAGAGAGAAGAGAGAACAGAGAGAGGGAGGGGGCCTGAGAGAAGGAGGGGGACTGAGAGAGAAGGAGGGGGCTGAGAGAGAGGGAGAGGGGCTGAGAGAGAGGGAGGGGGGCTGAGAGAGAGGGAGAGGGGCTGAGAGAGAGGGAGGGGGGCTGAGAGAGGGGCTGAGAGAGAGGGAGAGGGGCTGAGAGAGAGGGAGGGGGCTGAGAGAGAGGGGCTGAGAGAGAGGGAGGGGGGCTGAGAGAGAGGGGCTGAGAGAGAGGGAGGGGGGCTGAGAGAGAGGGAGAGGGGACAGAGAGAGGGGACAGAGGGAGAGGGGTGTGAGAGAGATGCTGAGAAAGAGGGGCAACAGAGAGAGGGAGAAGGGCTGAGAGGGGTGTGAGAGAAATGCTGAGAGAGGTGAGCTGAGACAGAGAGGAGGAACAGAGAGAGGGAGGGGGACAGAGAGAGATAGAGAGATGGGGGCAGAGAGAGAGGGTTGTGAGAGGGGGGAACAGAGAAAGAGAAGGAGGACAGAGAGAGAGAAGAGGGACAGAGAGAGAGGGGTGCGAGAGAGATGCTGAGAGAGGGGGACACAAAGGTGGGGGGACGGAAAAAGAGGGGGGCTGAAAGAGAGGGGGGCTGAAACAGAGAGACCTCTAGCTCTGTCCTGGACCCTCTCGTGTGCCCACAAAGATGGCTCTGCGTGCCATAGGTTCGCCATCACTGCTATATGCTAAATAAATTAAAACTTTCATGAATCTAGAATGCCATGTCATGTGCAATTTGCTTTCTACCCCTAACACTTGAAATATATGCAATAGACCGTGTCGAAACTCCCTCTTCTCTTCTGGTTTCAGGTGTGCCAAGATCGCCAGTGTAAGAATGCCTCCTTCATCGAACTGGAGCAGTGTTTGTCTCAATGTAACGGACACGGGGTGAGATATGCAGTAGGGCATTAAAGAGGTTGTGGGTTAACCAGGTGGGCTGTTGCTGTGGGTTGATGTTTTGGATTTGCCATTTTTATGGTAGATGGTGGGAGCTGAAGTTATTGTAAGTTGATGGTGGGATTTGAAGCAGTTGTGAGTGGATGGGGAAGCCTGAAAAGGGTTTTGTGGGCTGACAGTTGAGGCTGATTTTTCTTTTATGGGATATATCGGAAGCTGAAAGAGTTGTTATGGGTTTTTGGTTGGAGGAGATCAGTTGGGAATAGTGGTAGCATGTTGGGGGCTGCTGTAGGTTGACAGTGGAAGGTGAACGTCTTGTGGGTTGACATTTGCAGCCAAAGTTATAGCTTTGAGATAACATTGGGGATGTGCAAAATATGGTCAAGGGTTGAAGCATAAGTCGTGAAGGATATTAGGTTGATGGTTGAAGCTAAAGTTGTGGAGGACATGAAGGTCGATTGGTGGAGCTAATGTTGTGGAGAACATTAGGTTTAAGGTTGTTACTGTGGGTTGACACTAGAGGGCGAATTTGTCATTGGGGGCAGAAATATAATTAACAAGTACAACCACCAGGTGTTACTGTTGGAGAACTGCTGCAGATATGACTCTTACCGGTCAGGATAGTGCTGGACACATGGCTGAGTCTTCTTGTTTTCTGGGAAGCAGTAGGTACAGAGAAACACAGGAAATTACATCATAACCAAATAGTTCCACTAAAAAGAGAGTCCTGGAGCAGAAGGAGAGAAAAGGATTGGCGTAGGGACGGCATGACAGGTGTGGACAGCACAGTCATGCTTGGGAAAGAAAAATGTGTCCCCTTTAAGAAAGGGGGAGTGGCCGGAGAGGGGGAGGCGCTCGGGTCAGTAAGCTTGGAGGAAGGTAGGGATCTGACGTCACTAGTGAGCGGCGGAGGAGAAGATTCCCACCCTCCCGAGTTAGGTTAATTATAATGTGGGCTGTTAAGGACAGCTGGTGCAGTGTGTTATATGGACATAACATGGTTGGTACCCATCGGTGGCATGGGGTTATCTGGTACCTTCCGGTTACGAAGGGTTAACCAGGAAGGGGTGAAAGGCAGGTCACTGCGAAGGTTGAGTACTGTCTCGGAGTCCGGGGGCTTGCGACTGGAGGCCTTAAGTTAAAAAGAATTTTGTCGCAGTGACCAGTGGTGTGTGTTACCCTCGAAGACCCCAAAAAGAGGACATAAGTTGATTGAGAGGGCAGTGATTGGGTCTTTGGAGGAGGAGAAGATGGATGTTATATGTATATAACATGGTTGGTACCCATCTGTGGATGGGGTTAACATGGTTGGTACCCATCGGTGGTATGGGGTAACATGGTTGGTACTAGGGGTGCAACGGATCGTAGCCGATCCGTGATCCTAACGGTTCACCCCGTTCGGATCGGCACACCCCGCGATCTGCGGCCTCGGCCTTAGGAAAGGCAGCGGCTTCGGCCTAGCTCCGGAGCGGCGGCCATCTTGGTACACCCGGCCGCTGTTTACAATGTGATCGCTCCGTCAAATGAGATGGGGAGATGACGTGGATATTACAGTGGGGGAAATAACGTGGATATTACAGTGGGGGAGATGACGTGGATATTACAGTGGGGTAGATGACGTGGATATTACAGTGGGGGAGATGATGTGGATATTACAATGGGGGAAGATGATGTGGATATTACAGTGGGGGAGATGGCGTGGATATTACAGTGGGGGAGATGACGTGGATATTACAGTGGGGGAGATGGTGTGGATATTACAGTGGGGGAGGTGACGTGGATATTACAGTGGGGGAGATGACGTGGATATTACAGTGGGGGAGATGACGTGGATATTACAGTGGGGGAGATGACGTGGATATTACAGTGGGGGAGATGACGTGGATATTACAGTGGGGGAGATGGTGTGGATATTACAGTGGGGAGATGGATATTACAGTGGGGGGAGATGACGTGGATATTTCAGTGGGGAGATGACGTGGATATTACAGTGGGGAGATGACGTGGTTATTACAGTGGGGGAGATGGTGTGGATATTACAGGGGGGAGATGGTGTGGATATTACAGTGGGGGTGATGACGTGGATATTACAGTGGGGGAGATTACGTGGATATTAGAGTGGGGGAGATGACGTGGATATTTCAGTGGGGGAGATGACGCGGATATTACAGTGGGGGAGATGACGCGGATATTACAGTGGGGGAGATGGTGTGGATATTACAGTGGGGGAGATGACGTGGATATTACAGTGGGGGAGATGACGTGGATATTACAGTGGGGGAGATGACGTGGATATTATATTACAGTGGGGGAGATGACGTGGATATTACAGTGGGGGAGATGACGTGGATATTACAGATATTACAGTGGGGGAGATGACGTGGATATTACAGTGGGGGAGATGACGTGGATATTACAGTGGGGGGATGGTGTGGATATTACAGTGGGGGAGATGACGTGGATATTACAGTGGGGGAGATGATGTGGATATTACAGTGGGGGAGATGACGTGGATATTACAGTGGGGGAGATGACGTGGATATTACAGTGGGGGAGATGGTGTGGATATTACAGTGGGGAGATGGTGTGGATATTACAGTGGGGGAGATGACGTGGATATTTCAGTGGAGGAGATGACGTGGATATTACAGTGGGGAGATGGTGTGGATATTACAGTGGGGGAGATGACGCGGATATTACAGTGGGGGAGATGGTGTGGATATTACAGTGGGGGAGATGGTGTGGATATTACAGTGGGGGAGATGACGTGAATATTACAGTGGGGGAGATGACGTGGATATTACAGTGGGGGAGATGGCGTGGATATTACAGTGGGGGAGATGACGTGGATATTACAGTGGGGGAGATGACGTGGATATTACAGTGGGGGAGATGACGTGGATATTACAGTGGGGGAGATGACGTGGATATTACAGTGGGGGGAGATGACGTGGATATTACAGTGGGGGAGATGACGTGGATATTACAGTGGGGAGATGACGTGGATATTACAGTGGGGGAGATGACGTGGATATTACAGTGGGGAGATGACGTGGATATTACAGTGGGGGAGATGACGTGGATATTACAGTGGGGGAGATGACGTGGATATTACAGTGGGGGAGATGACGTGGATATTACAGTGGGGGAGATGACGTGGATATTACAGTGGGGGAGATGACGTGGATATTACAGTGGGGGAGATGACGTGGATATTACAGTGGGGGAGATGACGTGGATATTACAGTGGGGGAGATGACGTGGATATTACAGTGGGGGAGATGACGTGGATATTACAGTGGGGAGATGACGTGGATATTACAGTGGGGAGATGACGTGGATATTACAGTGGGGGAGATGACGTGGATATTACAGTGGGGGAGATGACGTGGATATTACAGTGGGGGGAGATGGCGTGGATATTACAGTGGGGGAGATGACGTGGATATTACAGTGGGGGAGATGACGTGGATATTACAGTGGGGGAGATGGCGTGGATATTACAGTGGGGGAGATGGCGTGGATATTACAGTGGGGGCTATATGGTGGCGGAGTTTTCACAGGTTTTTGCAAATTCAATTATTATTTGCTGATCCGAAAAATGATCCGATCCGTGACTCTGATCCGAGGAACGATCAGATCCGTGACTTTTTTGATCCGTTGCACCCCTAGTTGGTACCCATCTGTCCATTCCCACCCACCCTCCCGAGTTAGGTTAATTATAATGTGGGCTGTTAAGGACAGCCGGTGCAGTGTGTTATATGGACATAACATGGTTGGTACCCATCTGTTGTATGGGGTTATCAGGTACCTTCCGGTTAACGAGGGGGTGAACCAGGAAGGGGTAAACGGTAGGTCACTGCGAAGGTTGGGTACCGTCTCTGAGTCCGGGGGCTTGCGACTGGAGGCCTAAAGTTAAAAGAAGTTTGTCGCAGTGATGGTGGGTGGTGGGTATTACCCTTGAAGACCCCAAAAAGTACATAAAAAGTTGGTTAAGCGTTATTAAAAATATTATTTATTTAATTTATGGAAATTATTAATAAATAGGCCGTCAAGGCCATTTACTCCATAATCTTTTCACGTCATTTGTGGGGGGATTTGGAGGGATTCGATTCTATGTGTAAGTGACTGTGGGTCCTTCACATGTCAAGAACAATAAATTATGCCCAGCATCAAATGTAACAATACCACCTAGTGGCAATGCTGCTAATTACAGTATAATATATGACAATAGTTGTTGCATCTTTGTCTGTATAGGCAGGATGCTAACACCCCTAAACAACTACTTCTCATATAAGCTGTAGGTTGAGAGTGGAAGCTGAAGTTCTTGCGGGTTGACAGTTGCAGCCAATGTTGTTGCTTTGAAATGACACCGAGGGGCTAAAAGTGATGTTGTGGGTCAATGTTTGGAGCTGAGATTGTGGAGGGCATTGAGTTTAGGGTTGTTGCGGTGGGTTGGTTACTGGAGGGGGAATTAGTTGCGGACACAGTGTAGCCCACTCAACAAATGGTGTTATACTTGGAATTGGCAGCTTCTTTTTGTGCCAATTTGGGCCAGTCCACCAAAAAGGGATACTTTAGTTAAAAGTGAGGCAGGTTGGGCTGAGCAAGCACCTGGTTATACTTTAATAAAGTGAAATATTGTTTCTTCTACTGTATTAGAGATGCTCACCCATAGGGAAGGGAAATTTTTTTTATCCTGTACAGAATGGGATTCGCCAATGAGACTTCACTGGTGTGTATTGCGCACTAACCCTTCATTTTGTTTCAGGTGTGCAATAGTAACAAGCACTGCCACTGTCACGCGGGTTGGGCGCCTCCCTACTGTGATAAGTCTGGCCAAGGTGGCAGCGAGGACAGTGGACCCGTACCAGACGACTGTGAGTTTTACCTGCGTTTGTTTTTAACTACTTCCCACCCGGACACTGTATATATACGTCCGGGTGGGAGCCGTCTACTTCTGATAGGACGATCCCGATGCGCTCGTGTCACCCGGACACGGCGCATCTCGGTTCGGCAGGAGGGCTCTGTGATTGGCCCTCCTGATCACATGACGGCCGTGTCCAATCACAGCCGTCATGTGATGTAAGCAAACAGCCGGTTGCTAGGCAATCGGCTCCCCTTTCCTCTCCTCGCTGAGGAGAGGAGAGCTGATCGCTGCAGCCAGCTGGTGATCAGTGAGTATTAGCTGTTTTTTTTACAGCTTTTTACTCACTGATCACCAGTCTAGTGTAAACACACATGTCCCCAAATAATAAAAACATGTCCCCAAATAAAAACACATGTCCCCAAATAAAAACACATGTCCCCAAATAATAAAAACACATGTCCCCCACATATGTCCCAGTAAAATCACATGTGCCAATGATTATCTGCACACATATGTCCGTGATCACCTGCACACATCTGTACATGATCATTTGCGTACATATGTCCGTGATCACGCAAACCAATTATTATACACTTAACGGAATTTTTTTTACAAAAAACATGTAGCGGAATACATTTTGGCTTAAATTTATTGAAAAATTTGATTTTATTGGATTTCTTTTAAAAAAGAAAGGAGAAAATATTGTTTTTTTTCAAAATTTCTGCTATTTTTTCGCTTATATCGCAAAAAATAAAAAACGCAGTCGTGAATAAATACCACCAAACTAAAGCTCTATTTGTGCAAACAAAATGAAAACAATTTCATTTGGTTACAGCGTAGCATGACCGCGCAATGACCTTCAGACTTTGCGGGGGCTGGACAGTGGCTGGTGGAAGTAGTACACAATGCCATAGGCTTGGTGGTCAGTGGGAGTTAAAAAATTACATCAATAGAGACAGAGGGAGGAATAATGCCACATCACTGGTGTCAGTGGGAGAATTAGTTCCCCATCTCTGGTGTCAGTGGGAGGAATAGTACCCCATTGTTGGTGTTAATGGGAGGCATAGTGCTCCCTTTGGTGTCAGTGGAGGAATAGCACCCCATCATTGGTGTCAGTGGGAGAATTAATTCCCCATCTCTGGTGTCAATGGGAGGAATAGTACCCCATTGTTGGTGTCAGTGGAAGGCATTGTGCTCCATCTTTGGTGTCAGTGGAAGGAATAGTGCCTTGTATCAATGGTAAGAACAGTTTCCCAGGGGGCCAGATAAAGGCAAGCAAAGGGCCACATTTGGCCCACGGGCTGCAATATCTGCTGATCCTGACAGTCCTCTCCACAATCCATGCCTTCCTGTCCTTTTTCTGACCAGGTTACCCGACGCATTCTCGGAAACAATTCAACGCATGCTCGGAAGCATTGAACTTAATTTTCGTGGCTCGTCGTAGTGTTGTACGTCACCACGTTCTTGATGGTCGGAATTTGGTGTGACCGTGTGTAGGCAACACAAGCTTGAGCGGAATTCCGTTGGAAAAACCATCCAAGGCTTTTCCGACCAGAATTCCGATCGTGTGTACGCGGCGTTAGTGATTGAGTTAGATCCACTTTCCAAATACTAGTGACTCCTTCAAATCAGCCACCACCAATAACATATCTCCCGTCTTCAGTTACAGATGGCCTCATCGTCTTCCTGCTGCTCCTCTTTCTGGTTGTCCTTCCGTTGGTGGCCTATGGCTTCTATTACTGGTACCGAAAGCCCAATTCTCAGTTCAGCAAGTGGGTGAAGAAGAGCAAAGCCAAGTGCAGGTGAGGGGGTTTATACATTTCGTGCGCGTGTGATGTCATCAGTGCAAAGTCCGAGCTTGAAGCTCCACTCCTGAAGTTATTTGGCAAATATGATTAGATGGCGCCCTGCAAAAACCAGGAAAAAAAAACAGATAAAAAAAAAAATAGGAAGTCATCAGCACTTCTATCAAATGCATATCACATATTTTATTGTGAAGAGTGCGTCACATAAGTCGAAGAATACCACCATTTCAGGGCCTCTCGGAGTCCCATATGTCCAAAAATACCAACGTTTTGGGGTCTAGCGTGGTCCCTTCCTGAGGGCAAGTGTAAGAATACCAACATTTTAGGACCTCACAAGATCCCATAACTCCAAATATATGAACATGTCGGGGCCTTGCGTGGTCCCTTTCTGAGGGCAAGTGTAAGAATACCAACATTTTAGGACCTTGCATGATCCCTCAAATCCAAGAGTACTGATGTTTTGGGGCCTTGCAGGGTCCCTTCCTCAAGGCAAATCCAAGATTACCAACGTTTCTGGGCCTTGCAAGGTCCCTTCCTGAACGTTACAGATGGTGCCCGGCAAAAAACAGATAAAGAAGGTATAGGAAGTCATCAGCACTTCTATCAAATGAATATCATATATTTCATTGTGAAGATGTTGTCACATAAGTCCAAGAATACCACCATTTTAGGGCCTCTCAAGAATACCAATGTTTCTGGGCCACGCAGAATCAAATAAGTACAATACCAACATTTCGGGACCTTGCAGAGTCCCTTCCTAAAGGGAAGTCCAAGAATATTAACGTTTCGTACCAATGTTTCAGGGCCACGCAGAATCAAATAAGTCCAAGAATACCAACATTTTAGGACCTCACAAGATCCCATAACTCCAAACATATGAACATGTCAGGGGCCTTGCAGGGTCCCTTTCTGAAGACAAGTAGAAGAATACTAACATTTCAGGACCTTCCATGATCCCTCAAATCCAAGATTACTGATGTTTTGGGGCCTTGCAGGGTCCCTTCCTCAAGGCAAGAGCAAGATTACCAACGTTTCGGGGCCTTACAAGGTCCCTTCCTGAACATTACAGATGGTGCCCGGCAAAAAAAAGATAAAGAAGGTATAGGAAGTCATCAGCAGTTCTATCAAATGAATATAAGTCCAAGAATACCACCATTTTAGGGCCTCTCAAGAATACCAATGTTTCTACCAATATTTCAGGGCCACGCAGAATCAAATAAGTCCAAGAATACCACCATTTTAGGACCTCACAAGATCCCATAACTCCAGACATACGAACATGTCGGGGGCCTTGCGGGGTCCCTTTATGAAGACAAGTAGAAGAATACTAACATTTCAGGACCTTCCATGATCCCTCAAATCCAGAAGTACTGATGTTTTGGGGCCTTACAGGGTCCCTTCCTCAAGGCAAATGCAAGATTACCAACGTTTCGGGGCCTTGCAGGGTCCCTTCCTGATCGTTACAGATGGTGCCCGGCAAAAAAAAAATAAAGAAGGTATAGGAAGTCATCAGCACTTCTATCAAATGAATATCATATATGTCATTGTAAAGATGTTGTCACAGGAATACCACCATTTTAGGACTTCTCAAGAATACCAATGTTTCTACCAATGTTTCTGGGCCACGCAGAATAAAATAAATCCAAGAATACCAACATTTTAGGACCTCACAAGATCCCATAACGCCAAACATACGAACATGTCGGGGGCCTTGCAGGGTCCCTTTCTGAAGACAAGTAGAAGAATACTAACATTTCAGGACCTTCCATGATCCCTCAAATCCAAGAGTACTGGTGTTTTGGGGCCTTGCAGGGTCCCTTCCTCAAGGCAAGTGCAAGATTACCAATGTTTCGGGGCCTTGCAAGGTCCCTTCCTGAACGTTACAGATGGTGCCCGGCAAAAAAAATATAAAGAAGGTATAGGAAGTCATCAGCAGTTCTATCAAATGAATATAAGTCCAAGAATACCACCATTTTAGGGCCTCTCAAGAATACCAATGTTTCTACCAATGTTTCTGAGCCACGCAGAATCAAATAAATCCAAGAATACCAACATTTTAGGACCTCACAAGATCCCATAACTCCAAACATATGAACATGTCGGGGCCTGGTAGGGTCCTTTTCTGAAGACAAGTACAAGAATACTAACATTTTAGGACCTTGCATGATCCCTCAAATCCAAGAGTACTGGTGTGTTTTGGGGCCTTGCAGGGTCCCTTCCTCAAGGCAAGTGTAAGATTACCAACGTTTCGGGGCCTTGCAAGGTCCCTTCCTGATCGTTACAGATGGTGCCCTTACAGATAAAGAAAGTATAGGGAGTCATCAGCACTTCTATAAAATGCATATCATATATTTTATTGAGAAGATGGTGTCACATAAGTCCAAGAATACCACCATTTTAGGGCCTCTCAAGAATACCAATGTTTCTGGGCCACGCAAAATCAAATAAGTACAATACCAAAATTTCGGGACCTTGCAGAGTCCCTTCCTGAAGGCAAGTCCAAGAATATTAACATTTCAAGACCTCTAAAAATATTAACGTTTCAGGACCTTGCCCAAAGGTGTTCTATTGGGTTGAGGTCAGGACTCTGTGCAGGCCAATCAAGTTCCTCCACCCCAAACTCGCTCATCCGTGTCTTTATGGACCTTGCTTTGTGCACTGGTCCAAATCATTTGGTGGAGGGGGGATTATGGTGTGGTGTTGTTTTTTAAGGGTTGGGTTTGGCCCCTTAGTTCCAGTGAAGGGAACTATTAAGGCGTCAGCATACCAAGACATTTTGGACAATTTCATGCTCCCAACATTGTGGGAACAGTTTGGGGACGGCCCCTTCCTGTTCCAACATGACTGCGCACCAGTGCACAAAGCAAGGTCCATAAAGACATGGATGAGTGAGTTTGGGGTGGGGGAACTTGACTGGCCTTCACAGAGTCCTGATCTCAACCCGATAGAACACCTTTAGGATGAATTAGAGCAGAGACTGCGAGCCAGGCCTTCTTCTCCAACATCAGTGCCTGAACCTCACAAATGCTCTTCTGGAAGAATGGTCAAACATTCCCATAGACACACTCCTAAACCTTGTGGACGGCCTTCCCAGAAGAGTTGAAGCTGTTATAGCTGCAAAGGGAGAGCCAACTCTATATTGAACCCTACGGACTAAGACTGGGATGTCATTAAAGTTCATGTGTGTGTAAAGGCAGGTGTCCCAATACTTTTGATAATACAGTGTACCTAAAAAAGAAGGCTGCACATGCTCACCTTTATAAAAGATATCAGCACATAAAACTGGACCCTCTGCAGCTGATGGGCCCCGGAGTAGTCAGAACCCCCTAGCTAGTTCTATGTGGATATACTAAACTCCATATAATGGTGATATTGTCTCCTTTGCAGAATGGGCAACGTTCCTCGCCAGCAGCCGCCCCGCGCTCAGGCCAAAACAATCTTCATGCAGCGCAGCGTTCCCCCGGCCGCAGCCCCGCCGGCCACACAGAAGGTAACGCAACCGCTCAACGCCATCAATGTTATCATGTATAGATTTATATGTTTTATGTTTTTTGGTTCTCAACGGGTTGGTGTATAAAGATATAAAGTGATAGAACAGATTCTCCTTCAACTGTTCATTATCCTCTCCCCCTCTCAGGACCTGTACCCCATGGGCCAGAGCAATTTTTGCATTTCCAAAATGGGCCTGTTTATTCGGCAATAACTTTGTCAATACTTTAGATAACAAAGTAATAATTTCGGAGTGACAAATAAGGCTTTCTTTTGGCAATATTTGCAAAAAAAAAATTATTTTCTATGTAATCTATAGAAAAGGAGACCTAAAAAAAAAAAAATATATATATATATATATATATATATATATATATATATATATTTTTTTTTCTTGTTTTGCCCAGTGTTATTTAAAAAAATATATTAGTTTTAGTTATGTATAATGTATATAATTTAAAATGACATTATGCGGTCTGTTAATAAAAAAATGATCCTGGGCATTTACTCCATCATCATAAATAAATCCTGTATTGTGTCTAATATGTGTATTCCTATGATCATCAGCTCCATCTAGTGGACATAATGCTGTATTTCATTAAAGTACCACATTATGGGCACTAGATGGTGCTAAGTCTCATAAGTAATACACATATACTCTGTCAGAAACCACAAATCAGACTGAGACAGAAGTACAGTTAAATCACACTTAATAATAATAAAAAAAGGTAAACAGAGTAAACATATTCAAAACATAGCCAGAGTTCAGGAACCGGAGCGGATAGTCAGACAAGCCAAAATGTCAGTCTATGAGGCCTTAGTTATAACCGTTTCCTCGTTCTGCCTCTCCTCGCTGTGATAGGGTCCGCGTGGGCACGCTCCCTCGGCGGGCGCGTGTGTGCCAGCTATCCTGCTTTTGTGGACTGATGTACAGGTACGTCAGTTTGCGCAGGATCGCCATTCTTCCGAGCCGGTCGGCAAGGGGTTAATGGTAAAAAATACAACATAAAATAAAATATCAGAAAAACTGAATATAGCTAAGGGTAAAGAGGGAAGGAAGGAGTTAAATGGGGCTGTTTATTTCATTATTTATTTTTATTTAAGCTTAGGGTTAATTAATTAAACAATTTCCATTAGACAGCTTCCTCTGGTTGTCTCGCTGCTAGGCTATTCTTGAATTTATAACTTCCTCTTTTAAGTTTCACTTTTACTATATAACTTTCTCAAATATGCTTAAAACAAACAGCTTCCAAACAAACCCTAAAAGTAACACTCATGAAATATTATTCATAATTATATTATAATATATATATATATATATATAAACATATATTTAACCCTTCAAATAGGAATACATTTTATTTATTTATTTATTGTAATATTATATATTGTAATATAAAAAAATATATAAAAAAATATTAATGAATATAAATTTTATCATAAATTTTTTTTTATATATATTTAACTGGTGTCATATGCATATCAGAGGTCCCACCTTTTGATCTACATATGAATTAAAAAAGCAAATAAAATGCAACAGTATGTTACATGGTATTACACAATGACACTTGCTATGACACTTGCATGTTAACAGCAACTCCTGCTGTGTTTTAAAACAAAGCAATTGTCAGCTGTCATATTGACAGCCGGTAATTGCTTTGGATGGTTGCGGTGGCAGAGGGACAGGAGCTGAACATAGGAGACACGTCCTAGAAACTTTGCTGAGGTTTTTTTTTTTAGGACATATCTCTAACATTTAAAATCCTCATGTTGTTAAATTTTAAAAATTTTTGCAACTTCGACATTTTCCTTAAAGAGGAGTGCCCCTTAAAAAATTTTTTTTTAAGTCAGCAGCTACAAATACTGCAGCTGTTGATTTTTAATAATCAGACACTTACCTGTCCCAGGGTCCAGCGATGCGGGGGGGACGAAGCTCCGCTCGTTCCCTGCTCCGCTCGGCGGCGCCGGCATTCTTGCTGTGGGCACCCGGATGTGGCTCCACAGCCGGGCGCCCAATACCCATGCGCCGCGCGCCGTGATTGGCCGTGCAGTCATCTGGGACCCGTCACGTGTCCCAGATGACTGACAGGAGGGAGGGAGCCCGAGTGGAAGTGATGTCACCAGCCCAGGCACTGAAAGAGGCAGACTACGAGGGACCCCCTAGCAACAGGCTTTTAGAAAGTGAGTTAAAAAAAAAAATTCCAAATGTTTTTTTATTTTATTTTTTTAGGAATTTTAATCATCTTTTTGTTTTTTGTACACCACTTTAAGTTCTCAAATAAAGACACAATGAATAATTGCATGAAAATTAGCGTTAAATCAGAAAAAAAATCCCCCGCCTTGAGAAACTTTCCATGTAAACAGGCGACAGGGTGGTGTAACTGTCTGTAAAATGTGTGATGAAAAACAGGCAGAATTTCCTCATGGATTTGATTCTTCTGGATACATATTAGCGGAAAATATGCAGAGAAACGGAGCAAAGCTGCTTTTGTTCACTTCTTGCGTCCCTCGGCGGTTTAAGAATGTAATCTGAACAAGGCACCAGCTGATCTCTGCTCGATAAAGGCTGCACTTTATTTATTTATTTTTGCAGCTTAATATTTCAGGAAATGTTTTGTGGCGGCTTCCTCTTGGATAGAATATTGTAAGTTGCGATTGGTGTGGGGTTGTCTTTAGTGTCCATCGTTAACCCCTTCCATGGTGGACATTTTTAGGAAGCAGTGATTTTAAAGAAGAATTTTTCAAACGTTTATTTAATCCTCCATATAGTGTATAGCGGTTGGTCCTGTTCTAAACGGCGGCCCGTTGTGGAGTAAAAGCTCCTCTTTATTGATGTCAATGCTGGCTGTAGTGCCTCCCCAGTCTGAAGCCCAATTTATAGGTGTCCTCTATGGGTAGAGGTACAGCCAGCTCTCAGCTCCTGCCCCCTCTAAGATGACTGTTCTTTTACTATTATGAATGAAAACAGATGCTTCCCTGACTGCACTGATTGTTAGTTCATAATAGTAAAAGATCACTTGGCACTGCAGAGCTGTGTGATCCATCTGCACGTGCCCTGGATGTTTACAAGCAGCCACAGTTTACAAGCCGTTTACAAGCAGTCATGCATGGTAGCAGCCCTGGCAGTGCTGATTGTTCATTTAGAAAAGTGAAAGATCACCTGGGGCTGTGTGATTTATCTGCGACTGAACCCCAGCCAAATATGTAGCTCTGTTCTGAGCTCCACTAATTCAGTCACCCAGTGATTCAATCACTGTCAGGTGCAGCTCCCACAAGGCTCTTCTTACCCGATGCTCAGAAGCATACAAGGGAGAAATGAAAGTGCACACGAGAGCTGCTCAATTGCAAATGTCACATGAAGGCTTCAGTTCCATCCCTGCCCGAACCACGCCCACTAACGCGTTTCACCTGTCTTGGGTTTAATCGTAGACCCCTGCGATTGAGCCCATGATGGGTGAAATGCGTTACAGTGCATGGTTCAGAAAGGTAAGGAGTTGAAGCTTTTCTCTGACATTTGCAACTGAGCAGCTCTCAGTGTGAACTTCCATCTCTCCCTTGTGTGCTTCTGAGTATCGGGTAAGAAGAGCCTTGTGGGAGCTGCACCCAACAGTAATGGAATCACTGGGTGACTGAACTAGTGGAGCTCAGAACAGTTCTACATATTTGGTTGGGGTTCTGTCGCAGATAAATCACACAGCCCCAGGTGATCTTTCATTTTTCTAAATGAGCAATCAGAACTGCCAGGGCTGCTACCGTGAATGACACTGGCTGTTTATTTATGAAAAGTGAGCGCTGTGGGGCTGTGTGATCCATCTGCAGGTTCCCTAGATGTTTACAAGCAGCTGCAGATACATAACACAGCCCCACGGCACTAAGTGATCTGTCACTTTTCTCAATGAACAATCAGCACTGCCAGGGCTGGTATCGCGATTAACACTGCCTGTTCATTGATAAGAGCGAGCGCTGTGTGACCTGTGTGAACCATCTGCAGGTGCCCTGGATGTTTATAAGCAGCCGCAGATAGATCCCACAGCCCCACGGTACTAAGTGGTCTTTCACTTTTCTGAATGAACAATTAGCGCTGCTGGGGCTGGTACCATGAATGACACTCTCTGTTCATTCATAAAAAGCAAGCACTGCAGGGCTGTGTGATCCATCTGCAGGTTCCCTAGATGTTTACAAGCAGCTGCAGATACATAACACAGCCCCACGGCACTAAGTGATCTGTCACTTTTCTCAATGAACAACTGTCATTAACACTGCCTGTTCATTCTTAAGAGCGAGCGCTGCGTGGGCCTGTGGGAACCATCTACAGGTGCCCTGGATGTTTATAAGCAGCCGCAGATAGATTACACAGCCCCATAGTACTAAATGATCTTTCACTTTTCTGAATGAACAATTAGCACTGCCGGGGCTGGTGAATGACAATGTCTGTTCATTCATAAAAAGCAAGCAATGCAGGGCTGTGTGATCCATCTGCCAAGGCTGTGGATGTTTAGAAGCAGCCATAGATAGATCACACAGCACCGCAGGCTGTGTGATCTTTTGTAAATGGCAGCACTACTCTCCAGAGTGGCCCCTTCTACCAGAGACCAGAGCTGTCACTCCCAAATCCATCTTCTTTCTACTCATGTTTTTGGACAGTGGGGGGGGGCAAACTGGGGTGGGAGTCCCCTGTTGGGTTAAATAAAAGATCAAAAAGTTTAGTTGGGCTTCTTCTTTAAAGGCAGCCGCTGATCCAAACCATGAGGTAGCTCCTGATGCTTAGCCTGTTTGGTCTACTCACTTAGCAAGTCTTCAGAGACAGGGCAAGGGCTTAGGCAATGCCAATGGCTCTGAACCTGGAAAGTGTTCCACAGCTGACTTGGAACCAGAACAAGGACTGGCAAGTGCCTTACATGGGACCCAGTGCCTGAAGGTCTCCTCAATGTCCAATCAAGTGACACTTCAAAGACTGCTCTAGTTAGCTACTACCATAGTAACCAGCTTAAGCAATAATGTCTTGATTGAAGAACAATATTGAGGAAAAGATAAAAAATTGATTGGTCTTTTCCCAGCAGAGCTAACGTAGAGACATCCGCCTAGGACAATAGCAAAATACTTAGGCATGCTCAGTGGGAGGGGATATCCTGGGCTGGCCTATAGTTTTTTTTCATTTGCCAGTGTCCAATCCTCCCATAGGCAGCATTATCATCAAGGTTACAGTCTTCCTGTGCTCCTTGATGGATGAGAAAGAAATAATGTTAGATCGGAACTTCAGGCAAAGCGTTAAATACAGGGCCAAAACACATGGAATTAAAACCCCTAGGAGACATACCGTAACGGGACCCTTGAAGATTAATTTCAATTAATTGAGTCACTGTATCATTTGCATTTGATCTGCCTGCTATAGAGAGAGGTGAGTACATGATTTCATGGTTGATCATTTTTATTATTGTTACTCTCCATCCACACAGAGCTCTTGGAGCGTCTTTCATGGAAAAAGCAGTGTGTCAACAAGCAGTTCGCAACCGGTCAACATTGTGCGCCCTCTACACCCACCCTCCAGCCAAGCGACCAAATCCTTCATACAGCTGAAGCCATCCAGACCACCTCCACCAGCCAAATCATCTCCCATCATTCCAGCAAAACAGGAGAGCCAGCTCAGCAAGCTTCTACCGCCAAAGAAACCACTCCCCACCTGCCCTGTCCGCACTCCGCAGGTACTTTCAGCTTTCCATCCACTGAGAAAAAGTCAAAGAGTCCATCCACCCAAAAAGTCATAATTTAAGTATAGCGGTGGGGGCTTAGTCTCTTTTTATCTTCTTTTACTTCTTGATGACTCCAGCAGTGAGATCTTCAAGACCAGGGCCTGATTCACCACTAGGCCACATAGGCACACAGGACTGCCAAGGGCAGCACCAGCAATTCTCATTGAAATTTTGCTCAATTTCTGTCTGTTTCATTTCTCTAAATCTGCTCTTCTGTCTCCAGCTAAATCCCCCTCGAAAGCCATTGCCTGGAAACCCAATCCAGAAGAAGGACTGTTTACTTGTGATGACACCAGCCAACAGCAGACCCCTCATCACTCAATCCGCCACCCAACTTAAAGGACACCACCGGTAGGTATTGAATTCCCTGAAACCATACACCCTACTTAGCTGTAGTTTTGTTAAAGGTATACATGTATTTTAAGTGCTATTGCAACTTGATCAGTCCCGTTTTCTCTTGCTCTGTGTTCTTAGGCCAAAGCCAGGAAGCAAAGTTCAAGCAGCGGCAGCAGCGTTCCTCCAGAAACAATGACACGCAAGGTACTTGTAGTGATTTGCTCCACCAAGGGCCAGGAGGGACAACGTCCTGACATTTGCACTATTAGGATGAGATTACCCCTTCACATCCTTGAATGACATGTTCTCAGACTGGGTGGACATTGCTGAGAGAATAGAGAAGTGATGACCTTCAGACAACTGAGCCCACGATGTGGTGTACCACACTGAGAGGAACCTCACAAGCCTGTGGTCTTCCTGGTTTCCTCAGCCACCTCTGTAATAATAGCACTGAACCCTGGAATAATGTCTTCAGACGTGACTTATGGAAGGATATCTTGATGGGTTGTCTGTCATACTGGACGTTTTCTAGAAGGAAACATCTCCTTCTTCTGCGAAAGAGTTTTGTTCTCCATAACCAACCTAGACTTGTGGGACCACTCATGAGATCTTACGGAATTCTTGTCTTTGTGACCAAGAAAATGAACATTCCCTTCTTTCATAAGGCATTATTTCGGAATACATATTATTGAATGCCAGTTATGCCTTGCAACCATTGACTATGGTTATTTTCTTGTTTAATACCTTCATCATTTCCTATCAGAATTATACTCTGGTCTGGTCATGGTATAGTTAGTAGTAGTTACTCCACGTTCTACTAAACTTCTTCTGTAATCTGAAGATTTTTCACAACTCATACACAACTTATATATACCAGCTTTGTTGTATGAGTAGCTAAATGTCCTCAACATTTCAGAACAAGTCTAGTCGTATGCGATTAACTACTACTAGGTGTCCCTCATAACTTCACCCCATTGCCCAACAAACCCTGTAGAAATGGTATCTGTTTGAGTTAACGCCCTCATTATGACTGCCCAAACTACATGTTAAAGGATATAAAACATCTCAAATGGTCCATCTCGCCAATGGATGTGAGCTCAAGCATAAAGACGAAGAGGTGCCTTTGGTCCTGTTGACCCAATATGATCTTTATTGTGTGTCTCAAGCATCCTATGTAGTTAAAATCATGAGTCCTTCATGAACCAGCCATCTGGGTACATGGTTTCCACACTTTCAAAAATTGTATCTGTTTGAGTAAATCCCTCAATATGACTGCCAAAGCTACACGTAAAGGATATGAAACTTCTCAAATGGTCCATCTAGCCAATGGATGTGAGGTCAAGCATAAAGACGAAGACGTGCCTTATATCCTGTTGACCCAATATGATCTTTAATGGTGTGTCTCAAGCATCCTATGTAGTTGAATCATGAGTCCTTCATGAACCAGCTAGCTGGGTACATGGTTTCCAGACTTTCAAAAATGTTATCTGAATGAACCCCTCATTATGACTGCGAAGGATATTAAAACATCTCAAATGGTCCATCTAGCCAATGGTTGTGAGGTAAAGCATAAAGACGAACACGTGCTTTATGTCCTGTTGACCCAATATGATCTTTAATGGTGTGTCTCAAGCATCCTATGTAGTTGAATCATGAGTCCTTCATGAACCAGCTAGCTGGGTACATGGTTTCCAGACTTTCAAAAATTGTATCTGTTTGAGTAAATCCCTCAATATGACTGCCAAAGCTACACCTAAAGTATATGAGACATCTCAAATGGTCCATCTAGCCAATGGATGTGAGGTCACGCACAAAGACGAAGACGTGCCTTATGTCCTGTTGACCCAATATGATCTTTAATGGTGTGTCTCAAGCATCCTATGTAGTTGAATCATGAGTCCTTCATGAACCAGCCAGCTGGGTAAATGGTTTCCACACTTACAAAAATTGTATCTGAATGAACCCCTCATTATGACTGTTAAGGCTACACATAAAGGATATTAAAACATCTCAAATGGTCCATCTCACCAATGGATGTGAGGTAAAGCATAAAGATGAAGATGTGCCTTATATCCTGTTGACCCAATATGATCTTTAATGGTGTGTCCCAAGCATCCTATGTAGTTAAATCATGAGTCCTTCATGAACCAGCTAGCTGGGTACATGGTTTCCACACTTAAAAAAATTGTATCTGAATGAACCCCTCATTATGACTGCTAAGGCTACACGTAAAGGATATTAAAACATCTCAAATGGTCCATCTCACCAATGGATGTGAGGTAAAGCATAAAGACGAAGACGTGCCTTATGTCCTGTTGACCCAATATGATCTTTAATGGTGTGTCTCAAGCATCCTATGTAGTTGAATCATGAGTCCTCCATGAACCAGCCAGCGGGGTACATGGTTTCCAGACTTTCAAAAATTGTATCTGTTTGAGTAAATCCCTCAATATCTCTCAAGTATCCTATGTAGTTGAATCATGAGTCCTTCATGAACCAGCCAGCTGGGTACATGGTTTCCAGACTTTCAAAAATGTTATCTGCTTGAGTAAATTCCTATAATATGACTGCCAAAGCTACACATAAAGGATATGAAACATCTCAAATGGTCCATCTCACCAATGGATGTGAGGTCAAGCATAAAGACGAAGACGTGCCTTATATCCTGTTGACCCAATATAATCTTTATTGGTGTTTCTCAAGCATCCTATGTAGTTAAATCATGAGTCCTTCATGAACCAGCCAGTTGGGTACATGGTTTCCAGACTTTCAAAAATGTTATCTGTTTGAGTAAATCCCTCAATATGACTGCCAAAGCTACACCTAAAGGATACGAGACATCTCAAATGGTTTCATCTGTGTGAAAGCAGTGGTCTCTCTGCAGAGGTCTATCATGCCCCATGCTAAATCAGACGGTCTACGTCTTCAGAGAAGTGTATACTCACATGCAACCATATCCTTTAATTCATTCACTTTGTATGCAGTACCTATGGCTCCCGGTTGCCGAAATACGGTCAAATTTTTTACGTAATTCGTCCCACTATCCATGTGCAAGAGCCCTAATGCTGGCAATCGATGTACGATTCAATAAAAAATGATTCAATCCGCAAAAAATCAAATATAAAAAGCAACCACAGAGTGGAAAAGCCTGTCCCCTGCCAGCATGCTCGCTGTATGAAAGCAGTGGTCTCTCTACAGAGGTCTGAATGCTCCAAACACACAAGGATGGAAACAAAACGTGTTTTATATCATTTATAATAATTACTTAATATGACCCTTTATACAAAAATGTGTTTTTTATAAAAAAAAAATATTTATTTACTTATTAAAAATGAAATATGAATGCCAATATATATAAAAAAAAAAGTATCAATACAAAATAAGTTAAGAGACTGAGACGTGATTGGTTGTGGCAGATGATGCGTCTCTCAGGCCGTATTATTGTGTGTCCCATCATACCCGGATAGTATAGATTGTCAGTCTGTTATGTGTATCCTGCGGGTCTATAGAGGGGTCCGCACTGATATCCTCAGCCCGATCATAGGAATCCCCACCCCCCCTTCCCGGAATCCGACCCCAGCCTGTTGCCCCAGGACTGCCAGGTACCCCCCCCCCCAATATTAAGAGATGTTTACAAGGCTTGTGCTCTCTGAGCCAAATCTTCATGGGAAGTGCAAAGACTTTTTTGTACTGCTATTTAATTGCGTGGTACTGAGAATTTTACTTTTATTAAAAATAAAGTTTTTTTTATACATATATATATATACAGCTGCTGTGTGACGCGTTTCATTTCGGCCACTTGTAGTGATTTACAGTGACTTCTATGCTGCTGGGATTGGAATTTAGGCCTTCTCTTCAATATCTTCTTATATTGCATAGGGCAGGTCTGTGACTCTCCTCCAACTGAGCGCAAAACCATTGTACAGAGCAGGTAAGTATACCAAAACAAAAAAAAAAACAAGGCTCTAAAACCATTTTAGCCGGTTTCCGCCCGTCCTATGGGCGAATTACACCGGGGCCGGCCTCTCGTCTCTCGGGTTGGACGTCATATGATGTCCTCTAGAATCGCGCCTCAGGCGCGGCCACGGGCCCCCCCCCACCCGGTGGCACGATCTGTTACCGGTTGCGTCCACCGGACACAGCCGATGTCTGATCACTGTACCGGTGGCCCACTGCCGGTATCATGTGACCCACCTGTAACCAATCACAGCAGGTCACATGACAGTTGTAAACAATGGATGGCTTCCTTTCATGCCATCCATTGTATACAATTGTATTGCTAGCTGTGATTGGTCACAGTGATCACATGGTACAGACAGGGCCAATCACAGCTAATCACAGCAAAACAAACTGAATGAATCAATTTCAGTTGGTAAAATGCTTGCAAATGTATTTATTTATTTTAGGTACTTGTATAGCGCCGTCAATTTACGCAGCGCTTTATATATACATTGTACATTCACATAAGTCCCTACCCTCAGGGAGCTTACACTCTAGTGCCCTGTACACACGATAGGATTTTCCGACAACAAAATCCATGTTTTTTTTCAGACGGATGTTGGCTCAAACTTGTCTTGCATACACACGGTCACGCAAAGTTGGTCGGAAATTTCCGAGCGTCAAGAACGCGGTGACGTACAACGCGTACGACGAGCCGAGAGAAATGAAGTTCAATAGCCAGTGCGGCTCCTCTGCTTGATTCCGAGCACGCGTGGCACTTTGCGCGTCGGCAATTGTGTACACGCGCTCGGAATTTACGACAGCGGGTTTTGTTGTCGGAAAATTTGAGAACCAGCTCTCAGATTTTGTGTGTCGGAAATTCCGATGGAAAAAGTCCGATGGAGCCTACACACGCGTCGGAATTTCCGACAACAAGCTCCGATCGCACCATTGGCGTCGGAAAGGTCCGACCGTATGTAGGCGGCATAAGGTCCCTAACTCACATTAGACAGGATCCAATTAACCTCCCAGCATGTCTGTGGAGCAATGATATTCATTGCTATCAGCAAACAATGTGTAAAAAAAAAAATACTATACCATAGTGCTGCTATGGTAACATTATATTATATTATAATAAAATATATAATATATATATATATATATATATATATATATATATAATATAATAAAAATTGAAAAAAAGAATAATATTTTTTTCGTACTATCACCAGTCAGTGTCCCTGATCACCACCACACCAGTTATATGATTACAACTTCAAACTCACCATGCCTCTTACTAAATACCCTGGACTGTCTACTTTCCAAAAAGGGGTCATTTGGGGGGCGGGGGGGTATTTGTACTGTCCTGGCATTTTAGGGGCCTCAAGAAATGAGATAGGCTGCCAGTACATCAGGATTGATCGATTTTCACATATATCTCTTAGTTTGTTGGACTCTATAACTTTCCTGCAGACTAAATAATATACACGGATTTGGGTTATTTTTACCAAAGAATTGTAGCAGAATACATTTTGGCCTAAATTTATGAAGAAAGATTATTTTAATTGAAAATGGCTAATTGGGCCCAATTTGGACATTTTCCCTTAGGCCCCTTTCACACCGGGGCGTTTTTCAGGCGGTACAGCGCTAAAAATAGCGCCTGTTCACCGCATGAAAAAATCCGGCCCCTCCGGCGGGCTTTCACACTGGAGCGGTGCGCTAGCAGGATGACAAAAAAAAAGTCCTGCTAGCAGCATCTTTGGAGCGGGATAGGAGCGGTGTGTTCACCGCTCCTATACCGCTCCTTCCCATTGATTAGAATGGGACACCGCGGTGAAACCGCGGCAATACCGCCGCAAAGCGCCGCTACGGCGGCGCTCTGCGGGGGGTCTTTAACCCTTTTTCGGACGCTCGCGGGGGGGGTAAAACCGCACCGCGAGCGGCCGAAAACGACGGTAAAGCAGCGCTAAATATAGCGCTGCTTTACCGTCACCGCGGCTCCCCGCCCCAGTGTGAAAGGGGCCTTAGGGGTGTACTCACTTTTGTTGCCAGCGGTTTAGACACTAATGGCTGTGTGTTGAGTTATTTTGAGGGGACGGCAAATTTACACTGTTATACAAGCTGTACACTCACTACTTTACATTGTAGCCAAGTGTCATTTCTTCAGTGTTGTCACATGAAAAGATAGAAGAAAATATTTACAGAAATGTGAGGGGTGTACTCACTTTTGTGAGATACTGTATATATATATATATATATATATATATACACAGGGCTCAAAATTTCAAGTCCTGAGCTACTAGCCAGGCCTTAAGAGTTACTCGCCACCAGTTGCCCCACCAAACCCCGACCCTAAATACGCCCCTTGTAAATGATCATATTTTATTCAGATCATACATGGTATGCAGGGTCATCCTAAATGTTAATTGGACTCAAACACTACAGGAGATGGTCAGATACTGCAGACCTACTAGTGGGGAGACCAGAGAGACTGCAGACATGGAAAGGAGAGGGCCAGAGAGACTGCAGAAATGGTAAGGAGAGGGCCAGAGAGACTGCTGGCATGGTAAAGAGAGGGTCAGAGAGACTGCAGGCATGGTAAACAGAGGGTCAGAGAGACTGCAGGCATGGTAAACAGAGGGTCAGAGAGACTGCAGACATGGTAAAGAGAGGGTCAGAGAGACTGCTGGCATGGTAAAGAGAGGGTCAGAGAAACTGCTGGCATGGTAAAGAGAGGGTCAGAGAAACTGCTGGCATGGTAAAGAGAGGGCCAGAGAGACTGCTGGCATGGTAAAGAGAGGGTCAGAGAGACTGCTGGCATGGTAAAGAGAGGGTCAGAGAGACTGCTGGCATGGTAAAGAGAGGGTCAGAGAGACTGCAGGCATGATAAGGAGAGGGTCAGAGAGACTGCAGGCATGGTAAAGAGAGGGTCAGAGAGACTGCTGGCGTGGTAAAGAGAGGGTCAGAGAGACTGCAGGCATGGTAAAGAGAGGGTCAGAGAGACTGCAGGCATGGTACAGGCACTGTGGATGATGTGATGGATTGCTCCCCCCTCCCTCCACATCTCTGTAGTGGGAGAGATGTTGCAGATTAGTGTAAACAGCTCTAGGACCTGGGGGAGCATGTCCTCCCTCTACACTTGTAGAATGTTATCCCTGTCCCCTCCCCCTGCTCTGAGTGTCAGACTCCTCTGCTCACTTTCTCCCCAGAACCCTAACCCACATCATCAGCAGATCCTGACAGCACACAGGTCCCCTCATAGTCCGGCAAGTGAGTTCAGCAGTGTCCCAGTGCAGAGAGCAAGTCCTCTCCTGTCCCCTTCTATTATCAGCAGGAAGTACAGCACTGGAGGGGGAAGGAGGAAGTTGCATCTTCCTCCTCTGAATGCCGGGTCCTCCAAGCACCTTATTGGTTGTTAGGACGCTATCAACCAATCGTTTTGACAGGCGGGACTTGGGAACAGAACAGTGGAAAGCCAGTAGTTCCACTTGATTGGGCATCTCTTCTCCTCCCCCAGAAGGATCCTGGCTGCTGCTACTCGCAATTGCTTTAAATGTACTCGCCAAATGCGAGCAGGCGAGTACAAATTTTGAGGGCTGTATATATATATACACTATATTGTCAAAAGTATTGGGACACCTGCCTTTACACACACATGAACTTTAATGGCACCCCAGTCTTGGTCCGTAAGGTTCAATATTGAGTTGGCCCCACCCTTTGCAGCTATAACAGCTTCAACTCCTCTGGGAAGGCCGTCCACAAGGTTTAGGAGGGTGTCTATGGGAATCTTTGACCATTCTTCCAGAAGCACATTTGTGAGACACTGCTGTTGGACAAGAAGGTCTGGCTCGCAGTCTCCGCTCTAATTCACCCCAAAGGTGTTGAATCGGGTTGAGGTCAGGACTCTGTGCAGGCCAGCCAAGTTCCTCCACCCCAAACTCGCTCATCTATGTCCAAATCATTTGGTGGAGGGGGGGGGGTTATGATCTTGGGTTGTTTTTCAGGGGTTGGGCCCCTCAGTTCCAGTGAAGGGAACTCTTAAGGCGTCAGCATAACAAGACATTTTGGACAATTTCATGCTCCCAACTTTGTGTGTTTGGGGGACGGCTCCTTCCTGTTCCAACATGACTGCCCACCACCAGTGCACAAAGCAAGGTCCACAAAGACATGGATGAGGAAGTTTCTGTGTGTCCAGAAAGCCTACAGGAGCTTTCTGGACTAACAGAAAAAAGGTGTCCCTAAAAAACGCTTTTTAAATGTTGGCAACTATGTAGCTGAATGTGTGACTGAGGAGCCCTTTATGAATTCCAGGGAAAGTCTGATGTGTTGTATCTTTTTTTTCCCTGTAGGTGGCAGCAGAGTTTAGACAATATCATACACAGGGATATGTCCCGACATGTCTGATATATAATTAACCACTTGCTTACTGGGCACTTAAACCCCCCTCCTGCCCAGACCGATTTTCAGCTTTCAGCGTTGTCACTCTTTGAATGACAATTGCGCGGTCATGCAACACTGTACTCAAATTAAATTTTTATCATTTTTTTCACACAGATAGAGCTTTCTTTTGGTGGTATTTAACCACTTTCCGACCGGCGCACGACGATGTACGTCCCTTTTTTGAAGAGGGATATCTCGGTAACGGAAGCAGCTGCTGCCACAACCGAGATATCCATCTCTTCAGGCGCCGGTCGGCATTCCGATAATGGTGGTCATCGCGGCGGAATCGCCGTGTGATCACCGTTATCGGCGGAGGGAGAGGTGCCCCCACCCCTCCCGCCGCTCTCCCGCGCCTTCCGCCGCTTACCGGAGCCGTCGGTAGCGGCGGAGGCGATCGGGTCCTCCTCTGTGCTAGGTATAGAGAAGAGTGAGGCTAAGATGGCCGCCACCCGTCTCCATACCATAGCAGGGCGGAAGCGACGTCAAAACGTCACTTCCACCCATACCTCTTAAAAGGAACATTTTCCAAATGTCATTTTTTTAAATGACATTTTTTTTTTTTTTTTTGCATTTAAGTCCAAATATGACATCTGAGGACTTTTTGACCCCCCAGATCTCATATTTAACCACTTCAGCCCCGGACCAATTGGCAGCCAAAGGACCAGGCCCCTTTTTGGGATTCGGCACTGCGTCGCTTTAACTGACAATTGCGCGGTCGTGCGACGTGGCTCCAAAACAAAATGGCGTCCTTTTTTTCCCACAAATAGAGCTTTCTTTTGGTGGTATTTGATCGCCCCTGCGGTTTTTATTTTTTGCGCTATAAACAAAAATAGAGCGACAATTTTGAAAACAATGCAATATTTTTTGCTTTTTGCTATAGGACCTGTCATGCTTTTTTTTTCTATTACAAGGGATGTTTACATTCCTTGTAATAGGAATAAAAGTGAGCCAATTTTATTTATTTTTTTCAAACAGTGTATAAATAAATAAAATCAAGAAAAATAAATGAGAAAAAAAAAAAAAAAATTTAAAGCGCACCGTCTAGACGAGCTTGCGCGCAGAAGCGAACGCATACGTGAGTAGCACCCGCATATGAAAACGGTGGTCAAACCACACATGTGAGGTATCGCCGCGATCGGTAGAGCGAGAGCAATAACTATAGCCGTAGACCTCCTCTGTAACGCAAAACATGCAACCTGTAGAATTTTTGAAACGTCGCCTATGGAGATTTTTGAGGGTAAAAGTTTGATGCCATTCCACGAACGGGCGCAATTTTGAAGCGTGACATGTTGGGTATCAATTTACTCGGCGTAACATTATCTTTCACAATATATAAAAAAATTGGACTGAATTTACTGTTGTCTTATTTTTTTATTCAAAAAAGTGATTTTTTTCCAAAAAAAAGTGCGCTTGTAAGACCGCTGCGCAAATACGGTGTGAAAAAAAGTATTGCAACGACCGCCATTTTATTCTCTAGGGTGTTAGAAAAAAAACAATATATAATGTTTGGGGGTTCTAAGTTTTTTTTCTAGCAAAAAAACCTGTTTTAAACATGTAAACACCTAAAATCCAAAACGAGGCTGGTCTTAAAGTGGTTAATTGCTGCTGTTTTTTTTTTTGCTAAATAAAACAAAAAAGGACAGAAAATTTAGAAAAAAAAGTGTTTCATAGTTTGTTATAAAATTTTCACTGATGAGACACTGATGGGCATTAATTGGCAGCACTGGTGGGCATTGATGGGTGGCACTGTGGGCACTGGTAGGTGGCACTGAGAGGTGGCACTGATGAGACACTGATGGGCATTAATTGGCAGCACTGGTGGGCATTGATGGGTGGCATTGATAGGCGGCACTGAGAGGTGGCACTGATGAGACACTGATGGGCATTAATTGGCAGCACTGGTGGGCATTGATGGGTGGCACTGTGGGCACTGGTAGGCGGCACTGATGGGTACTGGGAGGTGGCACTGATGAGACACTGATGGGCATTAATTGGCAGCACTGGTGGGCATTGATGGGTGGCACTGTGGGCACTGGTAGGCGGCACTGATGGGTACTGGGAGGTGGCACTGATGAGACACTAATGGGCATTAACCACCTGAGATCCAGGCCAATTCTGACATTTCTCTCCTACATGTAAAATTCCAAATTTTTTTGCTAGAAAATTACATAGAACCCCCAAACATTATATATGTTTTTTTAGCAAAGACCCTAAAGAATACAATGGCGGTCGTTGCAACTTTTTATCTCGCACGGTATTTGCGCAGCAATTTTTAGAACGCGTTTTTTTCAGAAAAAAAACAGTTTCCTGCTTAAAAAAAAAAAAAAACAGTAAAGTTAGCCCAATTTTTTTGCATAATGTGAAAGATGAAGATACGCCGAGTAAATAGATACCCAACATGTCACGCTTCAAAATTGCACGCGCTCGTGGAATGGCGCCAAACTTTGGTATTTAAAAATCCCCATAGTCGACGCTTTAACATTTTTTACTGGTTACATATTTTGAGTTACAGAGGAGGTCTAGGGCCAAAATTATTGCTCTCGCTCTAACGTTCGCGGCGATACCTCACATGTGTGGTTTGAACACCGTTTTCATATGTGGGCGGGACTTACGTATGCGTTCGCTTCTGCGTACGAGCTCGCGGGGACAGGGGCGCTTTAAATTTTTTTTTTTTCTTTTTATTGTTAATTTTACTTTATTTTTTTAGTTCAACACCTTTAAAAAAAATATATATATATATTTGATTACTTTTATTCCTATTACAAGGAATGTAAACATCCCTTGTAATAGGAATATGACACGATCGGACCCATTTACAGTGAGATCTGGGGGGGTCAATAAGACCCCACATCTCACCTCTAGGCTGGGAAGCCTAAAATCAAAAAAAAAAAAAAAAAAAAACGTTCACCGCTTCCCAGCCGCGGTGCCGCCTCTTTTTGAATGCAGAGGCCGGGCGTGACGTCATAACATCGCGCCCGGTCTCCAACCGATCATAGAGACTCCGGCGACCATCTGGTCCGCCGGAAATCTCTATGGTCATCATCCGGGGGCCGGCGGATCCTGAGTCCGAATCACCGATGGAAGCGGTGAGTCGGTAGAAGCACCGGAGGGCGGCGTCCCCTCTCGCCGCCCATAAGAACGATCAAGCGGCGGAACAGCCGCTATGATCGTTCTTATGGTGCAGGGAATCGCCGGCTGAAGACGGCAATATCTGAATGATGTCTGTAGCTGCACCCATCATTCAGATATACCCCGGAGAACAAAAATACGTCATATGACGTACTCTGGGTCTCAGGTGGTTAATTGGCAGCACTGGTGGTCATTGATGGGTGGCACTGATAGGTGGCACTGGTAGGTGGCACAGTGGGCACTGGCAGCTGACACTGGTGGGAACAGAAAATGCAGCCGCGGCTTTTCATAGTTTGTTATAAAATTTTGAAAACAGGTAATTTTTCTCCTTCGCTGATGAGGCGGCACTGACGGGCACTGATAGGCAGCACTGAGAGGTGGCACTGATGAGACTCTGATGGGCATTAATTGGGAGCACTGGTGGGCATTGGGTGGCACTGTGGGCACTGGTAGGTGGCACTGATGGGTGCTGGTAGGTGGCACTGATGGGTAGCACTGAGAGGTGGCACTGATGAGACACTAATGGGCATTAATTGGCAGCAGTGGTGGGCACTGATGGGTGGCACTGGTAGGTGGCACAGTGGGCACTGGCAGCTGACAATGGTGGGCATAGAAAATGCAGCTACGGCTTACTGTGTGAGGGACCGATGTCGCTCTGACAGAAGCCGGTGATCGGCTTTTTTTCCCCTCACGCTGACAGCCTGGTGGTGGGAGGGTGGCAGTTCAGGTTGTGCTAGATATCTCACCTGCCGCCCACCCCCTGCGCGGCCCGGCCTCCAACAGGCCACGGACTGGCACCGGTCAGAAGCGCGGGAGTTGAGCAGGGCCGCTGATAGAAATCATGGGGCCCCTTACAGCCTACCTGTGGGGGGCCCCCTTCAGCCCCACCCCTATCCCCTTCTAGGCTTTCAGCGGCTGTCAACTGCCTCTGAAAAGCGATCTGAGTCTGGATTGCTTTTCAGAGGAATGGTATTTTCTTGTTGGTATTATGAACTTCTCTAAGAAAATCAGTTCTGCTCGTACAGAAAAAGGGCATCAGGTTTAAAAGTAGTGTGTGTGTATACACACACATGCATCTAAACACACACGTAAACATACACACACATACATACACATATAAATATAAACGCACACACACAGACACATCTCTTAAACGGTAGCTGTCTGCTAAGGGGGACCTGTAGTTACACATGGCACATGGCATGAAGCTAGATTTAAATAGCAGCAGGCAACTTTTTTTTTGGGACAGGGAGACAAAAATTACAGATTTCTTACCATGCTTTCTTAACAGAATAGGCACCTCACTTCTACTGTATATCCTCCAAAATCTCCTCTCCTGTGAGAATTTATCATCTACTATAGTCAGTTATAGGCCTCTTCCATGCCCCCTAATTTTGAGCTCACACACACGCATACAAACATATACAGATTGCTTTTTTAAAAATTGTCAGCAACACTGTACCTTCATTCTCCATGCCGGGTACTGCACTGTAGGGGGAGGCAGAGAGCACAGCACACACTGCAAGATATCTCTCCCTTTGCTTTCAGTTTCAGTGTAACTTTAAACAGTGAGATCGAGTTCCTGCATTGCCGATTTACACGTCGGCTGAGGATCGGGCAGCCACCTCTCTAATAATTCAGGCATGGGGGGGGGGGGGGCACATGGGGCCCAGTCTCAATGGTGAATTCTGCAACCCCTATATGTCTGCCCCTGCCATGAGCAGAGGGAGATTAATCACTCCGCCTGGGAAAGGAATATCCAGGCTAGGACTTGAGCATGGGCGTCCGCAGATAGAGGCAAGGGGGGTCAAGTGCCCCCCCTGGAATCGGGGCCGCTGTCAGCTATGAGCTCTGGAACTTTTTTTTTTTTTTTTTAAAGAACAGCTGAGCGAGAAGCGCGGCTGTGCAGTGAACAGAAGGAGGGGCTGGCTGAGAAAATGTGTACTTGTAGCAGGGAGGGTCGGATGAGCAAATAACCATCATGCAGCACACAGTGTAACCCCCCCCCCCGCAGCCCGCCACATTTAAATGTACACAGGTGCTGGATCGGGGATGAGTGGGGGCGTCGGGAGGGAGATACACAGTACCTGAAGCCGAGGAGATGGAGGATGGTATGACCACAGCAAAACCAATCCTGCAGCACACAGAGCAATGTCACATATAATGCTGGCCGGCCGCTGTCATCCAGAAATCTTTGCCTTGTCTGTGTTCAGGTTACTGACATGGGCGTCCGCAGATAGAGGCAAGGGGGGTCAAGTGCCCCCCCCTGGAATCGGCAAGGTGTTTGCACACACACACACTGGTGTCCACGAGCAGTCCTTGCAGGCAAGGCAGGGAGGAGGAACACAGATGTGTCAGGACACTGAGAGCGGAGGAAGTGTCGGTGGATATGTAATTTACAGCCCCTTAAGATACAGGCACTTAAGACACAGGCACCTCTGAGAACTGCCCAGGGGTCCTTGGTGCATGGGGGGGCCTAGAAGTTTCCTCCCACTGCTCCCTGCGGTCCTCTTGTTAAGTTCCCCTCGCTCTGGCTGGCTCTTTTCTACAGGTCAGTGCTGTAATGTATCTTGTGTGCGGCTGCCCTAATGTCTCTCTCCCTCCCGGCATCTTCCTCCCCACCTCAGCCTGGCCACTATCTCATCCTGCTTTCCTTTCATCCTCACACAGGTCACCCATCAGTCTCTGCCTGTCACACTGATCTTCTCCCAGATGTTAACCCTCGCTGCTTGCTAATTTTCAGCCTAGTCTCCAGCCATCCACACATTCTTTTCCTGACACTTTACAAACAATAGTCCCTCACTCCCCCTCCCAGTCTTCTTCTCTGCAGACACTTCACCTTCACACAGGTACCACCCCCCCACCTTCACACAGGTGTGTGCCCCCCACCTTCACACAGGTACCACCCTCCACCTTCACACAGGTGTGTGCCCCCCACCTTCACACAGGTACCACCCTCCACCTTCACACAGGTGTGTGCCCCCCACCTTCACACAGGTACCACCCCCCACCTTCACACAGGTGTGTGCCCCCCACCTTCACACAGGTACCACCCTCCACCTTCACACAGGTGTGTGCCCCCCACCTTCACACAGGTACCACCCCCCACCTTCACACAGGTGTGTGCCCCCCACCTTCACACAGGTACCGCCCCCCACCTTCACACAGGTGTGTGCCCCCCACCTTCACACAGGTACCGCCCCCCACCTTCACACAGGTGTGTGCCCCCCACCTTCACACAGGTACCGCCCCCCAACTTCACACAGGTGTGTGCCCCCCACCTTCACACAGGTACCACCCCCCACCTTCACACATACACATACACTATAACTTGCTGGAATTCCCCAGCCTGCACACCCCCAACACTGAATCTTTAATAGTTAATGGAATCTCACCCTCCACACCTCCCTGACAGACATCCTATTTGCTTTTATTATACTGTAGCTATTCCTCACCAGCCAACAGTATCCCCCATGCCCATCCCTCGCCAGTCCCCTCCACCCCCATCTAATCCTTTTTTTATCCCTATACAGAATTCCCCCCGTCTCACTCCAGTTCTCCTCTACCCATCCCCTACCCACCTCCACCCCCCTCCTCGTTCTCCCTTACCCCATGGTTCCCATCTCCATTCCCCCCTTCTTTTTTTCAGGGTTAAGGAAGAACCCCAAAGTGGAGCATCCTATTACTGCTGCTGCTTGTGTGGGTGGGATGTGTACTGCACCAATCCCTGCTGACCCTCCTCTCCTATTCATCCTATGTGATTGGCACAGTACACATCCCACCCACACAAGCAGCATCAATAATAAGATGTTCTGCCTTGGAGTTCTTCCTTAACCCCTGCAGAGCACCAGAAGAAAGCCAAAAACTCTGGAGGGGAAAGTAGAGGGGGAGTTGCTCTTCTATTTGTAGATTTAGCCCAGTGTCAGCCCTGCCAGAATCTGTGATGTCAGCTTCCCTGCACAGCTCTTCTTCAGGAGACCATATCTGTGTAATACGTTACTGCCCCTACACTGTACCCTATACTGTACTGTCCTGCCCCCTGTACTGTGTCCACTTACCCTCCCCTGTACTGTACCCTCCTAACCACTGCACTGTGCCCTCCTGCCCCCCCCCCCCCCCACTGTACCTTCCTGTCCCACTTCTTCTGTGGCTCCCTGTACTGTACACTCCTAACTGCTGTACCGTGCAATCCTGCCCCCCCCCCCCCCCCGACTGTACCCTCCTGTTCCCCCCATAAGTTTGTAATTTATGTTGTGTTTGTGTCCACTAATGATGATTTTCGAGTATTTTTATCGAAAATATTGTTTTGATATTTTTTAGGGGGGCCCTGTCAGGTAAGCTGTACAGGGCCCCCGTGATTTCTAACAGCAGCCCTGCATAACACTCAGGAGAAGCTCTTGAGCAACTTGCCCAGCTGTCACACTGCCCCATGCTCTGACCTCTGATACAGCCGCACACTGAACTGAGGCTGTGTTTGCCTCCTTCTCTGTAGCTGCACCCGTACCAGACAGGAGAAGGACGATTCTCCCAGGTTTGGCTGCTGTCCAAGTCAGAGTGATCAGCCAAAGCAGCAGGTGGGCAGAGCAGGAAGATAAAGTTCCCTCAGCAGCCGCTGTCCAGCCCAACAGTCACCAGAGCTCACCCCAGGCCAGCTAAGAAGTTCCTGAAGCCATGGAAGCCGCCATTAAGGTGAAGTGCTAAATGATATTTGTAGAACAAGCTGGGTCAGTGTCAGCTTGTTCTGTGTCATGGTCTGTCTGTAATCAGTACTTGCAGATTACTGTTTAATTATCAGTATCCAGCAACTCTGATAAGACCCCAGACCAGGACAATTCTACTACTTCCCAGGCTCATTCCAAATCTGTAATGGAAATTTTTAAGGCTACATGTTTTGATTGCAAAGGAGGTGAGCATCTGCGAGGAGGGAGCACCAATAACAACTGTGACATGGGAACCTATGGGTGACATCACCTCATCAGGCTTTATCAGATGTCGCCAAGCGCTTTCTCCCCTGCAGCCGCTGTTGACTGACAAAGGTAAGATCACACGACCAGACCTTAAAAGGATGCCCCCCCTTGAAAAAAGTTCTGCGGACGCCCATGGTTACTGATCAGCCTCCTCTCCCTCTGGCTCTGTACTCCTCTTTTTTTAGCTTCCTAACCTGCTGATAAGATCTCTGGGAGACGCTGCAGCCAGCAGCATTCTGTGTCCAGTGAGGGGTCACACATGTTTGGCTGTTAACTATTTCAGCTCAGCTATTTAGCCAGAGCTCTGTGTGGGCTGCAGTTTGATGTTTTTTGGATGATTTATTGCTGATTCAGGCTAGAAGCTTCACAGACTCATTAACTGTTTACTGTTCTCCACTAATCCTGCCCAGATCACTGTAAGACCATTTGAATTTTGGAAATTGGATGTGTTACTGTCTTCTGGCACTTGGCTGTACTTTAAAAGGAGGATTACTAACTTGATCTTGAAGAGCTGCTTTAAGTAGAGTAGCGCAGCCCTACTATACACTTTTACACTGAGTTCAGCCATACATCCATTCTCTGACCCCCTCCTGTATTAGGTCTGCAGTCTCTGACCCTCTCCTGTGCTATGTCTGCAGTCTCTGACCCTCTACTGTATCATGTCTGCAGTCTCTGACCCTCTCCTGTGCTATGTCTGCAGTCTCTGACCCTCTACTGTATCATGTCTGCAGTCTCGGACCCTCTCCTGTGCTATGTCTGCAGTCTCTGACCCTCTCCTGTGCTATGTCTGCAGTCTCTGACCCTCTCCTGTGCTATGTCTGCAGTCTCTGACCCTCTACTGTATCATGTCTGCAGTCTCGGACCCTCTCCTGTGCTATGTCTGCAGTCTCTGACCCTCTCCTGTGCTATGTCTGCAGTCTCTGACCCTCTCCTGTGCTATGTCTGCAGTCTCGGACCCTCTCCTGTGCTATGTCTGCAGTCTCGGACCCTCTCCTGTGCTATGTCTGCAGTCTCGGACCCTCTCCTGTGCTATGTCTGCAGTCTCGGACCCTCTCCTGTGCTATGTCTGCAGTCTCGGACCCTCTCCTGTGCTATGTCTGCAGTCTCGGACCCTCTCCTGTGCTATGTCTGCAGTCTCGGACCCTCTCCTGTGCTATGTCTGCAGTCTCGGACCCTCTCCTGTGCTATGTCTGCAGTCTCGGACCCTCTCCTGTGCTATGTCTGCAGTCTCGGACCCTCTCCTGTGCTATGTCTGCAGTCTCTGACCCTCTCCTGTGCTATGTCTGCAGTCTCGGACCCTCTCCTGTGCTATGTCTGCAGTCTCGGACCCTCTCCTGTGCTATGTCTGCAGTCTCGGACCCTCTCCTGTGCTATGTCTGCAGTCTCGGACCCTCTCCTGTGCTATGTCTGCAGTCTCTGACCCTCTCCTGTGCTATGTCTGCAGTCTCTGACCCTCTCCTGTATCATGTCTGCAGTCTCTGACCCTCTCCTGTATCATGTCTGCAGTCTCTGACCCTCTCCTGTATCATGTCTGCAGTCTCTGACCCTCTCCTGTATCATGGCTGCAGTCTCTGACCCTCTCCTGTATCATGGCTGCAGTCTCTGACCCTCTCCTGTATCATGGCTGCAGTCTCTGACCCTCTCCTGTAGTATGGCTGCAGCCTCTGACCCTCTCCTGTAGTATGGCTGCAGCCTCTGACCCTCTCCTGTAGTATGGCTGCAGCCTCTGACCCTCTCTTGTAGTATGGCTGCAGCCTCTGACCCTCTCTTGTAGTATGGCTGCAGCCTCTGACCCTCTCCTGTATCATGTCTGCAGTCTCTGACCCTCTCCTGTATCATGTCTGCAGTCTCTGACCCTCTCCTGTATCATGTCTGCAGTCTCTGACCCTCTCCTGTATCATGGCTGCAGTCTCTGACCCTCTCCTGTAGCATGGCTGCAGTCTCTGACCCTCTCCTGTAGCATGGCTGCAGTCTCTGACCCTCTCCTGTAGCATGGCTGCAGTCTCTGACCCTCTCCTGTAGCATGGCTGCAGTCTCTGACCCTCTCCTGTAGTATGGCTGCAGTCTCTGACCGTCTCTTGTAATGTGTCTTGCACATATACAAAAATTACATTTTAAATCCTGCAAGGCTATTTAAAAACACCTGAATATATTCAAAAACTATGGGGATTTGGTCACACTATATGGCAGCCCACTTACTGCGTCAAAGTACCCCTTAATTAGTGGGTCCTACACTGGTAAAAGAATGAAAGCTCCTGCGTCTCAACCATTGGAGATGCATTCCCCTTTTATCATCTTTATGCTATTGTGCCCATATAACTGCTTTTGAGGCACACCAGCATCTATATGGGCACAAAAGCAGCTATATGGGCACAACCGCATAAAGATGCTATTGTGTCCATACAGATTTTAAAATCTCCACTGTCTTAAGCCAATGCTGCACCATGCAGGTGTATTTTTTATTTATTTTTGTAATTGATTGATTGCCTAATTGTATGTTTATTTATACCTTTACTTGCTGTGGTCGCTCGCAGCATATTTTGCATGGTTTTGCATGTGGCTCAGATCACCACAGCAAAACCAGGTACACTCTCTACCCCAAAAAGTGCCAAATGTGGCAGTGGAAGGGGGGAGGGTGCAAACAAGTGGTGCTTCCCCTTTTGGGTGGAGCTCTGCTTTAACACTGCCACAAGCCACCAATAGGGAGGGTAGATTGAAAGTAGAATTCCAGCTTGCGCTAGCCTTAAAAACTGCCCCCCGTCCCCTTACCCCTAACACCTATGCAGACTAACCTATTTTCAGACTGTTCCAATCTGGTCATGTTATCTCACCTGTGTGATCCAGCAGTGTATGCAGGTGAGAGGAGGGAGCACCAATAACAACTGTGACATGGGAACCTATGGGTGACATCACCTCATCAGGCTTTATCAGCCGTCACCAAGCGCTTTCTCCCCTGCAGCCGCTGTTGACTGACACAGGTAAGATCACACGACCAGACCTTAAAATGATGCCCCCCCCTGAAAAAAGTTCTGCGGACGCCCATGGACTTGAGCCAGCTTGCGGAGCGGCCACAGGAGTGACATGTGCCCGAAATAGGAAAAATAGTCCCTCCCACACATGCACAAGAACATCAATACTGAGGTACCCAGAAAGAAGGAAAAAAAAAACTCAGATAAGTGGAGCGGGGCGGGGGGATGCTGGCTGGAGAAAGACTTTTTTTTTTTTCTGCATTCTTTTATTCTTTGATTGCCGGGCCCCCCTGCTGGCTGGGCCCGGTACAACAGGGCCAGTTGTACTGGCTTATCAGCGGCCCTGGAGTTGAGGACCCCTACTGTAGTAGATCACTTACAGGCTCTGCAGATCCAAATCAATGTTCATCTTCAGTGTCAGAAACTTTAAGCCAACCGGGCAACACTGTCAGCACGTTCCCAAATTTCAGTGCGTCCTCCAAGTGAGTCACCAGGCCCTTCTGAAAGACCAACTTTCTTTCCTGGCTCTCTACGGCAAGAGGCCTCCCCCCTGGGTCTCCTCCAGACCAGGCAGGACAGCTTCAGGACCACTTCAGCACACATTAGCTCCATCCAGCAGTTCCGCCCTAGGCCTCAGCCCAGGAGAAGAGAGCACAAGGCCCAAATATTTATATCCTCCTCCAGCATGCACCAGTGGCCTAAACCTTTTACTGGATTGGCTGAAGGAAATATAACTATTCAAAGCTTGATTTTGTTTGTGAAATCTCGTACAGTGAGAACTTACAAGCCAACTTAACCTTAGGGAAAAAAAAACAGGTGAAAATCTATACAACTTCAAACATCATTTTAGGAATCTTGAAGTAAATTGGTGGATTTGTGGATGAAGACGTGGAAAGCTTGGCCTGGCAGTGGAAGGGTTGGAGGTCGGAGTGTGTGACAAGGACAGATGATTGGGGATGGTTGATTGCCGTTTTCTATGGAGCTTGGGGGATCAGGAATGAGATTTCTGGAAGAGGGGGTCTATTTCCAGTATATAACACCATCCAGACAAGGGGCCACCAAGAGGGATGACCCCCCCCCCCCCCTCCCCCCTCCATATGTCAGCTCTAGATTTCTGTAGCTCATATGGTGGTGATGAGTTTTTTTAATCTAATAAATCATCATTTGTATGTCTGGAGAAAGACAGAGGTTGTACTGTAATACAGGAATTTAGCAGTTGAGGTGGGGGCCCCAGCAAAATTTTGATTGGCCCCTGGCGACCTCCATATATCTTAATACGAAGTAGGTCCAGACCAAGGATAGGTAGCGTGAGAAGCATAGTCTCCACACCAGGCTTTCTCAACGAGGGTTCCATGAGGGTTGTTAGGTGTTCCTTTACTAATGTAAAAGACGTGCTTCCTGCAACTGACCACCAATGTAAGTGTACCCTCGTTCCACTGACCACCATTATAGGGGGCACTTTCTACTGACCACCAATGTAAGTGTACCCTCGTCTCACTGACCATCATTATAGGGAGCACTTTCTACTAACCACCAATGTAAATGTACCCTCTTCCCACTGACCACCGTTATAGGGGTCACTTTTCTACTGACCACCAATGTAAGTGTACCCTCGTCCCACTGACCATCGTTATAGGGGTCACTTTTCTACTGACCACCAATGTAAGTGTACCTTCGTCCCACTAACCATAGTTATAGGGGTCACTTTTCTACTGACCACCAATGCAAGTGTACCCACGTCCCACTGACCATCATTATAGGGGTCACTTTTCTGCTGACCACCAATGTAAGTGTACCCTCGTCCCACTGACCATCATTATAGGGAGCACTTTTCTACTGGCCACCTATGTAAGTGTACCCTCGTCCCACTGACCATCGTTATAGGGGTCACTTTTCTACTGACCACCAATGTAAGTGTACCCTTGTCCTACTGACCATCATTATAGGGGTCACTTTTCTATTGACCACCAATGTAAGTGTACCCTCGTCCCACTGACCATCATTACAGGTGGCACTTTTCTGCTGACCACCGATGTAAGTGTACCCTTGTCCCACTGACCACCATTATAGGGGGAACTTTCTACTAACCACCAATGTAAGTCTACCCTCGTCCCACTGACCATCATTATAGGGAACACTTTTCTACTAACCACCAATGTAAGTGTACCCTCGTCCCACTGACCATCATTATAGGGGACACTTTTCTGCTGACCACCAATGTAAGTGCACCCTCGTCCCACTGACCATCATTATAGGGGAGACTTTTCTACTGACCACCAATGTAAGTGTACCCTCGTCCCACTGACCATCATTATAGGGGACACTTTTCTGCTGACCACCAATGTAAGTGTACCCTCGTTCCACTGACCATCATTATAGGGAACACTTTTCTACTAACCACCAATGTAAGTGTACCCTCGTCCCACCGACCATCATTATAGGGGGCACTTTTCTACTGACCACCAATGTAAGTGTACCCTCGTCCCACTGACCATCATTATAGGGGAGACTTTTCTACTGACCACCAATGTAAGTGTACCCTCGTCCCACTGACCATCATTATAGGGGACACTTTTCTGCTGACCACCAATGTAAGTGTACCCTCGTCCCACTGACCATCATTATAGGGGGCATTTTCTACTAACCACCAATGTAAGTCTACCCTCGTCCCACTGACCATCGTTATAGGGGTCACTTTTCTACTGACCACCAATGTAAGTGTACCTTCGTCCCACTAACCATAGTTATAGGGGTCACTTTTCTACTGACCACCAATGCAAGTGTACCCACGTCCCACTGACCATCGTTATAGGGGTCACTTTTCTGCTGACCACCAATGTAAGTGTACCCTCGTCCCACTGACCATCATTATAGGGAGCACTTTTCTACTGGCCACCTATGTAAGTGTACCCTCGTCCCACTGACCATCGTTATAGGGGTCACTTTTCTACTGACCACCAATGTAAGTGTACCCTTGTCCTACTGACCATCATTATAGGGGTCACTTTTCTACTGACCACCAATGTAAGTGTACCCTCGTCCCACTGACCATCATTACAGGTGGCACTTTTCTGCTGACCACCGATGTAAGTGTACCCTTGTCCCACTGACCACCATTATAGGGGGAACTTTCTACTAACCACCAATGTAAGTCTACCCTCGTCCCACTGACCATCATTATAGGGAACACTTTTCTACTAACCACCAATGTAAGTGTACCCTCGTCCCACTGACCATCATTATAGGGGACACTTTTCTGCTGACCACCAATGTAAGTGCACCCTCGTCCCACTGACCATCATTATAGTGGAGACTTTTCTACTGACCACCAATGTAAGTGTACCCTCGTCCCACTGACCATCATTATAGGGGACACTTTTCTGCTGACCACCAATGTAAGTGTACCCTCGTTCCACTGACCATCATTATAGGGAACACTTTTCTACTAACCACCAATGTAAGTGTACCCTCGTCCCACCGACCATCATTATAGGGGGCACTTTTCTACTGACCACCAATGTAAGTGTACCCTCGTCTCACTGACCATCATTATAGGGGAGACTTTTCTACTGACCACCAATGTAAGTGTACCCTCGTCCCACTGACCATCATTATAGGGGACACTTTTCTGCTGACCACCAATGTAAGTGTACCCTCGTCCCACTGACCATCATTATAGGGGCATTTTCTACTAACCACCAATGTAAGTCTACCCTCGTTCCACTGACCATCATTATAGGGAACACTTTTCTACTAACCACCAATGTTAGTGTACCCTCGTCCCACCGACCATCATTATAGGGGGCACTTTTCTACTGACCACCAATGTAAGTGTACCCTCGTCCCACTGACCACCATTATAGGGGAGACTTTTCTACTGACCACCAATGTAAGTGTACCCTCGTCCCACTGACCATCATTATAGGGGACACTTTTCTGCTGACCACCAATGTAAGTGTACCCTCGTCCCACTGACCATCATTATAGGGGGCACTTTCTACTAACCACCAATGTAAGTCTACCCTCGTTCCACTGACCATCATTATAGGGGGCACTTTTCTACTGACCACCAATGTAAGTGTACCCTCGTCCCACTGACCATCATTATAGGGGACACTTTTCTACTGACCACCAATGTAAGTGTACCCTCATCTCACTGACCATCATTATAGGGGTCACTTTTCTACTGACCACCAATGTAAGTGTACCCTCATCTCACTGACCCTCGTTATAGGGGGCACTTTTCTACTGACCACCAATGTAAGTGTACCCTTGTCCCACCGACCATCATTATAGGGGGCACTTTTCTACTGACCACCAATGTAAGTGTACCCTCATCTCACTGACCATCATTATAGGGGGCACGTTTCTACTGACCACCAATGTAAGTGTACCCTCATCTCACTGACCATCGTTATAGGGGGCACTTTTCTACTGACCACCAATGTAAGTGTACCCTTCTCCCACTGACCATCATTATAAGGGTCACTTTTCAGCTGACCACCAATGTAAGTGTACCCTTGTCCCACTGACCATCATTATAGGGAGCACGTTTCTACTGACCACCAATGTAAGTGTACCCTCATCTCACTGACCATCGTTATAGGGGGCACTTTTCTACTGACCACCAATGTAAGTGTACCCTTCTCCCACTGACCATCATTATAAGGGTCACTTTTCAGCTGACCACCAATGTAAGTGTACCCTTGTCCCACTGACCATCATTATAGAGAGCACTTTTCTGCTGACCGCCAATGTAAGGGAGGGCCTTGTTCAATTACTAAAAGTATGTGGTCCCTCGTCCCTCAGTATAAAGAGAACTTTTCTGTGGACCCACAAACACAAGGGGCACTTTTCTATAGACCCCCAATGTAAAGGAAGTCTTTTTCCAATGACCACCAATGTAAAGGGACACTTCTCCAACGACCATCAATATAGGAGGCACTTTTTTTACAGCCCACAAACGCAAGGGGCACTTTTCTACTGACCACCAATGTATGGGAGGCCCTTGTTTAATTACCACCAATTTAAAGTGGTCCCTCATCTCTCAATAAAAGGGGCACTTTTTTATGGACCCCAAACATAAGGGACACGTCTATGGACCACAAATGTAAGGGAGAGCTGTTTCTATTGACCACTATTGTATTGGGACACTTCTCCACTCACCATCAATATAGGTGGCAGTTTTTCACTGACCACCGATAGGGAAGGCCTTGTTCAATTTCCACCAATGTAAAGTGGTCCCTCATCCCATTGACCATCAATATATATAGAGCCACTTTTTTATGGACCACCAATGTAAAGGGACACTTCTCCACTGATCACCAATGTAAGAGGGCACTTTGGTCACTGACCACCAATGTAAAGGAACGCCGTCTCCACATACCACTAATGTAAGGGGACGCTTCTACACTGAACATTACTATAGGGAGCATGTTTCTATTGACCACCAAAGTAGGGTGAGCATGGGGGGTATATTCTCCACCTACCACTGATATGAGAAGATATTACATTTTCAGAGTCTGCTTTCCTTCCTTGTCTTTACTTTTATTTATTTAATTTTTTACTTTATGATTATATTCTGTGAGCTGTAGATATAAGAATTTTAGCAGAGGGTCCCCTGAGGCATGGAAGGTATTTTAAGGGTTCCTCCGTACCAAAAAGGTTAAGAAAGGCTGATCTACTCTACCAGGGGGCAGGGCTGTGGACAGAAGTTGTCAGGGAAGAAGGGGTGTTGGTGACAGGAATTCACTTTTAACATTTTTAGGCTTTTCCACCCTGTTTTCACCTGGTGATCTGGCCAGGAACAAACCTCCTGTATTAGAGCGCCCCCCCCCCCCCACCACCAACTCTGGATGAAGGCACAGGAGGCACAGTGGACTGCAGCATTGTCAGTCTGGGGTGAGGGGAGTGTTAGGTGTACTGGCAGATTTAGATACACTGACAAATTAAAGCCAAATCCAGCTAACACCGCATATACTCGAGTATAAGCCAACCTGAATATAAGCCAAGGCACCTAATTTTACCACAAAAAAATGGGAAAACGTATTGACTCAAGTATAAGCCTAGGTGAGAAATGCGCAGCTACTGTAAGTGGAAAAGAGGGTCAACAATGCCCATTTGCAGCCTCACTGTGCCCATTTGCAGCCTCACTGTGCCCATTTGCAGCCTCACTGTGCCCATTTGCAGCCATAGGTCCCCCGAACTTTAAACTCGGTAGTTAAGGGTTCATAGGTGCCCCCTAGCTGCAGCCATGAGCAGCAAATTTGGGGTTTCTGGACCCAAAGGGTCCCGAAATGACATTGGGGCCCCGCATCTCAGGGCCACTTGGTGCCAGGAACCCCAAATTGTGTGTGCAAACCCAGTGGAACTAGTCCTACAACATAGCCAAAGGGGTTCCTATCACCAAGTGGCCCCGAGATACGGGGGCCCAGAGCCGGACTGGGAATGAAAACCAGCCCTGGAAAAAATGTCATACCAGCCCCACAGCATTATTATACCAGCCCAACAGCATAACGTCATTATTTTCTTGTTCATAAAAGGGAAAACCATGCATTTTAACCACTACAATACCGGGCACTTAAACACCCTTCCTGCCCAGACCAATTTTCAGCTTTCAGCGCTCTCGCACTTTCAGTGACAATTGCGCGGTCATGAAATGCTGTAACCAAATGAATTTTTTATCATTTTGTTCGCACAAATAGAGCTTTAGTTTGGTGGTATTTATTCGCGACTCCGTTTTTTATTTTTTGCGATATAAGCGAAAACATAGCGGAAATTTTGAAAAAAAACAATATTTTCTCCTTTCTTTTTTAAAAGAAATCCAATAAAATCAAATTTTGTCATAAATTTAAGCCAAAATGTATTCTGCTACATGTTTTTTGTAAAAAAAATTCCGTTAAGTGTATAATAATTGGTTCGCGTGATCACGGACATATGTACGCAAATGATCATGTACAGATGTGTGCAGGTGATCACGGACATATGTGTGCAGATAATCATTGGCACATGTTATTTTACTGGGACATATGTGGGGGACATGTGTTTTTATTATTTGGGGACATGTGTGTTGTGGGGACATGTGTGGGGACATGTGTGTTTTACTGTGGGGTCACTACTGGTGATCAGTGAGTAAAAAAAACAGCTAATACTCACTGATCACCAGCCGGATGCAGCGATCCGCTCTCCTCTCCTCACCGACGACTTCCGTGTGAGGAGAGGAGGGCCGATTGCCTAGCAACCGGCTGTTTGTTTACATCACATGACAGCTGTCATTCGACACAGCTGTCATGTGATCAGGAGAGCCAATCACCGAGCCCTCCTGCTGATCCGAGATGCGCCGTGTCCGGGTGACACGGCCGCATCGGGATCGCGCCGCTGCGCGGGCACGCGCGCGCGATCCCTCTACTTCTGAAGGACGTTCCGGAACGTCCTATCAGAAGTAGACGGCTCCCACCCGGCCGTATATATACATTGACCGGGTGGGAAGTGGTTAAAGCACATTTGAAGAGTGCATTATATATAGATAAGACACATATAAAAGCACATAGGGCTTTATATATATAGCCGTGGGCTCTAATAGGCTTCCAAATTGGTAAACAGCGGGCGCACTGCTGTGCGTTCGCTGCTTACACAGTGCTGTATTAGGGAATCCAAATAAATCGCTTCCCTAACACTGACCTGCCTCTCAGCCAATCAGGTGCTGTGATTGGATGCCTATCGGGCGTCCAATCATAGCAGAAGTGGACGGGAGAAGACATTAAGGACTTGGAGGGAGCGTGGAGGAATGCGCTGACCCGAGACAGGTAAGTGACGGGGGGGGGGGACACTGGGAGCATTTGATGGGGCAAACTGGTGGCAATTGATGGGGCAAACAGGCGGCAATTGATGGTTACAGTGGCTGCGTTTGATGGCAGTGGCTGCGCTTGATGGCACAGTGGTTGCGTTTAATGGGCACAGTGGTGGCAATTTATGGGTACAGTGGCTGTGTTTGATGGTACAGCAGCTACGTTTGATGGACACAGTGGCTGTGTTTGATGGGCACAGTGGCTGTGTTTGATGGGCACAGTGGCTGCATTTGATGGGCACAGTGGCTGCGTTTAATAGGGCATAGTGGTGGCAATTTATGGGTACAGTGGCTGCGTTTGATGGGCACAGTGGCTGCGTTTGGGCACAGTGGCTGTGTTTAATGGGCACAGTGGTGGCAATTTATGGGCACAGTGGCTGCGTTTGATGGGCAAAGTGGCTGCGTTTGATGGGCACAGTGGCTGCGTTTAATGGGCACAGTGGTGGCAATTTATGGGTACAGTGGCTACATTTGATGGTACAGTGGCTGTGTTTGATGGGCACAGTGGTGGCAATTTATGTTTACAGTGGCTGCGATGGATGGCATAGTGGCTGTGATTGATGGACACAGTGGCAGCGTTTAATGGGCACAGTGGTGGCAATTTATGGGTACAGTGGCTGCATTTGATGGCACAGTGGTGGCAATTTATGGGTACCGTGGCTGCGTTTGGCACAGTGGCTGCGTTTGATGGGCACAGTGGCTGCATTTAATGGGCACAGTGGCTGCGTTTAATGGGCACAGTGGTGGCAATTTATGGTTACAGTGGCTGCTTTTGATGGCATAGTGGCTGCGATTGATGGACACAGTGGTGGCAATTTATGGGTATGGTGGCTGCGTTTGATGGCACAGTGGCTGTGTTTGATGGGCACAGTGGTGGCAATTTATAGGTACAGTGGCTGCATTTGATGTTACAGTGGCTGCGTTTGATGGGCACAGTGGTGGCAATTTATGGGTACAGTGGCTGCGTTTTATGGCACAGTGGCTGCGTTTGATGGGCACAATGGCTGCGTTTGATGGCACAGTGGCTGCGTTTGATGGGCACAGTGAATGCTTTTGATGGCACAGTGGCAGTGTTTAATGGGCACAGTGGTGGCAATTTATGGGTACAGTGGCTGCATTTGATGGCACAGTGGCTGCGTTTGAGGGCACAGTGGCTGCGTTTAATGGGCACAGTGGTGGCAATTTGAGGGCACAGTGGTTGCGTTTGAGGGCACAGTGGTGGCAATTTGAGGGCACAGTGGTGGCAATTTGAGGGCACAGTGGCTGCGTTTGATGGGCACAGTGGTGGCAATTTATGGGTACAGTGGCTGCATTTGATGGCACAGTGGCTGCGTTTGATGGGCACAATGGCTGCGTTTGATGGCACAGTGGCTGCGTTTGATGGGCACAGTGAATGCTTTTGATGGCACAGTGGCAGTGTTTAATGGGCACAGTGGTGGCAATTTATGGGTACAGTGGCTGCATTTGATGGCACAGTGGCTGCGTTTGAGGGCACAGTGGCTGCGTTTAATGGGCACAGTGGTGGCAATTTGAGGGCACAGTGGTTGCGTTTGAGGGCACAGTGGCTGCGTTTGAGGGCACAGTGGTGGCAATTTGAGGGCACAGTGGCTGCGTTTGATGTTACAGTGGCTGCGTTTGATGGGCACAGTGGTGGCAATTTATGGGTACAGTGGCTGCATTTGATGGCACAGTGGCTGCGTTTGATGGGCACAATGGCTGCGTTTGATGGCACAGTGGCTGCATTTGATGGCACAGTGGCTGCGTTTGGTGGGCACAGTGGCTGCGTTTGATGGTACAGTGGCAGCATTTGATGGGCACAGTGGCAGCGTTTGATAGGCACAGTGGTGGCAATTTATGGGCACAGTGGAATGCGTTTGAGGGCACAGTGGCTGCATTTGAGGACACAGTGGCTGCGTTTAATGGGCACAGTGGTGGCAATTTGAGGGCACAGTGGTTGCGTTTGAGGGCACAGTGGCTGCGTTTGAGGGCACAGTGGTGGCAATTTGAGGGCACAGTGGCTGCGTTTGATGTTACAGTGGCTGCGTTTGATGGCACAGTGGTGGCAATTTATGAGTACAGTGGCTGCATTTTATGGCACAGTGGCTGTGTTTGATGGGCACAATGGCTGCGTTTGATGGCACAGTGGCTGCGTTTGATGGCACAGTGGCAGCATTTGATGAGCACAGTGGCAGCGTTTTGATGGGCACAGTGGTGGCAATTCATGGGCACAGTGGCTCCATTTGAGGACACAGTGGCTGCGTTTAATGGGCACAGTGGTGGCAATTTGAGGGCACAGTGGTTGCGTTTGAGGGCACAGTGGCTGCGTTTGAGGGCACAGTGGTGGCAAATTGAGGGCACAGTGGCTGCGTTTGATGTTACAGTGGCTGCGTTTGATGGGCACAGTGGTGGCAATTTATGAGTACAGTGGCTGCATTTTATGGCACAGTGGCTGTGTTTGATGGGCACAATGGCTGCGTTTGATGGCACAGTGGCTGCATTTGATGGCACAGTGGCTGCGTTTGATGGCACAGTGGCAGCATTTGATGAGCACAGTGGCAGCGTTTGATGGGCACAGTGGTGGCAATTCATGGGCACAGTGGCTCCATTTGAGGGCACAGTGGCTGCGTTTAATGGGCACAGTGGTGGCAATTTGAGGGCACAGTGGTTGCGTTTGAGGGCACAGTGGCTGCGTTTGAGGGCACAGTGGTGGCAATTTGAGGGCACAGTGGCAGCGTTTGATGGCACAGTGGCAGCGTTTGATGGCACAGTGGCATGCGTTTGAGGGCACAGTGGCTGCCTTTGATGGGCACAGTGGCTGCGTTTGATGGGCACAGTGGCTGCGTTTCATGCGCACAGTGGTATGCGTTTGAGGGTACAGTGGCATGCGTTTGAGGGCACAGTGGCTGCGTTTGATGCGCACAGTGGTATGCGTTTGAGGGCACAGTGGCATGCGTTTGAGGGGCACAGTGGCATGCGTTTGAGGGGCACAGTGATGCAATTGATGTTTTATTTATTTATTTTCAGTTTGTGCCCCCCCCCCCTAAGAAACTGCAACGCTCTGCAAAAAAAATGCACTTTTTTTTGAGGGAGAGAGAGAGGGGGAGAGAGAGAGGGGGGGGGGGAGAGAGAGAGAGAGAGGGGGGAGAGAGAGAGAGAGAGACGGGGGGAGAGAGAGTGAGAGGGGGGAGAGAGAGAGAGAGTGAGAGGGGGGAGAGAGAGAGAGGGGGAGAGAGAGAGAGTGGGGGAGAGAGAGAGTGAGAGAGGGGGAGAGAGAGAGAGGGGGGGGAGTGAGTGAGAGGGGAGAGAGAGAGAGAGAGAGAGAGAGAGAGAGAGAGAGAGAGAGAGAGAGAGAGAGAGAGAGAGAGAGAGGGGGAGAGAGAGGGGAGAGGGGGGGGAGAGTGAGGGGGGAGAGAGAGAGGGGGAGAGAGTGAGAGGGGGAGAGAGAGAGAGTGGGGGAGAGAGAGAGTGAGAGGGGGGAGAGAGAGAGTGAGAGGGGGACGAGAGAGAGAGAGGGGGAGAGTGATAGAGGGAGAGAGTGAGAGGGGGGAGGAGAGAGGGGGGGGGAGAGTGAGAGGGGGAGAGAGATAGAGGTAGAGAGTGAGAGGGGGGAGAGATAGAGATGGGGGAAGAGAGAGAGGCACCTTAATTCTTCTGATCCTTGAGCGGCCGTCCACTTCTCCTCGTGCAGACTAGTGGGCAGGCCGAATGGAAGGAGAAATCAGCGGTGCCACCGTGCTTGGCGCCGCACGGGCCGAATGCATCTAGAAATCTTCTCATGCTCCTCCCCTTACTGAGGCAGACAGGCATATCAGAGGGGGGGAACCCGGGTTAGAAGAGGAAATACAGGCACGCGTGCCGCACACACAGGCTGCATTGCAAAGTGCGGCGGCCGCCGCTGCTGTTTTTTTGTGCTGTGCTGACACTGCCAGCCAAGCCCATAGATAAAAGCGGCCCCAGGGCACTGAGAGCAGACGGCCTACCGGGAAATTTCCCGCTATCCCGGTAGGCCAGTCCGGCACTGGGGCCTCAAAGTCGGGTCGGAAAATGTCATTTCCTGCAGCAGAAAAATGCTTGACTCGAGTAGAAGCAGTGGGAGGCATTTTCAGCACAAAAAAATGTCCAAGCAGTACTGATAGCTTCCGGGGGGGGCGTCCCCTTCTTCAAGGTCCAAGCAGTACAGATAGCTTCCGGGGGGCATCCCCTTCTTCAAGGCCCAAGCAGTACTGATAGCTTCCGGGGGGCGTCCCCTTCTTCAAGGCCCAAGCAGTACTGATAGCTTCCGGGGGGTGTCCCCTTCTTCAAGGTCCAAGCAGTACTGATAGCTTCCGGGGGGGGCATCCCCTTCTTCAAGGTCCAAGCAGTACTGATAGCTTCCGGGGGGTGTCCCCTTCTTCAAGGTCCGAGCAGTACTGATAGCTTCCAGGGGGGGTGTCCCCTTCTTCAAGGTCCAAGCAGTACTGATAGCTTCCGGGGGGTGTCCCCTTCTTCAAGGTCCAAGCAGTACTGATAGCTTCCGGGGGGGCGTCCCCTTCTTCAAGGTCCAAGCTGTACTGATAGCTTCCGGGGGGGGCGTCCCCTTCTTCAAGGTCCAAGCAGTACTGATAGCTTCCGGGGGGGCGTCCCCTTCTTCAAGGTCCAAGCAGTACTGATAGCTTCCGGGGGGGCGTCCCCTTCTTCAAGGTCCGAGCAGTACTGATAGCTTCCGGGGGGTGTCCCCTTCTTCAAGGTCCAAGCAGTACTGATAGCTTCCGGGGGGTGTCCCCTTCTTCACGGTCCAAGCAGTACTGATAGCTTCCGGGGGGCGTCCCCTTCTTCAAGGTCCAAGCAGTACTGATAGCTTCCGGGGGGGCGTCCCCTTCTTCAAGGTCCAAGCAGTACTGATAGCTTCCGGGGGGCGTCCCCTTCTTCAAGGTCCAAGCAGTACTGATAGCTTCCGGGGGGGCGTCCCCTTCTTCAAGGTCCAAGCAGTACTGATAGCTTCCGGGGGGCGTCCCCTTCTTCAAGGTCCAAGCAGTACTGATAGCTTCCGGGGGGGCGTCCCCTTCTTCAAGGTCCAAGCAGTACTGATAGCTTCCGGGGAGGCGTCCCCTTCTTCAAGGTCCAAGCAGTACTCACAAAAGTTTTAGAAGAAGGTAAAATGTTAAAACAAAACATTTAAATCTCAATAAAAACTTTTACAACAAAAAAAAACAAAAACAAAACAAACAAACAAAAAAAAATCTCTGAGGGAAAGGAAAAAGAAAAACAAACACATACAAATGAATAGTAAGGTAATGGTAATAAAGCTATCAGCAAGTGAGATAAGACAGAGGAAGAGCTATAGACTGGAGGGGGGGGGGGGGGGGGTGATAGTCACAGAGGGGGTCATAAAACTCTAGTATAGTGGGTGAGGAAGCCAATATCTAAATTCAGACCATTGTTTTTTGTGTCAAAAAGAAGTATCATTTGTAGCGGCCATAACCCCTGGGGGGCGACCTTGAATTTTCTGGGCTTACCAATTACCTCCTCCTTGTAGCTCGTCGTTCGTTGTCTAGGGGTTCCCAGGGTTCGTACCCAGTAACTTCAGAAGCTGACACTCGAATGTCCTTTTGAGGATTTTTACTTTGCAGGGGTAACATCCAACGATAACACAGTCTCTCCAGGTGGGAATAGAGGGTACGGGGGATAAAACTCAGGCACTTTGAACTGCTGACATCCACTGAATGTCTCTTAGTTAGCCCAGAGAGTAGCCACTCGCAACTGGGCGCTTCACTGCTGGATAAACCTCTAGCCAAAGATTTAGCAGCCAACATGTGATCCGGAAACTTTGCAAAGTCTCTGCCACAGACTAGATTGTAACTGAAGATAAATAGGAACCTTCCCCACAGTACCCGGATCTCTCAGCCTTCTTGGCGATACTGTGGGAAGTGTGGATTCTTTAGTGTCCATACAACTCAGCTCCCAGGTAGTGTGACCACGTGTCCCGGATTGCCCGGGATTGTCCCTTAATTACGATTTTGGTCCCATGTCCCGGGCACCTTCATTCCGGGACAATGCAGTGTCCCTGAATGGCAGTTTGGAAATGTGGTCACCCTACTCCCAGGCTCTTACCGAGCAGCCAGCTTCTTGGCCCTCCTCCGAAGAGTCCTCCCCTGGTCGCTTGTACGAGTTGCCGTGTCCCTCCAATACTGAGAGGACACCGGGACACCTCCGAATCCTCCTTCAGTTACTGGGCCTCGAACTAGCCAGTTCCAAGACTCGGGAGCGGATGGATCCCCACCCCAGACCATGAGGGCCTCTGGGGCTGGTCAGGGTGACCAGGCTTACGGGGGCAGCAGACACTCCTGGGCCCGGGACCCCTCACGGAGTTGGTCCGGACCGGAACCAGGAATCAAACAGCAGGCCGAACCCTGAACACGTGACTTCAGCATCTTAAATACCCCTTCCCAGACTACACAGCGGGGCCAGACGCGCCCACTGATTGGCCCCCGAGAAAGATTGGTACCTAACACGTCCAACCAGGCCTGGTTCTCAGCCTGTCACAGGTGCCTCACTGCATATATGACCAGGCAGAACCTAAGTACAGCCCAGCCAGACTGACGCCAAAGTAAAAGACCTGTACAATTAACCCCCAGAACTCCGTTACAGTTCTGGAAAACTAGATTTACATATATAGCGCACACTTTAGAAAAAGTGTCGGCACTACACATTCTTAGCTCAAACGTTTTCCTTTCCTGGAGAGTTCTGAAATTCCCTTTAACCGCTTCCCGACCGGCGCACGACGATGTACGTCGGCAGAATGGCACGGACAGGCATAAGGGCGTATATATAAGTCCCTTTTTAAATGCCGCCGTGCCATTGGGAGCGCGCCGGTCGGGACCCCCGTGAGACCCGTCGCGGGTTCCGCGGACTCGATCGCTGCGGGGACACCCGCGATCGTCTCATGGGAAGGCTGAACGGGGAGATGCGGAAATAAACAGCATCTCCCCGTTCTGCCTATCAACTAGTGACGCCGATCTCTGCTCCCTGTGATTGGAGCAGAGATCAGCATTCACTAGCTGACAGCCACGCCCCCCCCCCCCCACAGTAAGAAACACACCCCTAGGCACACTTAACCCCTACACTGCCACCTAGTGGTTAACCCCTTCACTGCCACTGTCATTTATACAGGAATCAATGCATTTAAATAGCATTGATTTCTGTATAAATGACAATGGTCCCAAAAATGTGTCCGCCATAATGTCGCAGTCACAATAAAAATCGCTGATCGCCGCCATTACTAATAAAAAAAATAATTATTAATAAAAATGCTATAAAAACTATCCCCTATGTTGTAAACGCTATAACTTCTGCGCAAACCAATCAATAATCGCTTATTGCGATTTTTTTACCAAAAATATGTAGAAGAATACGTATCGGCCTAAACTGAGGGAAAAAATGTTTTTTTATATATTTTTGGGGGATATTTATTATAGCAAAAAATAAAAAAAGAATGCGTTTTTTTTTTTCAAAATTGTCGCTCTTTTTTGTTTATAGCGCAAAAAATAAAAACCGCAGGGGCGATCAAATACCACCAAAAGAAAGCTCTATTTGTGGGAAAAAAAGGACGTCAATTTTGTTTGGGAGCCACGTCGCACGACCGCGCAATTGTCAGTTAAAGCGACGCAGTGCCGAATCGCAAAAAAGGGGCCTGGTCCTTTGGCTGCCAATTGGTCCGGGGCTGAAAGTGGTTAAGAACTAAAACATTGCAGTCTTCTACAGTGTGGTCCGGTTGTGAGAAATGATGTCCCACAAGTGTGCAGAAACCGTCTTCCTTGTGTTCCTTGTTGGCACGTCTGTGCAAATTCATCCTCACTTGTAACTTCTGTCCGGTTTCACCAACATAAGATCCTTTGCTACACCTGTTGCATTGGATGAGGTCCACCACATTACTGGAGGTACAGCTGTCCGATCCCGTGATATGGAAGGTCCCATTTGTGTGTGTGACACTTTTGGATAGGTTGATCTGGTGGCACAGTTTGCAGCGTTTCTTATTGCGTGGTTTGCTTCCATTATTTGTGACTTTATAATCAGTGAAGTTTCCTGATGATCAGTTTTTGTCTGAGGTTGGGTGGTTGTCTGAAAGCCAATAATGGGGGTGGGTGGAATATTTTTTCATCCTCTGTTATTATTAGACATGTGCAATTCGTTTCGTTTTTTTTTCGTTTTTTCGTTTTTTTTCGTTATTTTCGTTCGTTCGTTTTCGTACGAATGAACGAATCGTTCGAATCGTACGAATCCGATTAACGAATCATTCGAATCGAACGAATCCGAAAAACAACGAAAATCCGAAAATAACAAATTAGAAACAACGAATGTACTAATGAAGAAAATCCGAAAAACGAAAACGAACGAAAAAATTCGTACATTCGTAACTTTTTTTGTTGTTGAATTGGTAATTTTCCATGTCCCTTACAATGGCGCTGCTAAACGTGCTTCGAAAGGATAGAACAAAAAAATTTGTACATTCGTAACTTTTTTTTCGATTCGTAACTTTTTTTTTTCAATTCGTAACTTTTTTTTTTTTTTTTTTTCGATTTGTAATTTTCCCTGTCTCTATTGAACCAAAAAATTCGTACATTCGGAACTTTTTTTTTTTTCGATTCGTAACTTTTTTTTTTTTTTTCTTAACTTTTTTTTTGCGATTCGTAAATTTTTTTTTCGATTCGTAACTTTTTTTTTTTCAATTCGTAACTTTTTTTTTTTTTTTTTTTTCGATTTGTAATTTTCCGTGTCTCTATTGAACCAAAAAATTCGTACATTCGGAACTTTTTTTTCGATTCGTAACTTTTTTTTTTTCGATTCGTAACTTTTTTTTCAATTCGTAACTTTTTTTTTTTTTTTTTTTTTTTCCGATTTGTAATTTTCTGTGTCTCTATTGAACCAAAAAAATTCGTACATTCGTAACTTTTTTTTGATTCGTAACTTTTTTTTTTCGATTCGTAACTTTTTTTTAAATTCGTACCTTTTTTTTTTTTTTTTCAATTTGTAATTTTCTGTGTCTCTATTGAACCAAAAAATTCATACATTCGTAACTTTTTTTTCGATTCGTAACTTTTTTTTTCGATTCGTAACTTTTTTTTTCGATTCGTAAATTTTTTTTCGATTAGTAACTTTTTTTTTTTCTTTTTTTTGTAACTTTTTTTTTTTTTCGATTTGTAACTTTTTTTTTTCGATTCGTAACTTTTTTTTTTCGATTCGTAACTTTTTTTTCGATTCGTAACTTTTTTTTCAATTCGGCCTTTTTTTTTTTTTTTTTTCGATTTGTAATTTTCTGTGTCTCTATTGAACCAAAAAATTCGTACATTCGTAACTTTTTTTTCCATTCGTAACTTTTTTTTTCCATTCGTAACTTTTTTTTCAATTCGTAACTTTTTTTTTTTTTTTTTTTTTTCGATTTGTAATTTTCTGTGTCTCTATTGAACCAAAAAATTCGTACATTCGTAACTTTTTTTTCGATTCGTAACTTTTTTTTCGATTCGTAACTTTTATTTTTCGATTCGTAACTTTTTTTTCAAATTCGTAACTTTTTTTTTTTTTTTTTTTTTTTTTCCGATTTGTAATTTTCTGTGTCTCTATTGAACCAAAAAAATTCGTACATTCGTAACTTTTTTTTTTTTTTTTCGATTCGTAACTTTTTTTTTCAATTCGTAACTTTTTTTTTTTTTTTTTTTTTTTTTTTTTTTTTTTTTTTTTTTTTTTTTTTTTTTTTTTTTTTTTATTTTTTTTTTTTTTTTTTTCCGATTTGTAATTTTCTGTGTCTCTATTGAACCAAAAAATTCGTACATTCGTAACTTTTTTTTTGATTCGTAACTTTTTTTTTCCGATTCGTAACTTTTTTTTAAATTCGTAACTTTTTTATTTATTTTTTTTTTTTTTTTCAATTTGTAATTTTCTGTGTCTCTATTGAACCAAAAAATTCATACATTCGTAACTTTTTTTTCGATTCGTAACTTTTTTTTTCGATTCGTAACTTTTTTTTTTTTCGATTCGTAACTTTTTTTTTCGATTCGTAAATTATTAAAATGTAATAATAGCATACACATTACATCAAATTATGAATTATGCTCCGATTACGAATCTACGAATGTTACGAATGTATGAATAAATACGAATGTGTCCGAGAATTAAACTAACGAAAAAACGAATCAACGAAAAAATAACTCTTACGAATGTAAGAATCGTTACGAATCCGAACAACGACGACTTACGAATGTACGAATCATTACAAATCGACGGAAACGAAAAAAACGAAACGAAAAAAAACCAATTTTTTTCGGAAACGAAAAAAACGAAACGAAAATAAACGAATTTTTTTGTTGTGCACATGTCTAGTTATTATAGGTTGTAAATCTTTGATTATCTTTTTGATCCCTTCTAGTGTTGGGTTGTATGTGGTGACTAGAGGTACTCAGTAGTTGTAGCAAAGGATCTTAAGTTGGTGAAACAGATCAGAAGTAACGAGTGAGGATGAATTTGCACAGACGTACCAACAAGGAACGTAAAGAAGACGGTTTCTGCACACCTGTGGGACATCATTTCTCACAACCGGACCACACTGCAGAAGACTTCAATGTTTTAGTTCTTAACCACTCTGGCGTTATGATTGTTTCAGATTTTTGATGCTGCAATTATTTTGCATGGAAATTTGGCGTTTTATATTGTAGGCCTGTAATTCTTAGAGACCTTTCACACCGCGCCGCCTAGGGCGTTAGTATTAAAGCGGCGCTATTTTTAGCGCCACTTTACCGTCGTTTTAGCAGCGCTATTTGGCCGCTAGCGGATCGGTTTTAACCCCCCCGCTAGCCGCTGAAAGGGGGTTAAATCCACCCACAAAGTGCCGCCGGAGCAGCGTTTTGCCCATGGTAGCGCTGTGATGCCCCATTAATTTCAGTGGGGAGGAGCGGTGGAGGAGCAGTGGAGGAGCGGTGAGTTCACCGCTCCCAAGAAGCTGCTGGCAGGACTTTTTTCTGACGCCCTGCCAGCGCACCGCTCCAGTGTGAAAGCCCGAGGGTTGAGAGTGAATGGAGCAGCTGTTTTAGGGCGTTTTGCAGGCGCTATTTTTAACGCTATAGCGCCTGCAAAAATCCCTCAGTGTGAAAGAGGTCTTAGGAATAACTCACTTACAGCGGAGGTTCACACAAAAATTGAACCTCCACTTTTCGGAACCCTCCCCCTCCCCCTCCGGTGTCACATTTGGCACCTTTCAGGGGGAGGGGGGGTGCAGATACCTGTCTAAAACAGAGTCTATGCCTCTTCCCCTCCCGCCGCGCTGTCTGCTGGGACACACAGCAGGTCCCAGAGACAGCGGGGACCATTCGGATTGCGCATGCGCAGTAGGGAACTGGGAAGTGAAGCCGCAAGGCTTCATTTCCTGATTCGCTTACCGAAGATGGCGGCGGCAGCAGCCGAGGACCGAGGGACGGTTCCGCCTCGGGTGCCGACATCGCAGGCGCCCTGGGACAGGTAAGTGTCCTTATTTTTTTTAAAAACACCAAACAAGAGTCTAGTAGACATCCCGGGTATGATAAAGTTTGAAACACAAAATCATAAATTATAATATAATATATAACTATAAATAATTATAACAAATAATAATATAATAATAATAAAAATTATTCAATAATGTAATCAAATCAAAAACACTGAAATTTGCTAAATTTGCTCAGTTGCAGAATGTCGTTACTTTCAGTGTTTGATGACGGATCTCCCCACAAATCACTATCTCTCAATTCTGCAAGTGATTCTAATTTATTATCGCTGTTTTCTAACTGGTCTAAAACCACTTTTGATGTAAAGGGACGGTTTTGGTTGCTATGGACAATCCCCAGTTTCCAGGCAGAGGAGAACAGTATATAATATAAAACTGCATGCAGGGCACTGGACAGACCACTAGGGACAAAAGGGATGTGAAATAAATTGATACAGTAGTGTAATCTGTAAGATTACAGTGTACTGTATATGTATTGTGTGTATTACTTTTTGAATTTGGCGCCGCTCTCCGTCCCCGTGCGTCACAACGCTCGCAGGGAACAGAGCTCGGCTCGGTGATCGATCAAGCGGAGAACGAGCCATTCACACAGCGGGGAGGACATCGCAGGATCCTGGGGACAAGGTAAGTACGCTGTACATGGATTCTGCAATGCGATCCCGAGTGTGGCTCGGGGTTACCGCTTTTGGTGCTGAATATCCACCCCCGAGCCACACTCGGGAATACCGCCAGGGGGGTTAAAGGGAATTTCATAACTATCCAGGAAAGGAAAACGTTTGATCTAATGCCTCGTACACACGAGCGGACTTTCCCGTGGGAATGTCTGCCAGACTGAAGTCCTCCGGACAATCCGCCCGTGTGTGTGGAGGATGCTGGGACTGTGACATCACAGGGGGGCGGGGTCACCATGTGACATGAGCATGTGACCCTGCCCCCTTGTCCCTATATAAGTCACAACAAAGCGTGGCTCTGCCATTCCGGCCAGAGAGAGCGACGAGTCAACATCGGAAGGAGAAGAAGAAGAAGAAGAAGAAGAAGAGGAAGAAGAAGAAGAAGGCGGCGACGGCGCAGAAAGCGACGACAGCGGCAAGAACAGAAGAGACCCCGGAAGACCCCCGAAGGCGGATCGAGACCCCCAGACGATGGCGACGACGAAGAAGGTAGCTGGGCTCCTCCGCTCGGTAAAAGAGCTAGGTAAATAGCGGAGGAGTCCGGCGAGAAGACCCCCCAAGATGGAAGAAGACCCCCCGGAGCAGTGCAATAAAATACTTTTTAAAAATTGTGTTTTTACCCCATACTCATTCACATAGGGTGGGGGGCTGGGATCTGGGGGCCCCCTTATTAAAGGGGGCTCCCGGATTCCGATAAGCCCCCCGCCCGCAGACCCCGACAACCAACGGCCAGGGTTGTCGGGAAGAGGCCCTTGTCCTCATCAACATGGGGACAAGGTGCTTTGGGGTGGGGGGGCCGCATGGCCCCCCTTTCCCCAGGGCACCCCCCATGTTGAGGGCACGTGGCCTGGTACGGCTCAGGAGGGGGGGCGCTCGTCCCCACCCCTTTCCTGGCCGGCCGGGCTGCGTGCTCGGATAAGGGTCTGAGATGGATTTGGGGGGGACCCCCACGCCGTTTTTTCGGCGTGGGGATTCCCATTAAATCCATGCCAGGTGACGGGGCTAGCGCGGCGGCATTCACTGCCTTCGCTAGCCCCGTCTACCTCCGTGTGTGGGCAAGTTCGTTCATTTTCAAAAGTCCCGCTGACTTTTTCCCGCGGATTTTTCCGCCGGAGAAGTCCGGGCGTGTGTGGGCAAGTCAACAGCTCAGAAAGTCCGGCGAAGCCCCGCTGGACTAGGTCCGGCGGACAAAGTCCGAGCGTGTGTACGGGGCATAAGAATGATATTTCTTTTTGACACAAAAGGCCTAAATTTAGATATTGGTTTCCTCACCCATTATACTAGAGTTTTATGACCCCCTCTGTGACTATCACCCCCCCCCCCCCCCCCCCCTCCAGTCTATAGCTCTTCCTCTGTCTTATCTCACTTGCTGATAGTTATATTACCATTACCTTACTATTCATTTGTATGTGTTTGTTTTTCTTTTTCCTTTCCCTCAGAATTTTTTTCTTTTTATTTGTTTTTTGTTTTTTTTTTTTTTTTTTCTTTTTATTTGTTTTTTGTTTTGTTTCAACATTTTACCTTCTGCTAAAACTTTTGTGAATCAGTACTGCTTGGACCTTGAAGAAGGGGACACCCCCCCCCCCCCCCCCGGAAGCTCCTCCATGAGAAATGATTTGTTAGTGCAAATAAAAAAAGGATCACGGACAGTACTGAGTTTTCTCTGTCACAATTGCACTAATACGGCTACAATCACTTCAAGTATTTCTTTTGGGATAAAGGTTTTACATGCATAAATAAAAGCTGCCGGTGGTAAATGGTTTGTCTCATCCCTCTAAATGATATATCTGCAGGAGAGCTTGTTCTCTTGGGGAGAAAAAACAACAACAGACTTTCTGGCTGGATCACCAGATGAAAATGGAAGAAAGAAAGCCTAAAAAATAAAAACAATGCAACTGCCACATCTAAAGCCCCATACACACGCGCGGATTATCCGAGGACCAGGTCCGTCGGATCATGTCCGTCATACTTTGTCTGATGTTGGTTTTGCGTACACACGGTCGGACAAAGTTGTCGGAAAATCCGATCATTCTGAACGTGGTGACGTTTGTTGCCTACGACGGGACTACGTAGAGGCTAGTAGCCAATAGCTTTGGTCTTGTAATGTGATCTGAGCATGCGTAGCACTTTGTCCGGTCGGACAACCATACACACGATCGGATTTGGTGTGATCGGACCGTGTTGTCGGCAAATCTATCCAGCAGGAGATAAGACTTTGTCCGTCGGACAATCCGACGTACACTGTCCGATGGTGCATACACACGGTCTGATTTTTCAACAACATTGTCCGATCGGACAGAATCCATGCAAAAATCCGACCGTGTGTATGGGGCTTAAGAATGTGTAAGCTGCATTATAATAAATGTTTGCTTAGAAGTTTAATACCGCTTTAAACCCACTGCATTTTTAGTTTAACACATTGAACGCAATAAAATAAACATTCCCCTGTAATCTATGTGTTATAATCCTTCCCCCGGCACTTGTTGTCTTCAACTCTCAGTGCTGCTGGCTCCTGCACTCTCAGGGTTTCTGGTTCCTGCACTCTCAGTGCTGCCGGCTCCTGCACTCTCAGGGTTTCTGGTTTCTGCACTCTCAGTGCTGCCGGCTTTTGCACTCTCAGTGTTGCTGGGTCCTGCACTCTCAGTGCTTCCGGCCCCTGCACTCTCAGTGCGTTTCCGGCCCCTGCACTCTCAGTGCTGCCGAGTCCTGCACTCTCAGTGTTTCTGGCTCTTGCACTCTCAGTGCTGCCGAGTCCTGCACTCTCAGTGTTTCTGGCTCTTGCACTCTCAGTGCTGCAGGCTCCTGCACTCTCAATGCTGCTGGCTCCTGCACTCTCAGTGTTGCTGGCTCCTGCACTCTCAGTGCTTCCGGCTCCTGCACTCTCGCTGTTGCCAGCTCCTGCACTCTCTGTGCTGCTGGCTTCTGCACTCTCAGTGTTGCAGAGTCCTGTACTATCACTACTGCTGGCTCCTGCACTCTCAGTGCTTCCGGCTCCTGCTCTGTCAAAAAACGGAGGCGGAGGTGTTGCATTTGTTTTCTTTTTTGGCTCATCGGCGGCGTGATAGAAGATAAATGGACATCGCTGGACATTTTTAATTTTTTTTTATCTTTTAATAAAGGACTTGTCCCAAGCTGTCTCTTGTCTTTTTTACAATTTTTTACACTTTTTTTGTGAAATGGTAGGGGTACAATGTACCCCGTTACCAATTCACACAGGGGGGGGCCGGGATCTGGGGGTCCCTTTGTTAAAGGGGGCTTCCAGATTCTGATAAGCCACCCACCCGCATACCCCCACAACCACCGGCAAGGGTTGTGGGGGATGAGGCCCTTGTCCCCATCAACATGGTCAGACCCCAAAGCACACTCCCCATGTTGAGGGCATGTGGCCTGGAACAGTTCAGGAGAGGGGGCACTCTCTCCTCCTCCCTTCTTTTCCTGTGGCCTGCCAGGTTGTGTGCTCAGATAAGGGTCTGGTATCGATATTGGGAAGGACCCCTACGCCATTTTTTTTTTTTTGGTGCAGGGTTCCCCTTAATTTCCATACCAGACCTGAAGGGCCTGGTATGGATTTTGGGGGCCCCCATGCAATTTTAGAAAAAAAATTGGTTTGGGGTTCCCCTTAATATTCATACCAGATATATAGAGTCTGGCAATGGACTAGGGGGGATGGACCCATGCTGTTTTTTTTCAATGAGTTTTAGCTATATTGCCGAGACCCGACAATTCAATACAGCCGCGATCAGTTTTTAAATTACTTTTTTTTCTTTAGAAATGTCATTTTGCACTGTTCTAAACACGGGAAAACTGTGCCAGGCACAATATTTAAAGGAATATTTAATTTTTATTGTTTAACTTTAAGCATTAAAAAAAAATCACAGCTCCTGAAAAAACAGCAGTTTTTAAAACTTTTTTTTGTATTGATACATGTCCCCTGGGGCAGGACCCGGGCCCCCAAACACTTTTTATGACAATAACTTGCATATAAGCCTTTAAAATTAGCACTTTTGATTTTTCATGTTCGTGTCCCATAGACTTTAACGGTGTTCCTGTGTTCTGCCAAATTTTTTGCCTGTTTGGATGTTCTGGTGCGAACCAAACCGGGGGGGGGGGTGTGTTCGGCTCATCCTTACCTCCTTTCTCCTCTGCCCCAACACTGAACCCCCTGCTCATCTTTCCCACCACTGTAACCCCCTGTATGGGATGTATGGGATGTATGTGATGTATGGGATGTATAGGCTCTTTGGGATGTATGGGATGTATGTGATGTATGGGATGTAAGTGATATATGGGATGTATGAGTTGTATGGGATGTATAGGATCTATGGGATGTATGTGATGTATGGGATGTATGTGATGTATGTGATGTATGGGATGTATAGGATATATGTGATGCATTTGATGTATGTGATGTAAGGGATGTATGGGATGTAAGTGATGTATGCAGGGCCGGACTTACCATTGGGCTTGACTGGGCTCAAGCCCATGGGCCCCACCCGGCTCACAGTCATGCCCAGTTCCGCCCTATGATGGACATAACACAGGGACTGGGCGCGACTGTGAGCCAAGCCGAGTACACTCGGCTCCGCTCGGGACTAAGAGTGAACCCGAGAGCCGCCGAGGGGACCCGAGAGTTACACAGGACTCTGTTTCTCGGCGGCGCCATTTTTAAACTTCAAGACTGCAATGACAAGGCTGCAAATGACACTGGGGCAAGGCTGCAAATGAAAAGGCTACACTGACAAGGATGCAAATGACACTGACAAGGCTGCAAATGACACTGGGGCAAGGCTGCAAATGACAAGGCTACACCGACAAGGCTGCAATGACACTGGACAAGGCTGCAGATGGATGGGCAAGGCTGCAGATGTACACTGATAAGGCTGCATTGATGGGCATTTAAATGTAAATTTTTTCCTTAAACTTCCCTGCTAAAGGTTTTTTTCCTTAAAATTCCCTCCTAAACTTGGGGTGTGTGTTATACGCCGCCGTGTGTTATATGCTGATAAATACGGTAATGTATAGAAGGTAGGGCCCGAAAGCGACTCAAGCCCAGGGGCCCCCACCACATTAAGTCCTGCCCTGGATGTATGAGATGTATGTGATGTATGTGATGTATGTGATGTATTTGACATATGTGTTGTATGGGATGTATGTGATGTATGGGACATATGGGATGTATGGGACGTATGGGACGTATGTGACATATGGGATGTATGTGACATATGGGATGTATGTGACATATGGGATGTATGGGACGTATGGGATGTATGTGACGTATGGGACGTATGTGACATATGGGATGTATGGGATGTATGGGATTTATGTGATGTATGGGACGTATGGGACGTATGGGATGTATGGGACGTATGGGATGTATGTGACATATGTGACATATGGGATGTATGTGATGTATGTGATGTATAGGATGTCACATACAAGCATCTGGAATGGATGCGCAATGATGAGCTCAGGTCAGGGGTGTTTTCTGAAAGCAGTGGGCCTGTATGCAGGATCATAAGTTGTGCCCCCGCAGCTGTGAAAAAGTGCACCCCCTGCTGTGTGTCCTGGGCCCCCGCTTGCAGACACCCCCTGCTGTGTGCCCTGCGCCCCCGCTTGCAGACACCCCCTGCTGTGTGTCCCGGGCCCCCGCTTGCAGACACCCCCTGCTGTGTGTCCTGGGCCCCCGCTTGCAGACACCCCTTGCTGTGTGTCCCGGGCCCCCGCTTGCAGACACCCCTTGCTGTGTGTCCCGGGCCCCCGCTTGCAGACACCCCCTGCTGTGTGTCCCGGGCCCCCGCTTGCAGACACCCCTTGCTGTGTGTCCCGGGCCCCCGCTTGCATACACCCCCTGCTGTGTGTCCCGGGCCCCCGCTTGCAGACACCCCCTGCTGTGTGTCCTGGGCCCCCAAAAATTGGGCTAACTTTATTTTTAAATTTTTTTATTATTAAACTGTATTTTTTCCCCAAAAAATTGCGTTTGAAAGACCGCTGCGCAAATACTGCGTAACATAAATTATATTGCAAGGACCGCCATTTTATTCTCTTATGTTTGGGGGTTCTAAGAAATTTTCTAGCAAAAAAAAAAAAAAATACTAAAATACTAGTAATACTAAATAAACTTGTATACAAAAAGTTGCAGAAAAAGCGTGGCCAGCCAGCGGTCAATGAACAAAAAACAAACAAAACATTTTTTTTCCTGTCATGCACATCTTTTAAAAAAAAAACTTTAATCTCCGTATTGTAGAGATTCAATCGATGGAGCTCCTGTCTGCCAACATTTTTTGTAATGATTTGGGAGTCAGGGCACCCAATGAAGACAGGTCTCCCTCTTCTGCCCGCTTGGCTGGGCTGCAGGTTTCTCTTTCCTTTCCTCCTCTTTTTCTTTCTTATCTTAACGGTTTGTTTATTTTTGTAACTCCTTTTATTTGCTCTGCTTTTATGTTTTACTCTTCTCACCTCGGTGGAATTGTGAACCCTGACGAGATACTTTAGCGGAGGAATCTATTTTCAGTGGAATGTTTAGTTTTTTTTCCTATTTATCTTGCTCGATGTGTAATCTACTGAGTTTTATTTGCCAACCCTTCTCTGTAACTTTAACCACTTCAATACCCGGGGGGGGGGGGGGGGGCACGTAAACACCTTCCTGCCCAGACCAATTTTGAGCTTTCAGCGCTGTCGCACTTTGAATGACAATTGCGCGGTCATACAACACTGTACACAAACAGAATTTTTATCATTTTTTCCCACAAATAGAGTTTTCTTTTGGTGGTATTTCATCACCTCTGCGGTTTTTATTTTTTGCTAAACAAATAAAAAAAGGCAGACAATTTTGAAAAAAAATATGTTTTTTTTTGTTTCAGTTTCAAAACTGTGTAAATAAGTAACTTTTCTCCTTCACTGATGGGCACTGATAAGGCGGCACTGATGGGCACCGATGAGGTGGCACCAATGAAGTGGCACTCAGGTGGCACTGATGGGCGGCACGGGTGGCCACTGATAGGTGGCACAAATTGGCACTGATAGCTGGCACGGATTGGCATAGATAGGTGGCACAGATGGGCATGGATAGCCGGCACGGATGAGCATGGATGGGCACTGATAGGTGGCATGGATGGGCACTGATAGGTGGCACGGATGGGCACTGATAGGTGGCACGGATAGGCACTGATAGGTGGCACGGATAGGCACTGATTGGCATCCATCAGTACAAAACAATGCTGCCTATCAGTGGCAAACAATAATGCATGCCAATCAGTGATGCCCATTGTGGGCACTGATTGGCATCCATTGTGGGCACTGTGTGTCATCCCTGGTGGTCTAGGGTGGCATACCTTGTGCTGGGCATCCCTGGTGGTCTGGTGGCGTCCCTGGTGGTCCAGTGTGGGCATCCTCGGGGGGGGGGGGGGGCTGCGCTGATAATCGATCAGCACAGACCCCCCTGTCAGAGGAGCAGCCGGTCGGCTCTCCTCTACTCGTGTCTGACAGACACGAGTGAGGAAAAGCCGATCACCGGCTCTTCCTATTTACACTGTGATCAGCCGTGATTGGACACGGCTGATCACGTGGTAAAGAGTCTTCGTCTGAGACTCTTTACCAAGATCGTAGTTGCGGGGTGTCAGACTGACACCCCGCAACAACGATCGCCGTGATGCGCTCCCCCGGGGGCGCGCAGCGGCTCAAAATCCTGAGGACGTCATATAATGCCCGGTCAGGATTTTAAAACCACTTTGCCGCCGTCATTTGACAATAGGCGGGCGGCAAGTGGTTAAGCACGCCGTAGACGGTGTGAATTTCTTTCCTGAAACCATGGATTTCAGGAAATAAATTTGCACAATTCCCCCATCAACACAGACAGTGCTGGCAGGATAATCCCTCCTGCCGAGACATTGTCTGCCCTCCCGGCCGTACTGCGCAGGCGCAGCACTTGCGCAGTACGGAGGACAAGGAGATTCGGAAAATCTCCGAAGATGAACGGCGCCTGCGCCTGCGCCTGCGCCGTGAGTCCAGGTACAAGCCCCACCATCCAAGTGGACATAGAGCTGCACATAGTTAGAGGGCCCCTCGCGGCCTCGCTTCCCTCGCCACGCTTCCGGGGGCACGGCCTCGCTTTGCTCGCCACGCTTCGGGGCATGGCCTCGCTTTGCTCGCCACGCTTCGGGGCACGGCCTCGCTTCGCTCGGCTCTTTTTTATTCTAGCTCTATGTCCACTTGGATGGTGGGGCTTGAACCTGGACTCATGGTGCAGGCGCCGCTCATCTTCGGAGATTTTCTGAATCTGACTGTCATCCGTACTGCGCATGCGCAGTACACAGCGGACAGTATCCGACGGGGGACACTATCCGACAGGACACCGGGAGAAGACAGTGATTATTGCTAGCAGACCAATTAGCTCGGCATTGGGCATCTTTGGCATTCCCAGACATTCCTGCTGCAGCTCCGCGGCCTTTAACCTCCCTGGCGGTATTCCGGAGCCTGCCTCGGGGTGGAATTTCAGTACCATTAGCGGTAACCCCCGAGCCAGACTCGGGATCGCATTGCAGGATACAGGGGGAGAGTTACTTACCTTGTGCCCTGGATCCGCTGTGTGAGCGAGCCGTCTCCTCGCTCGATTCACACAGTGCCCAAGTGCCGCTCAGCTCTGTTCCTTGCGACGCACGGGAGCGGAGATCGGCGCCAAATTCTAAAAAGTGAAAACACAGTACAAATACAGTATACTGCAATGTAGCGCCGACACTTTTCTAAAGTGTGCGCTATTCTGTAAATTTTGTTTTTTCCAGAACTGTAACGGAGTTCTGGGGGTTAATTGTTCTGGGTTTTTACTTTGGCATCAGTCTGGCTGGGCTGTACTGGAGTTCTGACTGGTCATAGGTGAGGTGAGGCACCTGTGACAGGCTGAGAACGCAGTCTGGTTGGACCCATTGGGTACCAATCTTTCTCTGAGCCAATCAGTGGGCGCGTCTGGCCCCGCTGCGTAGTCTGGGAAGGGGTATTTAAGGTGCTGAAGTCACGTGTTCGGGATTCGGCTTGCTCTTTGACTTCTGGTTTGGGTCCGGACCAACCCCGTTAAGGATTTCGGGCCCAGGAGTGTCTGCTGCCCCTCTAAGCATGGTCACCCTGACCAGCCCCACTAGGGGTCCCGGACCCAGGAGCAGGGGCGGACTGACCATTCGGGCACTCGGGCACTGCCCGAGGGCCCCATGCCACTAAGGGGCCCCATCAGGGTTGCCAGACTAAATAAAACCAGGGACAGTATGGAAAAATCTGTGTTTTTTAAAAAAAATCCCAAGATTATAGCTGCCCTGCTTCTCCAGTACCTTTTCAGTGTGTGTATGTGTATTCTGTGTGTGTATACTGTGTGTGTATATTGTGTGTCTGTGTGTGTATACTGTATGTGTGTATACTGTGTGTGTATATTCTGTGTCTGTGTGTGTATACTGTATGTGTGTATACTGTGTGGCCCCATTATCTATTGCCTGGGGGCCCCATAATCTCCTATTGCCTGGGGGGCCCATAATCTATTAATGCCCGGGGGTCCCATAATCTTCTCCTATTGCCCGGGGGCCCCATGAGTTGTCAGTCTGCCCCTGCCCAGGAGCGTCTGCTGCCCCCCTAAGCCTGGTCACCCTGACCAGTCCCAGAGGCCCTCATGATCTGGGGTGGGGATCCGTCCGTTCCCAAGCCTCAGAACTGGCTAGTCCGAGGCCCAGTAACTGAAGGAGGATTCAGAGGTGTCCCGGTGTCCTCTCGGGATTGGAGGGACACGGCAACTCGTACAAGCGACCAGGGGAGGACTCTTCGGACTAGGGCCATGAAGTTGGCTGCTCGGTAAGAGCCTGGGAGCTGAGATGTATGGACACTGGTGAATCCGCATTTCTTGCGGTATCGCCGAAACGGCTGAGAGATACATGTACCATAGGAAAAGTTCCTAACCCATCCTTCAGTTACAACATAGTCTGTGGCAGAGACTGTGATAATTCCGAATCACTTATTGGCTGCTAGATCTACAGACAAGGGTTTAATCAACAGTGAAGAGTCCAGTTGCGAGTGGCTACTCTCTGGGCTATCTAAAGAGACATTCATTTGATGTCGGCAGTTCTAAAGTACCTGAGCTTCATCACCCGTACCCTCTATTCCCAACTGAGAGACTGTGTTATGTTTAAATGTTTTTCTTTGCAAATAAAAATCCTCAAAAGGACTTTGAGTATCGGTCTCTGAAATTACTGGGTACTAACCCTGGGAACCCCTAGACAACGAACGACGAGCTACAAGGAGGAGGTAATCGGTAATCCCAGAAAATACATATCCGCCCCGCAGGGGTTATGGCGCTACAGTAATCTTACAGATTACAGTACTGCATAAAAACATAACACATCCTCTTTGTCCCTAGTGGTCTGTCCGGTGCCCTGCATGCACTTTTATATTATATATACATTTTTTTTTCTGCCTAGAATTTGGAGATTGTCCATAGCAACCAAAAAGTGTCCCTTTATGTCAAAAGTGGTTTTAGAGCAGCTAGAAGACAGCGATAATAAATTAGAATCACTTGCAGGATTGAGCGATAGCGATTTGTGGGGAAATTCGTCATCAAACGCTAAATCTAATGACAGCGACAATTCTGCAACTGAGCAAATTTCAGTGTTTTTGATTTGATTACATTATTGAATAATTTTTATTATTATTATATTATTATTTGTTATAATTATTTATAGTTATTTATTATATTGTAATTTACGATTTTGTGTTTTAAACTTTATCATACCCGGAATGTCTACTAGACTCTTGTTTGGACAGATTTAAGTGAGTTATTCCTAAGAATTACAGGCCTACAATATAAAACGCCAAATTTCCAATCAAAATAATTGTACCGCTTTCAGCACCTAAAATCAGAAATAATCATACTGCCAGGGAGGTTAAGGAGCGTTTTATATTGTTTGATATGTCATACATAGTGTAACGATCAGATTTGAGCCTTTGCCTTTTGCTTTTCATGACAATGTAGCTTGTTTCCCTGCGGCGCACACCTGCCCTAATCAGAAAAGGTAAAACACGCTGCTGGACATTTATCTTGCGCTTAATCAATGGGTTAAAGTGTCGGCTAGATTCAAGTAATCAATATTGTTTGATAAGTCTTACATAGTGAAGATCAGCCTTGAGCCTTTGCCATTTGCTTTTCATGATCATGCAGCTTAGTTCTCTGCAGTGCACACCTGCCCTAATCAGAAAAGGTAAAGCACACTGCTGGACATTTATCTTGTGCCTAATCAATAGGTTATTGCGTTGGCTAGATTCAAGTAATCAATACTGTTTGACAAGTCATACATAGCAATGATCAGCTTTGAGCCTTTGCCATTTGCTTCCCATGGCAATGCAGCTTAGCACTCTGCAGCGCACACCTGCCCTAATCAGAAAAGTTAAAATACACTGCTGGACATTTATCTTGTGCCTAATCAATAGGTTATTGTTTTTGCTAGATTCAAGTAATCAATACTGTTTGATAAGTCATTCATAACAATGATCATCTTTGAGCCTTTGCCATTTGCCTCCAATGACAATGCAGCTTAGTACTCTGCAGCGCACACCTGCCCTAATCGGAAAAGTTAAAGTACACTGCTGGACATTTATCTTGTGCCTAATCAATGGGTTAATGTGTCATCTAGATTTAATTCATAAATAATGCTTGATAAGTCATATATTATGTAACGATCAGCCTTGAGCCTTTGTCATTTGCTTTTCATGACAACGCAGCTTAGTTCTCTGCGGCGCACACCTGCCCTAATCAGAAAAGTTAAAATACACTGCTGGACATTTATCTTGTGCCTAATCAATAGGTTATTGTTTTTGCTAGATTCAAGTAATCAATACTGTTTGATAAGTCATTCATAACAATGATCATCTTTGAGCCTTTGCCATTTGCCTCCAATGACAATGCAGCTTAGTACTCTGCAGCGCACACCTGCCCTAATCAGAAAAGGTAAAATACACTGCTGGACATTTATCTTGTGCCTAATCAATGGGTTAAAGTGTCGGCTAGATTCAATTAATTATTATTGTTTGATAAGTCATACATAGTGCAACGATCAGCCTTGAGCCTCTTGAGCCTTTGCCATTTGCTTTTCATGACCATAAGTTCTCTGCGGTGCACACCTGCCCTAATCAGAAAAGGTAAAGTACACTGCTGGACATTTATCTTGTGCCTAATCATTGGGTTAATATGTCGGCTAAATTCAAATGATCAATATTGTTTGATAAGTCATACATACAGTAGTGTAACAATCAGCCTTGAGCCTTTGGCCCCTTTCACAGGGAGCCGATCCGTTTGACGGACTCCGCTTGCTCAGCGGGGATCGCTTTGTTGATCCCCGCTGAGCAGGCAGGTGACAGGTCTGTCTCCACTCACTGTGCTGAGATGGACCTGTCAGAGTGCCGCTCTCCTCTATGGGAAGATCAGATAAAAACAGACCGCCTGTCCGTTTTCAACCAATTCCATCCGATCCGCCAGACAGATGGTAAATAGGACCACCATCCATCTGGATTTGGTGGACAGGATCGGATCCGCCGCTCCAAAGGGGTGAATGGAGGGTTTGATCAGGTCCACCTGAGAAACTGACAGGCGGACCTGATTGGACAGCCCATGTGAAAGGGGCTTTTGCCATTTGCCTTTTCTGACAACGAAGCTTAGTTCTCTGCGGTGCACACCTGCCCTAATCAGAAAAGGTAAAGCACACTGCTGGACATTTACCCTGTTTCCCCGAAAATAAGACCTAGCGTGATTGTCGGTGTTGGCTGCAATATAAGCCCTACCCCCCAAATAAGCCCTAGTAAAAGTCCTTGTAGGTCTTGTTTTCAGGGTAGGGCTTATTTTCGGGGGAAACAGGGTAGGGCTTAATTGGTGGGTAGGGCTTATATTGCAGCCATTACCGACAATCACGCTAGGTCTTATTTTAGGGGAAACAGGGTATCTTGTGCCTAATCAATAGGTTATTGTGTTGGATAGATTCAAGTAATCAATATTGTTTGATAAGTCATACATAGCAATGATCAGCTTTGAGCCTTTGCTTCCCATGGCAATGCAGCTTAGCACTATGTGGCTCACACCTGTCCTAATCAGAAAAGTTAAAATATACTGCTGGACATTTATCTTGTGCCTAATCAATGGGCTAAAGTGTCAGCTAGATTCAAGTAATCATCATTGTTTGATAAGTCTTACATAGTGACGATCAGCCTTGAGCCTTTGCCATTTGCTTGCTATGGCAATGCAGCTTAGCACTCTACAGCGCACACCTCCCCTAATCAGAAAAGTTAAAACACACTGCTGGACATTTATCTTGTGCCTAATCAATGGGTTATTGTGTCGGCTGGATTCAAGTAATCAATATTGTTTGATAAGTTATAAATAGCAATGATCAGCTTTGAGCCTTTGCCATTTGCTTCCCATGGCAATGCAGCTTGGTTCTTTGCGGTGCACACCTGCCCTAATCAGAAAAGGTAAAGCGCACTGCTGGACATTTATCTTGTGCCTAATCAATGGGTTTATGTGTCGGCTGGATTCAAGTCTTAGGCAGGTCATAGCTTATGCAATTTTCTTTTCCTTCCACCATGGGTGAAAGGAAATAAAAGTGTCTATGCTTATCCTTCTCATTGGCCTGTTATCTCTACTGTGGTCAGTGCCTATCTGCTTGGAACATGAACTCTCTATGATCCATCAGCCTGCAGCTGATCTGACCATCAGTCTGCTGACTCTTCTACTGTTTGTTCTGGTCATCTCTGTGAGGACTCACATTGGCTTCTGCCTGTCATGCTGCGGTTCCACCACACTCTTTGACCTAAGTAAAAAAATAACAAGAATTCCACCTCCTGACCCTTGACCTTCCTGCTAAGCCAAGAAAGAATGAATGAGAAAAAAGGCTATACCATCGTAACCATTATTTTTTTTTAAAATCACTTCTCCTTGGAAGCAGAACTAGGCAAGGAACAGGGGCGGACTGACCATTCGGCCACTCGGGCACCGCCCGAGGGCCCCCGGGCCACTAGGGGGCCCCATCAGGGTTGCCAGCCTCAGTAAAACCAGGGACAGTATGTAAAAATCTGTGTTTTTGTTTTACATCTGTTTCTGAAATGTCCCTTACCGACATCCTTTTTGGTCTAAAAATCCCGAGATTATAGCTGCCCCACCTCTCCAGTACCTTCTCAGCCAATAGAAACATGTCTGTGTATACTGTGTGTACATGTATGTGTATACTGTGTGATTGTATACCGTGTGTGTGTGTATACTGTGTGGCCCATAATCTCTGATTGCCTGGGGGCCCCATAATCTCCTATTGCCCGGGGGCCCCATGAGTTGACAGTCCGCCCCTGGCAAGGAAGACGCATGGGGGGGGGGGGTCACCACTGTAATATGGACCTCTTAACCGCTTCCCGACCGGCTCATGCACATATACGTGTGCAGAATGGCAGGGGCAGGCAAAATCACGTACCTGTACGTGATCCTTTAAATGCCTGCCCGTGGGTCGCATGCGCGCCGCCAGCGGTGCGCTCGCGACCCGGTCAGGAGCTCCGTGACCCCGGCCGCGGGACCAGCGGACCCGATCGCCGCTGTTGTCCCACGATCGGGTCACAGAGCTGAAGAACGGGGAGAGGTCTGTGTAAACAAACCTCTCCCCGCGCTTCCTACTCTGCCTGTCATTGATTGGCTGTTCCCGGTCATCGGGAAAGCCGATCAATGACGTCAGACGTCAGCCCCGCCCCCTAATGTAAAAAAAACCACACAAGTCACAGCCCATAACCCCTCCCCTCCCCCTAGTGGTTAACCCTTCACTACAACTGTCATTTATACAGGAATCAGTGCATTTAAATAGCACTGATTGCTGTATAAATGACAATGGTCCCAAAAATGTGTCAAAAATGTCCGATGTGCCCGCAATAATGTCGCAGTCACAATAAAAATCGTTGATCGCCGCCATTACTAGTAAAAAAAAAACTATTAATAAAAATGCTATAAAAACTATCCCCTATTTGTAAACGCTATAACTTTTGCGCAAACCAATCAATAATCGCTAATTGCAATTTTTTTTACCAAAAATATGTAGAAGAATACGTATCGGCCTAAACTGAGGAAAAAAAAAAAATTTTATATATTTTTTGGGGGATATTTATTATAGCAAATACAAAAGATATTGCATTGTTTTCAAAATTGTCGCTCTATTTTTGTTTATAGCGCAAGAAATAAAAACCGCAGGGGCGATCAAATACCACCAAAAGAAAGCTCTATTTGTGGGGAAAAAAAGGACGCCAATTTTGTTTGGGAGCCACGTCGCACGACCGCGCTATTGTCAGTTAAAGCGACGCAGTGCCGAATCGCAAAAAGGGGCCTGGTCCTTTGGCTGCCAATTGGTCCGGGGGCTGAAGTGGTTAAAGACCTCCAGGCACAAGATTTATGCAGAGTTTTCACAGCGTCTATCAGATTGTGTTAGTATAAGATGAGTTATATACAGGAATCTTCAGCTCCATCCCATAAATTGTCCAGGGACAGGGGGAAACTCCAGACTATCCAAGATAATATTGTCTGCGACCAAGGACGCGCGTCCCATCAATTAAGAGTTATCATAAATCCTTGGAAGCTCTTGAAATGTGAAAGCTGAAAACAAATCATTTCTCGGAAAGTTGAGCTCATTTGGGGCACAATTTACTGCTCACCCAATCTCCAGATTAGAAGGCACTCCATTCCGCTCTCTTCTTCCCAAAAGTTTTTTTTCGAGATTTTTTTTAATTTGCACTTGTAGCGGTGACACCTTTTCAAGGTGTCCGCTAGGTGTAAATAAAGTTATTTTTTGTCTCTCAGAAGAGTAAAGGGCAGGGGCGGACTGACAACACATGGGGCCCCTGGGCAATAGGAGATTGTGGGGCCCCCAGGCAATCAGAGATTATGGGGCCACAGAGTATACACACACACACACAGTATACAATCACACAGTATACACACACACAGTATACAATCACACAGTATACACAGACCTGTTTCTATTGGCTGAGAAGGTACTGGAGAGGTGGGGCAGCTATAATCTCAGGATTTTTAGACCAAAAGGATGTCGGTAAGGGACATTTCAAAAACAGATGTAAAAAAAACACAGATTTTGACATACTGTCCCTGGTTTTACTGAGGCTGGCAACCTTGATGGGGCCCCCTAGTGGCCCAGTGCCCGAGTGGCCGAATGGTCAGTGCGCCCCTGGTAAAGGGGTTCTGAGAGCTAACTGGATAGGGAAGCTTTGGCATCAGTTTGGCTGGGCTGTGTTGGGGTTCTGCCTGATCATGTGTGCAGTGAGGTGCACATGACAGGCACAGAACCAGGCCTGGCTGGACGGTTTGGGTACCGGCATTCCCCGGAGCCAATCAGTGGGTGCGTCTGGCCCAGCTGAGGAGTCTGGGGAAGGGTACTTAAGATGCTGGAGTCACGTGTTCGGGGGTTCGTTAGGCCAGAGCTGCCTGTTCCTGAGTCTGGACCGGGGCAGCCCCGCGAGGGGTCCCGGTCAGGGGAATGTGTGCCGCCCAGCAACATGTTTGGTTTGACAGGCCCCACAGACCCGCTTGGTCTGGGGCAAGGATCCATCTGTTCCCGAGTCTCGGAACCGGCTGGTCCGAGGGGCAGTGACTGAGGGAGGATTCAAGGCGTCCGGGTGCGCTCTCAACTTGGAGGAGCACCGCAGCTCGTGTAAGCGCCCGGGGGAGGAGTCTTCGGAGGAGGGCCAACAAGCTGGCATCCCAAGAAGAGCCTGGTTGCTGGGTTGTCAAGACACTAGAGAATCCACCTTTCGCAATACTGCCAAGGAGACAGAGAACGTTCCAAGTACTGAGGAAAGGTTCCTGTTTTGTTCCTGAGTGCCACTTAGATTCAAGGTCAGAGACTTTGCGAGTTCTGGATTCAAGTGCTGACTGCCATAATCTCTGGCTAGAGATTTGTTCAGCTTGGAAGCGCCCAGCTGTGAGTGGCTACTCTCTGGGTTGGCAAATAGAGACTTTCGTATACTTAGCAGTTTAAGGTGCCTGAGTTTTCTTCACCCTTGCCCTCTGTTCCCACATGAGACTGTGTCTGTTGGATGTTACCCCTGCAAATAAAACCTTTCTAAAGGACTTTTATGGTGTCAGCGTGCAAAGTCGTTGGGTACTAACCCTGGGAACTCCTAGACCTGGAGGAACAAGCTGAGCGGAGGTAACCGGTAAGCCCAAAAGTCAAGGCCGCCCCATCGAGGGTTATGGCCGCTACACACTAAACAGTTAATTTTTCAGGACATGTTTTCGTGGTCAACAACCACCTTTCTCAACCTGTTGAACACAGAGGAACCCTTGTAATACGTTTCTGGTCTCTGGGAACCTCTGATAATAATTGTTGTATCTACAACCCATGATACATTAGTGTGAAGGTCAGTGGGACTAATGCTCCTTACACTTGTGGACATTGGGAAGAATTACCGTATTTATCGGCGTATAACACGCACCTTTTCCCCCTTAAAATCGGGGGAAAGTCGTGGGTGCGTGTTATACGCCGATACCCCCCAAAAAAAAAGAGCGGCGCCGAAAAATGGCGACTGCGGCCGAAAAAGGCCGAACCGCGGCCGAAGCCGACTGTTCAGCTGCGTTCGTAGTCCCGCCTCCCTGCGCTCGCTCCATAAACAGCAGGGAGGCGGGACTCCGAGCAGAGCCGAACAGTCGGCTCTGTCTTTTTCGGCAGTGGTTTGGCCTTTTTCGGCCGCGGTTCGGTCTTTTTCGGTGGCGCATGCGCGGTTTGTCTCGCGGCGGGAAATTTAAACGTGGGCAAGGCAAATGACGCTGGCAATGCTGCAAATCACACTGGGCAAACTACAAATGACGCTGGCAAGCTGCAAATGACGCTGGGCAAGGCTGCAAAAGACGCTGGGCAAGGCTGCAAAAGAAGCTGGGCAAGGCTGCAAAAGACGCTGGGCAAGGCTGCAAAAGAAGCTGGGCAAGGCTGCAAAAGACGCTGGGCAAGGCTGCAAAAGACGCTGGGCAAGGCTGCAAAAAGACGCTGGGCAAGGCTGCAAATGACGCTGGGCAAGGCTGCAAAAGACGCTGGGCAGGGCTGCAAATGACGCTGGGCAAGGCTGCAAATGACGCTGGGCAAGGCTGCAAATGACGCTGGGCAAGCTGCAAATGACGCTGGGCAAGCTGCAAATGACGCTGGGCAAGGCTGCAAATGACGCTGGGCAAGCTGCAAATGACGCTGGGCAAGCTGCAAATGACGCTGGGCAAGCTGCAAATGACGCTGGGCAAGCTGCAAATGACGCTTAAATGTAAGTTTTTTTTTTTTCCCTAAACTTCTCTCCTAAAACTTTTTTTCCTTAAAATTCCCTCCTAAACTTGGGGTGCGTGTTATACGCCGGTGCGTGTTATACGCCGATAAATACGGTAACTCCTTGCACATAGCTAAAAAGATCAACATTGAGGTGTCGTTGGGGTGGGGACTTGTATGAGAGGCAGAAATTGCTCAAGGAACCCCCTAGTAACCTCTGGAGGAACCCTGGTTGAGAAATCCTGGACTTCACGCTTCTTTTTGCTCCAAGTCCAAGCATTACTGATATAGGAATGTAGCACCCTGATGTTTAGGCAGGGATGTTGTTAAAGTGGAGGGCCACCCTGAAAAAAAAAAAACTTGATAAAAAATGTTAATAAAAATTTAAAATGAAAAAAAAAAAAAAAAATTTTTTTTTTTTGTACTTACCAGAAATGACTGTTGCTAGGCAGATCGTCTTAATCTGCCTCTTCCTGTTCCGCGGAGCTGTTCTGTCTTCTGCTCCTAGCGCCGTATTCTAGTGAACGGGGCGCGGTGTGTTATGGGAACTGTGTGTCCCACAACACATCGCGTTCCCCATTCACAAAGGGGCCGCGCGACGACTCGCGCATTGGCGCAGTAGGCCGCGCGACGACTTGCGCATGCGCAGTAGGAAACGGGCAGTGAAGCCGTAGTCTTTCGCTGCCCGTTTCCATTACTGAGGATGGCGGCGCTGGGACCGGAGCACCGAGGGACAGCTGCTGACTTTTGAAAAAAAATTTTTTTTTTAGCTGAAACACCCCTTTAAATTTAGTTGCCGGGCGGTAGTTGCCTTTGCCAATTGTTAGGAGGTCAAATGATTTCACATTAATTCTGGAATTTGCGGCACTTCTCTCTTCTGTCACTAGGTGGCCGGGTACCTGGTGACATTAGATACGACAAGGGCATTGCAAGGACAGATTAGGAATGGATGAGGTGTCTCAGCCAATGGGGTGGGATTTTCTTGGATCCCTTGGCCTGCTGGGAGAGCCACGACATGTATCAGAATACATTTGGCATAAATTTATGACGGAATTCGATTTTATTGGATTTCTTTTAAAACAAAAAGTAGAAATATTGTTTTCTTTTTTTTCAAAATGTTTGCTTTTTTTCGCTTGGATCGCAAAAAATAAAAAACCCAAGTGGTGAATATATACCACCAAAAGAAAGCTCTATTTGTGTGAACAAAATGATAAAAATTTCATCTGGGTACAGTGCAGCATGACCGCCCAATTGTCATTCAAAGTGCGAGAGCGCGGAAAGCTAAAAATTGGTCTGGGAAGGAAGGGGGTGAAAGTGCCAGGTATTGAAGGGGTTAATTTAAATAACAAGCATGTTATACTTACCTGCTCTGTTTTTATTGGGTCCACTGCTGGCGCTCCTAGCTCCTCCCCCCCAGCCAAGTGCTCCCAATAGCAAGCCTCTTGCTGTCAAGCCACGCTCCTGTGAATGGACATTGTCCATTCACACACATAGCGTGGCTTGACCCCGCCCCCTTTCTTATTGTCTCACTGGCTGTGATTGACAGCAGGAGGGGCCAGTGGCTCCACCCTGCTGTGTGAGCCAATGAGGAGAGAGAGACCTGGGAGAGCCGCTGCTCTCCTTCACTGATGAGCCTGATGAGGCTGCACTGATGGGCACTGATAGGCGCCACTGATGGGCACTGAAAGGCTGCACTGATGGGTACTTATGGGTGGTACTGATAGGTATCACTGATAGGCATCACTGATGGCACTGGCAGGCATTGCTGATGGGCACTGATTGGCATCATGTCTGGGCACTGACTGGCATCCCCGGTGGTCCAGGGTGGCATACCTGGTGACTATCCATGATCAGCATCCCTGGTGGTCCTGGCAGCATCCCTGGTGGTCCTGGCAGCATCCCTGGTGGTCCTGGGAGGGCATCTCTGGGGGGGCTGCGCTAATAAAAAATTGTCATGGGGTTCCCCCAAGGTCTGGTATGGATTTTCAGAAGAAACCCACCCAATAAAAAAAAAGTAACGGCATGGTGTTCCCCCCAGAATCCATACCAGACCCTTATGCGAGCAAGCAGGTGCCCCCCCCCCCACCCATCCTGGACCCATGGTGACATCACCGGATGGTCATGCCCTATGGCTCTATAAGAACTGGCAGACATCAGATATGATACAACGGTGGAAGCCAGCGTTGGAGGAGGACCGGGTCGGCAGCAGAGAAGACAGCACCAGAGGGAGAAGACTGGAGGAAGAACACATCACCGGAGGGAGAAGACCGGAGGAAGAACACATCACCGGAGGGAGAAGACCGGAGGAAGAACACATCACCAGAGGGAGAAGACCGGAGGAAGAACACATCACCAGAGGGAGAAGACCGGAGGAAGAACACATCACCAGAGGGAGAAGACCGGAGGAAGAACACATCACCAGAGGGAGGAGACAGCAGCGGAGGGAGAAGACTGGAGGAAGAACACATCACCAGGGGGAGAAGACTGGAGGAAGAACACATCACCAGAGGGAGAAGACCAGGGGAAGAACACATCACCGGAGGGAGAAGACCGGAGCAAGAACACATCACCGGAGGGAGAAGACCGGAGGAAGAACACATCACCGGAGGGAGAAGACCGCAACAGGGGGAGAAGACTGGAGGAAGAACACATCACCAGAGGGAGAAGACAGCAGCGGAGGAAGAACACATCACCAGTGGGAGAAGACCGCAACAGAGGGAGAAGACTGGAGGAAGAACACATCACCGGAGGGAGAAGACCGGAGGAAGAACACATCACCGGAGGGAGAAGACCACAACAGGGGGAGAAGACTGGAGGAAGAACACATCACCAGTGGGAGAAGACCGCAACAGGGGGAGAAGACTGGAGGAAGAACACATCACCAGAGGGAGGAGACAGCAGCGGAGGGAGAAGACTGGAGGAAGAACACATCACCGGAGGGAGAAGACCAGGGGAAGAACACATCACCAGGGGGAGACCGGAGCAAGAACACATCACCGGAGGGAGAAGACCGCAACAGGGGGAGAAGACTGGAGGAAGAACACATCACCAGAGGGAGAAGACAGCAGCGGAGGAAGAACACATCACCAGTGGGAGAAGACCGCAACAGAGGGAGAAGACTGGAGGAAGAACACATCACCGGAGGGAGAAGACCGGAGGAAGAACACATCACCGGAGGGAGAAGACCGGAGGAAGAACACATCACCGGAGGGAGAAGACCGGAGGAAGAACACATCACCGGAGGGAGAAGACCACAACAGGGGGAGAAGACTGGAGGAAGAACACATCACCAGAGGGAGAAGACAGCAGCGGAGGAAGAACACATCACCAGTGGGAGAAGACCGCAACAGAGGGAGAAGACTGGAGGAAGAACACATCACCAGAGGGAGAAGACCGGAGGAAGAACACATCACCAGAGGGAGAAGACCAGGGGAAGAACACATCACCAGAGGGAGAAGACAGCAGCGGAGGAAGAAGACCGGAGGAAGAACACATCACCAGTGGGAGAAGACCGCAACAGAGGGAGAAGACTGGAGGAAGAACACATCACCAGAGGGAGAAGACCGGAGGAAGAACACATCACCAGAGGGAGAAGACCGGAGGAAGAACACATCACCAGTGGGAGAAGACAGCAGCGGAGGGAGAAGACTGGAGGAAGAACACATCATCAGAGGGAGAAGACCGGAGGAAGAACACATCACCAGAGGGAGAAGACCGGAGGAAGAACACATCACCAGAGGGAGAAGACCGGAGGAAGAACACATCACCAGTGGGAGAAGACCGCAACAGGGGGAGAAGACTGGAGGAAGAACACATCACCAGTGGGAGAAGACCGGAGGAAGAACACATCACCAGTGGGAGAAGACCGCAACAGATGGAGGAGACCGGAGGAAGAACACATCACCAGTGGGAGAAGACAGCAGCGGAGGGAGAAGACTGGAGGAAGAACACATCACCGGAAGGAGAAGACCAGGAGAAGAACACATCACCAGGGGGAGAAGACCGGAGGAAGAACACATCACCAGAGGGAGAAGACCGGAGGAAGAACACATCACCAGAGGGAGAAGACCGGAGGAAGAACACATCACCAGTGGGAGAAGACCGGAGGAAGAACACATCACCAGAGGGAGAAGACCGGAGGAAGAACACATCACCAGAGGGAGAAGACCGGAGGAAGAACACATCACCAGTGGGAGAAGACAGCAGCGGAGGGAGAAGACCGGAGGAAGAACACATCACCAGTGGGAGAAGACAGCAGCGGAGGGAGAAGACCGGAGGAAGAACACATCACCAGGGGGAGAAGACCGGAGGAAGAACACATCACCAGAGGGAGAAGACCGGAGGAAGAACACATCACCAGAGGGAGAAGACCGGAGGAAGAACACATCACCAGAGGGAGAAGACCGGAGGAAGAACACATCACCAGAGGGAGAAGACCGGAGGAAGAACACATCATCAGAGGGAGGAGACAGCAGCGGAGGGAGAAGACCGGAGGAAGAACACATCACCAGGGGGAGAAGACCGGAGGAAGAACACATCATCAGAGGGAGAAGACCGGAGGAAGAACACATCACCAGAGGGAGAAGACCGGAGGAAGAACACATCACCAGAGGGAGAAGACCGGAGGAAGAACACATCATCAGAGGGAGGAGACAGCAGCGGAGGGAGAAGACCGGAGGAAGAACACATTACCAGAGGGAGAAGACCGGAGGAAGAACACATCATCAGAGGGAGAAGACCGGAGGAAGAACACATCACCGGAGGGAGAAGACCGGAGGAAGAACACATCACCAGTGGGAGAAGACCAGAAGAAGGACACATCAGAGGAGGGAGAAGACCAGAAGGACACATCAGAGGAGGGAGCAGGGACGTTTTTTAGGCAGGGCAAAAGGGGCAGCTGCCCTGGGCCCTGTCATTGTTGTGGGGCCCAAAGCAGCTGCCTCATACTTGCCAACTATACTGGTTTAAATTCCCTCGTCCCTTGAGGTTTTAGTCCTGTGCTGTGTCCCGATATCTCAGTGTGAAGTGCTGCTACTAATGCTGCCCAGCTCTGCCCTATTGTTGTGTACAGATGACTCACCTGCAGACCCTGTGTTTACATGTAAATTACCGGCATTCATAGGTAAAGAGCGGCGGCCGGCGGCATTGATATGTATATCATGAGGTCATATCCACAGTAATCTCTAGCAACCAATCAACAAGCAGGAAATCATGTGCTGTAACCTCTAGCAACTAATCAGTGAGCGGTAATGTGTGCTGTAACCTCTAGCAACCAGTCAGTGAGAGGTAATGATACACTGTAACCTCTAGCAACCAGTCAGTGAGAGGTATTGATACACTGTAACCTCCGGCAACCAATTGCAATAGCTGTCTGATCTGATTCAGTAAACTGATTTTGAGTCCAGCTGCTATTTATTGTATATCTCAGAGCAGGTAGAGAGCGAAACTGCATGGGGGGGGGGGGGGCAAGAAAAGTTTTGCCCAGGGTCCAATCAATATTAAAGACGGCCCTGGGAGGGAGAAGACCTGAGGAAGGAGGAAGAACACATGGGTGGCAGAACCGGAGAAGAAGACGCGTTGGAGCTACGATGGGGGACATTATTCATTTTTAATAATAATTAGTCAGAAATTGTCTTGTGTTTTTATTTACACCACACTGCTTTTTTTTGGGGGGGGGGGTGAATGGGTAGGGTACCCCATACTCATTCACATGGGGGGGCGTGGGATTTGGGGGCCCTCTTGTTAAAGGGGACTTCCAGATTCTGATAAGCCCCCTACCTACAGACCCCCTACAATCACTGCCCAGGGTTGTTGGGAAAGAGGTCCTTGTCCCCATCAACGTGGGGTGGGGTGGGGTGGGGGGGGCACTCGCTCGTCCCCTCCTTCCCTGACCTGCCGGGGCTGCATTTCTCAGGCCCACTGAAGGGAATTCTGCGCTTTAAGTGGGCGGGCTGCCCTATGCCGCCGTGTGACCAATGCGCCAAAATAACAGGACGCGTCACGCCACCAGGGAGTTAGTGCGACATTAATGCCATGTTCACAAATATTAGACTACGGGGGTGCCAGGGAACAACTGCGCGTTACCTTCTAATGTTTCCACTCGTTACAAGAGAATATTAATGAATGAGTGCAAGAATTTTAAATTGAAACGGTAATTCAATTTCAAAATGAAAAAAAACAATTAAAAGAATAATTTTACAATTAAAATAAAATTGTGAAAATGTAAAATTATAATTAAAATAATATTCAATTTAAAAGGTAAACATAAAAAAAAAACTATTAACAATTGTAATTAAAATAATAATAATAATTACATTTAAAAAATCAAAAATCATTAAAAACATTATTTAAAATAATAGGAATAATAACATTTTACTAAAAAAAAAAAAAAAACAATTAACAATTGTAATTAAAATAATAATTAAATGTAAAAATAATTAAAAACAATATTTAAAATAATAGGAATAATAACATTTTACTAATTAAAATTTGTTAAAAACTATAGTTAATAATAAATGTAAAATGCAAACATTAGAAATTAGAATTAAAATAGTAATACATTTGACAATAAAAAAATAATTAAATACTCAATTTAAAAACAAATGTATAAATACATTTAAAATCCAGTTTTATATAAAAAAAATATCTTAATTTAAATGTAAAAATAACTAAAAATTATAATTAAAATTACAATTAATGTTAAATTGAAAATGTAAAGGTAAATGTAAAAAAAAATAAAAAAAAACAATTAACAATTGTAATTAAAATAATAATTAAATGTAAAAAAAATAATTAAAAACAATATTTAAAATAATAGTAATAATAACATTTTACTAATTAAAATTTGTTAAAAACTATAGTTAATAATAAATGTAAAATGCAAACATTAGAAATTAGAATTAAAATAGTAATACATTTGACAATAAAAAATAATTAAATACTCAATTTAAAAACAAATGTATAAATACATTTAAAATCCAGTTTTATATAAAAAAAAATCTTAATTTAAATGTAAAAATAAACTAAAAATTATAATTAAAATTACAATTAATGTTAAATTGAAAATGTAAAGGTAAATGTAAAAAAAAAAAAAAAACAATTAACAATTGTAATTAAAATAATAATTAAATGTAAAAATAATTAAAAACAATATTTAAAATAATAGGAATAATAACATTTTACTAATTAAAATTTGTTAAAAACTATAGTTAATAATAAATGTAAAATGCAAACATTAGAAATTATAATTAAAATAGTAATACATTTGACAATAAAAAAATAATTAAATACTCAATTTAAAACAAATGTATAAATACATTTAAAATCCAGTTTTATATATAAAAAAAAAATCTTAATTTAAATGTAAAAATAACTAAAAATTATAATTAAAATTACAATTAATATTAAATTGAAAATGTAAAGGTAAATGTAAAAAAAACAAAAAAAAAAACAATTAACAATTGTAATTAAAATAATAATTAAATGTAAAAATAATTAAAAACAATATTTAAAATAATAGGAATAATAACATTTTACAAATTAAAAATTATAATTAAAATAATAATTAATATTAAATTTAAAATGTAAACAAAACATAACTCAAAATCATAATTAAAATAGGAATACATGTCAAAATAAAAAATAATTACATTTAAAACAATTAGTATAATTAAACGTAAAATCCAGTTAAAAATCACAAAAAAAATTATAATTAAAATAATAATTAATGAGTACAAAAATGAGCCCAAATGCATGGGACTCCAGAAGAGCTCTGATAATAATACTAATATAAGGACAGGCCACGCCGCAATGCTCTGCGCATGCTCACTGATTACACGTGCTGAGTACATCAAAACTGAAAACAGGGGGCGGGGCTATGTCCTTGCTTTACCATGTGTAGGGGCGGGGTTCGCATACTCGCTGTACGGGTCAGGGAGGCGGAGCTAGGAGGGGACTAGGAGGCGGAAAGGTGGGTTGTGTGTGGGCGGGGTTTTCATCGTTGAACGAGGGTAGAAAGCGGGAACTTTACTGTGTGTGGGCGTGGCTCACATAGGAACACCGGTGAGGCGGAACTTTGTTGTGTGGGCGGGGCTGTCATCCTTCGTTACCATGGCAGGAGGTGGGGAGTTTGCTGTGAGTGGGCGGGGCTCGCTCCGTTCCTGTACAAGTGGGCGGAGCTCGCAAGCTTGCTGAAACGGGGGGTAGGAGGCGGGACTTTGTGTGTGGGCGGGGCTCGCATCCTTGCTTTCCCAGGGCAGGAGGCGGGGCAGCACGGAGTACGGGGGAGGAGTCTAGCGGTCGGTCCGTGAGCGGTACAAAGTGTGCAAAACTTTTCCAACTCCGCAGAGCGGTGAGAGCGGGAGACCGGAGAGTACCGGAGAGGTGAGCACGGTGACCGGGGAGAGTGTGAGATCTGTGTCTTCTCATTGTCAGCATTGTACCACCCTATAAATAATGTATATATCGTCTGTACCCCCCTATAAATGTATATATGGCCTGTACCCCCCTATAAATTATTTATAGGGGGGTACAGGCGATATATACATAATTTATAAGGGGGTACAGGCCATATATACATTATGTATATATCGCCTGTACCCCCCGTATATATATTATAGATATCGCCTGTACCCCCCGTATATATATATTATAGATATCGCCTGTACCCCCCGTATATATATTATAGATATCGCCTGTACCCCCCGTATATATATTATAGATATCGCCTGTACCCCCCGTATATATATTATAGATATCGCCTGTACCCCCCGTATATATATTATAGATATCGCCTGTACCCCCCGTGTATATATATTATAGATATCGCCTGTACCCCCCGTGTATATATATTATAGATATCGCCTGTACCCCCCGTGTATATATATTATAGATATCGCCTGTACCCCCCGTATATATATATTATAGATATCGCCTGTACCCCCCGTGTATATATATTATAGATATCGCCTGTACCCCCCGTGTATATATATTATAGATATCGCCTGTACCCCCCGTGTATATATATTATAGATATCGCCTGTACCCCCGTATATATATTATAGATATCGCCTGTACCCCCGTGTATATATTTAATAGATATCGCCTGTACCCCCCGTATATATATTATAGATATCGCCTGTACCCCCCGTGTATATATATTATAGATATCGCCTGTACCCCCCGTGTATATATATTATAGATATCGCCTGTACCCCCCGTGTATATATATTATAGATATCGCCTGTACCCCCCGTGTATATATATTATAGATATCGCCTGTACCCCCCGTGTATATATATTATAGATATCGCCTGTACCCCCCGTATATATATTATAGATATCGCCTGTACCCCCCGTGTATATATATTATAGATATCGCCTGTACCCCCCGTATATATGTTATAGATATCGCCTGTACCCCCCGTATATATGTTATAGATATCGCCTGTACCCCCGTATATATGTTATAGATATCGCCTGTACCCCCCGTATATATGTTATAGATATCGCCTGTACCCCCGTATATATGTTATAGATATCGCCTGTACCCCCCGTATATATGTTATAGATATCGCCTGTACCCCCCGTATATATATTATAGATATCGCCTGTACCCCCCGTATATATGTTATAGATATCGCCTGTACCCCCCGTATATATGTTATAGATATCGCCTGTACCCCCCGTATATATGTTATAGATATCGCCTGTACCCCCGTATATATATTATAGATATCGCCTGTACCCCCCGTATATATGTTATAGATATCGCCTGTACCCCCCGTATATATATATTATAGATATCGCCTGTACCCCCCGTATATATATTATAGATATCGCCTGTACCCCCCGTATATATATTATAGATATCGCCTGTACCCCCCGTGTATATATATTATAGATATCGCCTGTACCCCCCGTGTATATATATTATAGATATCGCCTGTACCCCCCGTGTATATATATTATAGATATCGCCTGTACCCCCCGTGTATATATATTATAGATATCGCCTGTACCCCCCGTGTATATATATATTATAGATATCGCCTGTACCCCCCGTGTATATATATTATAGATATCGCCTGTACCCCCCGTGTATATATATTATAGATATCGCCTGTACCCCCCGTGTATATATGTTATAGATATCGCCTGTACCCCCCGTGTATATATATTATAGATATCGCCTGTACCCCCCGTGTATATATATTATAGATATCGCCTGTACCCCCCGTGTATATATTTAATAGATATCGCCTGTACCCCCCGTATATATATATATATATATATTATATATATATATATATATATATATATAGTGGATAGTAAAAAATCTGACAGAGATTCCTGTAAAATAAAATACTACAACAGCGCTAAAAGCAATATGACATTTAAAAGATAATAAGATCTTTCTGTGATCAGTCCACAAGTCATATAATAAGGTAAAGAAATCGTGCAGCAGAGGTAGTTCCTTTTTGGTGTATCTGATAGATATAGTGCACAGTTCAGCCAGATAAATGGGTGACTTTTCATGTGGTTAAAATATTCCAGATGTGTATCCAAGAACCGCTTTAATCCCTCTAGGACAATCCACCACGTGAGACACGCTCCCCTCAGGGGGTTAAACTCACCAGAAGTATGAATCAAACAGGCCTTGATACCATCATCATGGTAAAGCAGCACACGGTACGTCAAATATCCAGAACACAGTGCCAATAGATCACTTCCTCAGCATAAGTATCACCAGGGTATTGATAAAATATCACCAGGATTTCAAGCGTAAAACAGCTCAAGATACCGGCTCTGCTGCAGGAACCAGTTCAATCCCGACACGGCTGCCCCATCATTGTCTGTCTCGCACGAGGCTCCTCGTGACGTCAGTCACACCTCACCGCCACGTGGGCCTCGCCGAGTCCTTAGGACCACGCCCGCGAATGTCTCCGATTGGCCGGGGGCGTGTCCTGCGCAGGACACGCCCCCGGCCAATCGGAGACATTCGCGGGCGTGGTCCTAAGGACTCGGCGAGGCCCACGTGGCGGTGAGGTGTGACTGACGTCACGAGGAGCCTCGTGCGAGACAGACAATGATGGGAAACAGGTGAAATTATATATATATTTTGTCTGTACCCCCCTGTATATATTTATATATCGCCTGTATTCCCCCCTCATTTTTATATATAGATAATTAGAGGTGCACCAAATGGAAATTTTGGTACTGTACCGAAAATGAGAAAAATTCATAATATTATATAGTATGTGCCCAGCAGCCTCACCAGTGCCCGTCATATGCAGCCTGCCTGTGCCCAGCAGCCTCACCAGTGCCCGTCATATGCAGCCTGCCTGTGCCCAGCAGCCTCACCAGTGCCCGTCATATGCAGCCTGCCTGTGCCCAGCAGCCTCACCAGTGCCTGTCATATGCAGCCTGCTTGTGCCCAGCAGCCTCATCAGTGCCCGTCATATGCAGCCTGCCTGTGCCCAGCAGCCTCATCAGTGCCCGTCATATGCAGCCTGCCTGTGCCCAGCAGCCTCATCAGTGCCCGTCATATGCAGCCTGCCTGTGCCCAGCAGCCTCATCAGTGCCCGTCATATGCAGCCTTCCTGTGCCCAGCAGCTTTACCAGTGCCCATCATATGCAACCTGCCTGTGCCCAGCAGCCTCACCTGTGCCCATCATATGCAACCTGCCTGTGCCCAGCAGCCTCACCAGTGCCCATCATATGCAGCCTGCCTGTGCCCAGCAGCCTCACCAGTTCCCTGTCAGCCTCACCAGTGCCCGTCATATGCAGCCTGCCTGTGCCCAGCAGCCTCACCAGTGCCCGTCATATGCAGCCTGCCTGTGCCCAGCAGCCTCACCAGTGCCCGTCATATGCAGCCTGCCTGTGCCCGGCAGCCTCACCAGTTCCCTGTCAGCCTCAACAGTGCCTGTCATATGCAGCCTCACCAGTGCCCGTCATATGCAGCCTCACCAGTGCTTGTCTTATGCAGCCTGCCTGTGCCCAGCAGCCTCACCAGTGTCCATCTTATGCAGCCTGCCTGTGCCCAGCAGCCTCACCAGTTCCCTGTCAGCCTCACCAGTGCCCGTCATATGCAGCCTGCCTGTGCCCAGCAGCCTCACCAGTGCCTGTCATATGCAGCCTCACCAGTGTTCATCATATGCATCCTACCAGTGCCCAGCAGCCTCACCAGTGCCCGTCATATGCAGCCTGCCTGTGCCCAGCAGCCTCACCAGTGCCCGTCATGCAGCCTGCCTGTGCCCAGCAGCCTCACCAGTGCCCGTCATATGCAGCCTGCCTGTGCCCGGCAGCCTCACCAGTGCTTGTCTTATGCAGCCTGCCTGTGCCCAGCAGCCTCACCAGTGTCCATCTTATGCAGCCTGCCTGTGCCCAGCAGCCTCACCAGTGCCGGTCATGCAGCCTGCCTGTGCCCAGCAGCCTCACCAGTGCCCATCATATGCAGCCTGCCTGTGCCCGGCAGCCTCACCAGTGCCCGTCATGCAGCCTGCCTGTGCCCAGCAGCCTCACCAGTGCCCATCATATGCAGCCTGCCTGTGCCCGGCAGCCTCACCAGTTCCCTGTCAGTCTCACCAGTGCCTGTCATATGCAGCCTCACCAGTGCCCATCATATGCAGCCTGTCTGTGCCCAGCAGCCTCACCAGTGCACGTCATATGCAGCCTGCTTGTGCCCAGCAGCCTCACCAGTGCACGTCATATGCAGCCTGCTTGTGCTCAGCAGCCTCACCAGTGCCCGTCATATGCAGCCTCACCAGTGCTTGTCTTATGCAGCCTGCCTGTGCCCAGCAGCCTCACCAGTGTCCATCTTATGCAGCCTGCCTGTGCCCAGCAGCCTCACCAGTGTCCATCTTATGCAGCCTGCCTGTGCCCGGATCAGAGTGGCGATCTCTGTGTGTCAGGAGCAGGGTTTGAATTGCCCGGGCCACAGTGACAATGTCCCGCCTCCTGTGTCCTGCCACAATTCAGCTCTGTGACATGCGGAGATCGCGGAAAGGAGGGAGGGGAGGGCCAGGGTGACACTCCCACAATGGGCGGCACCCGGGGTGGACCCGCCCCCTTTAGGTATCGGCTGTTTTTTTGCTATTGGCCGAATGAAAAAAAAACGCAAATTCTCTCACCTGTATCTCCCCGCCCCCATACAGAAGATCAGATTGCTGGTAAATGTAGTGCTGGTTCTGATAGAAAGGTGTCGGAACACACAGAGTATGGCAGCTTGTTGTGTATGGGGGCTGTGTAGCCGCAGACCGGTCATGGTGCCCACGCTGACCCGTGGCCACAGCCAAAAGTGCCTACAATGGGCCTGTGAGCTTCAGAACTGGAGCGCGGAGCAATGGAAGAAGGCGGCCCGGTCTGAGGAATGCAAGAATGGTTTGAGGAACACAGCAATGCCCTGAAAGCTTTGACTTGGCCTCCAAATTTTCCAGATCTCAATCTGGTCAAGCATCTGTGGGATGTGCTGGAAAGCCGAGTCCAATCCACGGAGATCACAACTTACAGGATCTGCTACTGAGGGCTTGGTGGCAGGTACCACCCTGTACCTTCAGAGCTTCCTCACGCCATTCTAGAACCAGTCTTACAGTGTGGCCGGGCGCATTATCCAAGAGACCACTGCCACCAGGGAATACCCTTCTCATAAAGAGGGGCACATTATCCAAGAGGCCACTGCCACCAGGGAATACCCTTCTCATAAAGAGGGGCGCATTATCCAAGAGGCCACTGCCACCAGGGAATACCCTTCTCATAAAGAGGGGCGCATTATCCAAGAGGCCACTGCCACCAGGGAATACCCTTCTCATAAAGAGGGGCGCATTATCCAAGAGACCACTGCCACCAGGGAATACCCTTCTCATAAAGAGGGGCGCATTATCCAAGAGACCACTGCCACCAGGGAATACCCTTCTCATAAAGAGGGGCGCATTATCCAAGAGGCCACTGCCACCAGGGAATACCCTTCTCATAAAGAGGGGCGCATTATCCAAGAGGCCACTGCCACCAGGGAATACCCTTCTCATAAAGAGGGGCGCATTATCCAAGAGGCCACTGCCACCAGGGAATACCCTTCTCATAAAGAGGGGCGCATTATCCAAGAGACCACTGCCACCAGGGAATACCCTTCTCATAAAGAGGGGCGCATTATCCAAGAGACCACTGCCACCAGGGAATACCCTTCTCATAAAGAGGGGCGCATTATCCAAGAGACCACTGCCACCAGGGAATACCCTTCTCATAAAGAGGGGCGCATTATCCAAGAGGCCACTGCCATCAGGGAATACCCTTCTCATAAAGAGGGGCACACCTCATCCAAGAGGCCACTGCCACCAGGGAATACCCTTCTCCTAAAGAGGGGCGCATTATCCAAGAGGCCACTGCCACCTTCTCATAAAGAGGTGGACCTGTTGTTCACCATCAATGATTATATTGGTGGTACGTGTCCACGTGACTGGCCGTAGCCAAGGTTTTCCAGCAGAACATTTCCCAAACCACCTCCATCAGGGCAAATGTTTCTGAAGACAATCCGACTCTCATTTCCTTTAGAGATGAATATCTCTGTGTGATGGAAGTCAGCGGGTGTAACAAGGAGGAATGCAGAGGTGTCGTAAAACGGGGTCACCTCAGGGGTCACGTCATAAACGGTCTGGTGTGTATTTTAGGCATCAATAGGATTCTTCCTCTTTTTATTTTTTTTTTGCTTTCCTTCCTCATCCTCCTTTTCTATAACCACTTGACCCCCCCCCCCCCCCCCCAGGCCTATTCTGACACTTTTATTTTTTTTGTTTACATGTAAAAATTAGCATTTCGAGTTAGAACCCACTCAAACATAAATGTGTGTGTGTGTATATATATATATATATATATATATATATATATATATATATATATATATATATATATATATATATATATATATATATATATATATATATATATATATATATATATATATATGCGCAGCAAAGACTGTAGTGCTTATAATCCAAAAGAGAGACGCTAAAAAAATACTGTGACCTAAAAAAAAAAAAAAAAAAATGCAATAACCACCATTTTATTCTCTAGGGCCTCTGCAAAATAAATTTTTTTATTTTTTATTATAATAATATTAATTTATTATTTTTATATTATCTGTTTATTATTGTGTGTGTGTGTATATATTTTCCAATGGTGGCCACTGCACAGATATCAGAGATAAATAGGCCCGAGCGCGCAGCAAAGACTGTAGTGCATATAATCCAAAAGAGAGACGCTAAAAATATAAGAAAACCTAGAAAAAAAAAAATAAATAAATAAAAATTTGCAATAACCACCATTTTATTCTCTAGGGCCTCTGCTTTTTTTTATATAATTTTATTTTTTTATTATAATAATTATTTTTTTTTTATATTATCTGTTTATTATTGTGTGTGTGTGTGTGTGTGTGTGTGTGTGTGTGTATATATTTCCCAATGGTTGCCACTGCACAGATATCAGAGATAAATGGGCCCTGTAAAAAATTGTAATAACCACCATTTTATTCTCTAGGGCCTCTGCTAAAAAAAAATTTTTTATATAATTTTATTTTTGTATTATAATAATATTATAATTTTTTTTTATATTATCTGTTTATTATTGTGTGTGTGTGTGTGTGTGTGTGTGTGTGTGTATATATTTCCCAATGGTTGCCACTGCACAGATATCAGAGATAAATAGGCCCGAGCGCGCAGCAAAGACTGTAGTACATATAATCCCAAAAGAGATTTTTTTTTTTTTATATAGAATTTTTTTTTTTTAATGCAGGGACACTTTGTACTTCTGATGGTTCTGGGCCCCCTTAAGTCTGAAGGACAGTAAAATGGCCCTTTTTTTGTTTAAAAAGTTTGGAGACCCCCGTCTTAGACCATAGAGATGGCCGAGGACCTTTCGGCTCTATAATAACCCAGTGGCACCGCCCTCACATAGCGGGTCTCCAGCTTGTTGGCGCCCTGGCTCAGTAGGTCCCCCCCAGCTCTGCTGATCCTCTTATAACTCTGGTCCCTGCTGACTTCCCGCTATATCTCTCCCACACTGTGCACCACGTGTGACCTCTGCTAGTTTCTCCAGCTCCGGTTCTCCAGCTCTTCTGATCCTCTGCCGCTCAGTCCTCGTCTCTCCTGTCCTCACTTCACCTTCCATTTATAGCGTTCCCGCGCTGAGCGCCAGATTTGACGTTGGCACCAGACACTCCCAGAATATATACAGTGAGGGAAAAAAGTATTTGATCCCCTGATGATTTTGTACGTTTGCCCACTGACCAATGATCAGTCTATATAATTTTAACCACTAACCCACTGGGCACTTAAACCCCCTTCCTAACCAGACCAATTTTCAGCTTTCGGCGCTCTCACACTTTGAATGACAATTACTCAGTCATACAACACTGTACCCAAATTAATTTTGTGTCCTTTTTTTCACACAAATACAGCTTTCTTTTGGTGGTATTTAATCACCGCTGGGTTTTTTAATTTTTGCGCTATAAATCAAAAATACAGAAAATTCAGTAAAAAATAAATAAGAATTCTTTGTTTCTATTAAAATTTATTGGCAGAGTATTGCACGGTGGTGGCAGAGCATTGCACGGTGGTGGCAGAGCATTGCACGGTGGTGGCAGAGCATTGCACGGTGGTGGCAGAGCATTGCACGGTGGTGGCAGAGCATTGCACGGTGGTGGCAGAGTATTGCACAGTGGTGGCAGATAGGGGTGCAACGGATCGTCGCCGATCCGAACGGGACACCCCGTTCGGATCGGCACACCCCGCGATCCGCGGAGCGCTCCGCGGCCTCGGCCTTAGGAAAGGCCGCGGCTTCGGCCTAGCTCCGGAGCGGCGGCGGCCATCTTGGTACACCCGGCGGCCTTAGGAAAGGCCGCGGCTTCGGCCTAGCTCCGGAGCGGCGGCCATCTTGGTACACCCGGCCACTGTTTACAATGTGATCGCTCTGTCAAATGACGGAGCGATCACTTGTAAACATACCCTGCATTACCCAGCCAATATACTCTGCATTACCCAGCATAATACTCTGCATTACCCAGCATAATACTCTGCATTACCCAGCCGATACTCTGCGATACCCTGCATTACCCAGCCGATACCCTGCCAATACTCTGCGATACCCTGCCAATATTACAGTGGGGGAGAGGATGTGGATATTACAGTGGGGACTATATGGTGGCGGAATTTTCACAGGTTTTTGCAAATTCAATTATTATTTGCTGATCCGAAAAATGATCCGATCCGTGAGTTTTTTGATCCGTTGCACCCCTAGTGGCAGTGTATTGCACAGTGGTGGCAGTGTATTGCTGTCACTGACCAGCGCTGTGGGCACTACACATCCAGCCCACAGCGCTGGTCCCATCTCATCCCTTTCCGCTTCTCCCCTCACTGTACCGATCAGTACAGAGAGGGGAGGGAGGAACCGGCGTCATGACGTGACGCCGGTTTGTGTACATGTGATCGCTCCGTCACTTGACAGAGCGATCACGTGGTAAACGGCCGCTATCAGCGGCTGTTTACCGTGATCCGTGATAGTCACGGATGTTCCCGAGTGCGCGCCCCAGGGGGTGTGCGGGAACAAGTTTCTAGGAGGACGTAGGACGTCCACTCAGGATAAGCCGACCGCTCTGTAGCCGTCTTTCGGCTATGGCCCGGTCGGCATGTGGTTAATGGTTTTTTTTTTTTTTAAACAGCGATAGACAGAAAAACAACAAAAAGCTGCAGAAAAACGCATTTCAAAAAGTTATAAATAGATTTGAATTTTCATGAGTGAAATTTATTATTTGATCCCTTCGCAAAACATGACTTAGTAGTTGGTGGCAAAACCCTTGTTGTCAATCGGAGGTCAGACGTTTTTTGTAGTTGGTCACCAGGTTTGCCCACATCTCAGGAGGGATTTTGTCCCACTTCTCTTTGCAGATCCTCTCCAAGTCATTAACCACTTAAGGACTGGGCCTATTTTTCAAACTTTATTTACAAGTTAAAATCCTTTATTTTTTATTTTTTGCTAAAAAATTACTTGGAACCACCAAACATAATATAATAATTAAGAAGAAAAAATAAAAATAAAAATATATATATATTACAGCAACCTAGAGAATAAAATGATGGTCGTTGCAATACTTTTTGTAACACCGTATGTGCGCAGCGGTCTTCAAAGCGCACTTTTTTTTGGGGGGGGGATTTAAAAAAAATAAAGACAACAGTAAAGTTTTTTTTTTTTTTATATTGTGAAAGACAATGTTACGCCGAGTAAATTGATACCAACATGTCACGCTTCAAAGTTTTGCCCACTCGTTAAATGGCAATTTTTTTTTTTTTACCCTTAATCTCCATAGGCAACGTTTTAAAACATTCTACAGGTTGCATGTTTTGAGTTAGAGGAGGTCTAGGGTTAAAGTTATTGCTCTCGCTCTAACGATTGCGGCGATACCTCACATGTGTGGTTTAAACACCGTTTTCATATGTGGACGCTACTCGCGTATGCATTCGCTTCTGCACACGGGCTCGGCGGGACGGAGCGCGTTTAAAGTATTTTTTCTTTTTTTTTCTTTTCTTTTTACACTGTTTTTTTTTTAAAAATTACAATAAAAATTGTCACTTTTATTCCTATTACAAGGAATGTAAACATCCCTTGTAATGCAATTAAAAAAATAAGTCGTTTGAAATCAGCGGAAGACACCGGAGCGCGGCGGGGGGGGGGGCCCTCCGCCGCCGCCGATAAGTGATCTTGTGGCGAATCCGCTGCGAAGACCACTTTTATCTGAAGAAATGATCAGTCTATAATTTTAATGGTCGGTTTATTATAACAGTGAGAGACAAAATAACAAAAATATCCAGAAAAACGCATTTCAAAAAAGTTATAAATTGATTTGCCTTTTAATGAGTGAAAGAAGTGCCGTATATACTCGAGTATAAGCCGAGTTTTTTCAGCACTTTTTTTTTTATTATTTTTTTTGTGCTGAAAGTGCCCCCCTCGGCTTATACTCGAGTCAAGCACTTTTCTGCAGCAGAGAGAATGATATTCCCCGTATCTCGGGGGCCCCTTAGAGCTAGGAACCCCATATTTGGTGTTCAAACCCAGTAGAACTAGCACAACAACATATTCAAATTTCGGGTTCCTATCCCCAAGTGGCCCCGAGATACGGGGCCCCAAACTCGGTCAACTGTGTCCATCTGCAGCAATGTCATTTCGGGAACCCTTTGGGTCCAGAGACCACAGAATTTGGGGCCCCGTATCTCAGGGCCACTTGGTGCTAGGAGCCTCAAATTTGGTGTGCAAACCCAGCGGAACTAGCACTATAATATATAGGGGTTCCTAGCACCCCGAAATACGGGGCCCCAAAGTCAGTTCGGAAAATGTCATTGTCTGTTGCAGAAGTGCTTGACATTTTCCGAACCGACTTTGGGGCCTCGTATCTCGGGGCCACTTAGTGCTAGGAACCCCAACTCTAGCACTAAGTGGCCCCAAGATACAGGGCCCCAAAGTCGGTCAACTGTGTCCATCTGCAGCAATGTCGTTTCGGGAACCCTTTGGGTCCAGAGACCCCAAATTTTTTTCCCCTGCACCATAAGAACGATCATAGTGGCTGTTCCGCCGCTTAATCGTTCTTAAGGGTGGCAGGAGGGGACGCCCCTCCCGCCGCCCTCCGGTGCTTCTACCGACTCACCGCTTCCATCGGTGAGTCGGACACAGGATCCGCCGGCCCCCGGATGATGACCATAGAGATTACCAGTGGACCAGATGGTCGCCGGAGTCTCTATGATCGTTCGGAGGCCAGGCACGATGATGTGACGTCACGCCCGGCCTCTGCACTTAAAAAATGGGGGTGCCGTGGCTGGGAAGCCGTGATCTTCTTTTGTTTATTATTTTTTTTTTATTTATTTTTTTTAGGCTTCCCAGCCTAGAGGTGAGATGTGGGGTCTCTCACCTAATCAATTTTTATTTTATTTTTTTTTTTAAAGTGTCAAACTAAAAAAATTAAGTAAAATTAACAATAAAAAAATAATTTAAAGCGCCCCTGTCCCCGCGAGCTCGTACGCAGAAGCGAACGCATACGTAAGCCCCGCCCACATATGAAAACTGTGTTCAAACCACACATGTGAGGTATCGCTGCGAACGTTAGAGCGAGAGCAATAATTCTAGCCCTAGACCTCCTCTGTAACTCAAAACATGTAACCAGTAAAAAAATGTTAAAGCGTCGCCTATGGGGATTTTTAAATACCAAAGTTTGGCGCCATTCCACGAGCGCGTGCAATTTTGAAGCGTTTCTCTAAAAAAGATGAGTTTTTCCAGGGATCACCAAAAGGTGGACAGAGTAGGAGATGGCCAGATAGGTTTTGGAAGTTCCAGAGGATAGGGAGGCTCTGCAGAAGTTCTGGAGGGGAGCAAGGGAGGAGGTGATGAGGGAGCTGGACATCAGGAGGTCTATTGAGGAACAATTTTTTATTTTTTTTTTATTTTGGGGATGAGGTTGGTGATGTAGCAGGGGAACAGTGTTCAGGATGTCTTTGTATGTAATACGGCGTACACACGGTCGGAATTTCCGATGGGAGCTTTTCATCGGATTTTCCGACCGTGTGTACGCCCATCGGTCTTTTTCTGTCGGAATTTCCGACGGACTTTGGATTGAGAACCTGTTCTCAATTTTTCAGACGGAAAACCTTTCTATCGGATTTTCCGATCGTGTGTATGCAATTCCGACACGCAAAATTCCCACGCATGCTCGGAAACAATTCGACGCATGCTCGGACGCATTAAACTTCCCTTTTTTATAGTGCTGTCGAACGTGTTTTATGCCGCTGTGTTACTGACCGTCGGAATTTGGTGTGACCGTGTGTAGGCAACACAGCTTGAGCGAAATTCCGTCGGAATCCCGACGGGGAAACCATCAGAGCTTTTTCCGACGAGAATTCCGACCGTGTGTGTACGCAGCATTAGTGTTTTGTTTGTTGGTTGAGTGGAAGAATTGTCAGAGTGGTTGGTGAGGTGAATGAGTCTCCCGGCAGCATTAATGATCGATTGAAGTGAGGTACATTTATGTAAAGTTACCCTATATACTCGAGTATAAGCCGACCCAAATATAAGCCGAGGCACCTAATTTTACCACAAAAAACTGGGAAAACGTATTGACTCGAGTATAAGCCTAGGGTGAGAAAATGCGCAGCTACTGTAAGTGGAAAAGAGGGTCAGCAATGCCCATTGCAGCCTCACTGTGCCATTTGCAGCCATAGGTCCCCCAAATATCAAACTTGGTAGTTATGGGTTCCTATATGCACCCAAAATTTGGGGTCTCTGGACCCAAAGGGTCCGAAATAACATTGCTGCAGGTGGACACAGTTGACCGATTTTGGGGCCCCGTATCTTGGGGCCGCTTGGTGCTAGGAACCCCAAATGTGGTAGGCAAACTCAGTCAAACTAGCACTACAACATATCCATAGATGGGGTTCCTATTACCAAGTGGCCCCGAGATACGGGGCCCCAAAGTCGGTTCGGAAAATGTCAAGCACTTTTTTTTTGCAGCAGAGAATGACATTTTCCGAACTGACTTTGGGGCCCCCGTATCTCGGGGGCCACTTAGTGCTAGGAACCCCCATCTTTGGATATGTTGTAGTGTTGGTTCCACTGGATTTGCACACCATTTGGGGTTCCTAGCACCAGGAGGAGGCCCCGAGATACGGGGCCCCAAAGTCGGGTCAGAAAATGTAATTTTCTGCTGCAGAAAAGTGCTTGACTCGAGTATAAGCCGAGGGGGGCACTTCCAGCACAAAAAAATGTGCTGAAAAACTCGGCTTATACTCGAGAATATACGGTAAGCCAACGAGTAAGTAACAAAAAAATAAAAATGAAAGATAGCAAGTAACTTGGTGGGGTGATTAGTTGCATCAAATCACCAAACGTGGCTTTGAATTTTTCTCGTTCAGTTCTAGATTCACCCGATCCATGGTAAACCGCATGGATAGAGGATTTCCAGCTGTTGACCGTTGTATTCCCAAGTGTCACCGCACTGAGTCACTACTATAGTTTATATAGCATAGCGTACAGAGTTCAGCAATTGGGGGGAATGTAATGTATAGCGTACAGAGTTCAGCAATTGGGGGGAATGTAATGTATAGCATAACGTACAGAGTTCAGCAATGTATAGTGTAGAGAATTTAGCAATTGGGGGGAATGTAATGTATAGCATAGCGTACAGAGTTCAGCAATTGGGGGGGAATGTAATGTATAGCATAGCGTACAGAGTTCAGCAATTGGGGGGAATGTAATGTATAGCATAGCGTACAGAGTTCAGCAATTGGGGGGAATGTAATGTATAGCATAGCGTACAGAGTTCAGCAATTGGGGGGGAATGTAATGTATAGCATAGCGTACAGAGTTCAGCAATGTATAGTGTAGAGAATTTAGCAATTGGGGGGAATGTAATGTATAGCATAGCGTACAGAGTTCAGCAATTGGGGGGGAATGTAATGTATAGCATAGCGTACAGAGTTCAGCAATTGGGGGGAATGTAATGTATAGCATAGCGTACAGAGTTCAGCAATTGGGGGGAATGTAATGTATAGCATAGCGTACAGAGTTCAGCAATTGGGGGGAATGTAATGTATAGCATAGCGTACAGAGTTCAGCAATTGGGGGGAATGTAATGTATAGCATAGCGTACAGAGTTCAGCAATGTGTAGTGTGGAGAATTTAGCAATTGGGGGAATGTAATGTATAGCATACAGAGTTTAACAATGGGGGGGGGGGGATGTGTAGTGTACAGAGTTCAGCAGTTGGGGAGGGGGGATGTAATGTATAGCGCAGCGTATGGAGTTCAGTAGTTGGGGAGGGGGCGGGGGGATACCTTGCATGCACATAAAGGGGTAATACAGCTTCAGCCTGGGTTCACACCAGTGCGGTGCGAATTGAATGTCCAGCGTGACTGTGCACTGAAACGTAAGTTGTTCTGCGGTTTGTCAGCGTATTAGGTGCGACTCAGCTGCAAACATAAATTTGCAACTCATTGTACTACTTCTGAGGGGGAAATCCACGCCAAATTAAAAAAAAAAAAAAAAAAAAAAAACGGCATGGATTCCCCTCCAGGAGCATACCAGGCCCTTAGGTCTGGTATGGATTTTAAGGGTAAACCCCCTACGCCGAAAAAACGTTGTGGGGGTCCCCCCCAAAGTCCATACCAGACCCTTATCCGGCATGCAGCCTGGCAGGTCAGGAAAGGGGGTGGGGACGAGCGAGCGCCCCCCCCCCCGCTCCTGAACCGTACCAGGCCGCATGCCCTCAACATGGGGGGGTGGGTGCTTTGGGGAAGGGGGCGCCCTGCAGCCCCCCCACCCCAAAAGCACCTTGTCCCCATATTGATGAGGACAAGGGCCTCTTCCCGACAACCCCTGGCCATTGGTTGTCGGGGTCTGCGGGCGGGGGGCTTATCGGAATCCGGGAGCCCCATTTAATAAGGGGGCCCCAGATCCCGGCCCCCCACCCTATGTGAATGAGTATGGGGTACGATGTACCCCTACCAATTCACCTAAGGTGTAAAAGTGTAAATTAAAAAAACACACAATTTTTAAAAAATATTTTAGTGCACAGCTCCGGAGGTCTTCTTCCGTCTTGGGGGGTCTTCTCGCCGGACTCCTCCGCTCTCTTCTGCTCTTTTACCGAGCGGAGGAGCCCGGCTTTCTTCTTTGTCGTCGTCATCGCCGCCGTCGTCTGGGGGTCTCGTTCCGCCTTCGGGGGTCTTCCGGGGTCTCTTCTGTTCTTGCCGCTGTCGCCTTCTTCTTCTGACTCTGACTCACAATGGCCAGGGTTGTCGGGAAGAGGCCCTTGTCCTCATCAACATGGGGACAAGGTGCAGGGCGCCCCCTTCCCCAAAGCACCCACCCCCCCATGTTGAGGGCATGCGGCCCGGTACGGTTCAGGAGGGGGGGGGGGCGCTCGCTCGTCCCCACCCCCTTTCCTAACCTGCCAGGCTGCGTGCTCGGATAAGGGTATGGTATGGACTTTGGGGGGACCCCCACGCTGTTTTTTTCGGCGTAGGGGGTTACCCTTAAAAATCCATACCAGACCTAAGGGCCTGGTATGCTCCTGGAGGGGGGAATCCATGCCGTTTTTTTTTTTTTTTTTTTGTAATTTTTTTAAAAATTTTTTTGACATTTTTTTTTTAATTCGGCGTGGACTTCCCTCTCAGAAGTACAATGAGTTGCAAATTTTTGTTCACAGCGCAAGCCAGGTGCGACTCAGATGCGTGCCCATAGGAGATAATGGGCCTGAATTCGCACCTGAGCCGCACCGCACTGACCAAAAATCGCACGCGCATGCACCGGAGATATGTGAACATGCCTCATTAAAAACAATGTATTTTGAAATGTCCTGCGAATTCGCAGCGTGGTAGGCCGCTGCGAATTCGCATAGGTGTGAACCCAGGCTCAGTTGGTGTACACGGCGCCACCTGCAGCTCCCGGGTGCGGGAAACCTCCCAGAATAGTCTGCCTGGCATATCTCAGCCCGCTGCCCCGTACATGAGGCCTGGGGGGGGGGGGGGGGTTTAAGAGGAGAATCCTGATAATGAAGGTAAATGGAGTTCCCATTATTACACAGGAGATGGGAGAGCCGGGACTTTTCATCTCATGCGCCCCGTCCTCTCCGCTCCCCTCCTGGTGCGCCCCGTCCTCTCCGCTCCCCTCCAGGTGCGCCCCGTCCTCCCCGCTCCCCTCCAGGTGCGCCCCGTCCTCCCCGCTCCCCTCCAGGTGCGCCCCGTCCTCCCCTCCTCCCAAATAGTATAATAATATATTATGGCAGATAAGGGGAACATGGGAAAGCACAGATGTGTCCTTGGACCTGTATGAGAGAAATGCGGAGGTGATTAGCGCTGTGCGCTCCCCCCTCGCCTGTCTCCTCTCACTATTCCATTACATGTCACTCTGACCCGGAGG